>JAJOZX010003369.1:0-325000 GCA_023014485.1 Bathynomus jamesi | reverse complement strand
AGCCTCGAACTGAAGGATTCGAAGTTTCCCAAGGTTAAATAAGGCGCAGTTCACTGGCACTCGACCTCACTTCTTTCGTGCGTACATTTCGTAAGACTACTCTACACGCCGTCACCCCGCATCAGCTTTAGCCGGCTCAAGACCAAGGCTCACTTCAACATTCCCATTCAAGAAACGAAGCATCACTTGCAAACCACAACTGCAACAGGCGTTCCCTTGGTCTCCTAATAACCCCTCAACCGGTTATCAAATATCCTCGAGGACCACCGGCAAAGCTCAACGCTACGAGAAGACATCCTCAAGGTACATCACGTGTCTCGGCGGTGAAGCTACAAACTCCAATCACTTCACCTCTGGTCAGCTTTCACCGCTTCCTGAAAACTGCCGTCAACAAGAATCTAGTAGGCCCGATCATCTTCAGGCCCGCCTACAGTCTACAAGAGATATTCAGCACCTCAGGCCTACGTCTGCAAGATCACCTTCAGACTATCCTGCATCTCAAGAGGCAACAACCCCCAGGCTTACGTCTGCAAGATCACCTTCAGACCATCCTCCATCTCAAGAGGCAACAACACGATTAACGTTAGCCAATTTCAATAGGACGGTCAACGACAAGCGAGCCTACGGCAACTCATATTCTACAGAGGTTTTCATCGTCCCGGTAAGCTAAATGCATCTTTTCTAAGTAACACTCGAAAAGCCTACACCAGCCTACCGCCGAACGGTAGGCTATACTCCCAAAGTGTGTAATTAAACGTTCCAATTGACTCTCGTTAAATAACGCAATAGGCCTATTATCCAATTCAAGTGTCATTCCATTACCGTAATTCTGCGTATCATTGTGTATCATTGTGTTGATTTATATGTTTGTGATAACTTAATTTCTCTTACTGCAGGCCTAATTCATTTACAGTGTACATCCCTTCAAATTATCATTAGGCAACATCTTGTTTCTATAATCCATCTAAGGTGTACCAACTTAGCATTATATAATTACCTTTATGTAAATGATCATATTTCTCTCAACTATCATTAGGCCTATCCACAAACGCGCGTCATCAATCCATTATTATTGGGCCGCAACAGTTGTTCTATGTTCATCCATGCAATTATTTAGCCTACTTAGAGTGTCACGTATTCCATTCACTATACTAAACGCACGTACATTATTTATATCATTTACTAGGCCCATTCAGTGTACCATTTTGCATGCCGTTTTCATATCATCAATGAATGTATTACGTGTCAATTTAAGCTATTAACCATTCATCTTATTAGCTAAGTTCCATGTCATCAGCATAACGTAAAGGCTAACCATAATCACTGTCAATTCTCTGGTGAATCACTGTGACCATTAACGTATTTATTTTCATAATAAACTACAAAACTATAAGGTGTCTTATTAACCTTACATTAATTTTGTTCAGGAGTAATCTGACTGGTGATCCCGAGGCAATTCGAATCACTCGGTATTATTATAGTAGGCCTACTCCATTAGCTACTTTTCAATTGGTGATACTTTACATCATAAATTATCAACCCAGCCTATCACTAATAAACAATCAGTCATTGCACCAATTAATCATTAGCATACAACCAAATCATTATCACCTTAAACGGCTAAAACTAGGTCCACTATACACTTTTGAGTATCCCAGTTGCTGAATTATCGTAGTCACGCTTCCTTCACTAACACTGGGTAACAAAATTTGAAAAACTTTCTGTTTATTGTGATTTTTCTGTCGTTTCTTAATGATTTCGGGGCGCTGATTCCAAAAATTATATTGGTTTTGCTCTGCCATATGAAAAGTGTGATAACCTATATTTTTGAAACGGTTGATGATAAAGTATATAAAGAAGGCTAACATAAATATTTTCTGAAAATAAAAACACTTGGAAATTAATGTTTATTGAGCCAAAATTGTTTGACAAACCCAAAATGGTGCAAAGGATATAATATACAGGGTGTCTCAAAAGTCACTATCTATTTTGAAAAATAATGGGAATTACGAAAAACTGGTTTAAGACATGAAAAATATATTTATTTCAAAGTAAGTGCCACAAAGAATTAGTGCTATTTATTTATGTCTCCACATGGCGACCATCAGTGTCTCTACAGAGCTCAAAGCGATAAGTTGTTTCCCGGAACACACTTTCCAGCATTTGAGGTGTTATTTTCTGAACTGCATCGGTAATACGATTTCGAAGTTCGGCTACATCACTAATTCTTCTACCAGTGTACACCTTAGACTTAATGAAACCCCAGGCGAAAAAATCTAATGGTGTTAAATCGGGTGAACGTACTGCCCATGGTTGTGTTCCTCCACGACCAATCCAGCGACCGGGGAAGCGTATGTCAAGATAATCACGTACAATTATTGCATAATGGCACGGTGCTCCATCCTGCTGAAAAACTACTGTGTCAAGAATGCCATCTGTAAGAAGTTGAGGTTCGAGGAATTGTTCAAATATGTCAAGATAATAAACCAATTAACTTTTTTTAAATAGACAAATTTGCACCAGAAGTACATATCTTTATGCCAGCATAGCATTTTTAAAAAAAACATCTAATGTCCCCGAAATAGATAGTGACTTTTGAGACACCCTGTATATCATGAGGAGAACCGATAAGAGAATAACAAGCCTCGTTATGCAGTGTGCGTTCCTTAAAAATGCACTGAAGAACGCGACTTCCGCGTATGAACATTCTTATTCTTTCTGATCAGCGAACATACGTAGTCTCCCATCATGGAAGCATCCCAATGGCCCTGGTACCTTTTCTCCATCGTTTGAATATCTTGATGGAATCTTTCGCCATGTTCGTCACTCACATCGCCCAGGTTATCACGAAAAAAGTCTAGATGTGAATGCAGATAGTGTAATTTTAAAGACATACGGCACCCCATTTTGCCATAGCATTTAATCAAGTTTGACACTAACTCCTTATAGTTTGGTGCTTTATGGTTGCCTAAAAACCCACGAACCACATCACGGAAAGCACACCAAGCCTCTTTTTCGATCGAAGTCATCTTGGCTTCAAGGTTCTTTGAATTCAACAGCGCCTTGACTTGTGGTCCTACAAAGATGCCAGCCTTGACTTTGGCCTCAGATAGTTTAGGGAACATGACCCGAATCTGTTGGAAAACTTCCCCTCCAAAATCTAACGCAGTTACAAACTGCTTAATTAGACCCAACTTAATATGGAGAGGTGGTAGCAGAACTATGTCAGGCTTCACAAGAGGTTCCCTGAGTACATTGTACTTTCCTGGTTGCAGTCCTTCACGTGGAGGCCACTGAACTGTTTTATAGTGCTCAGTTGAAGCCCTGCTATCCGACAGGCAAAGAAAACATGAATATTTAGTAAACCCTCCTTGTAAACCTAACAGGAAACCAATCATTTTGAAATCACCACACACGTCCCAGTTATATTGTTCATACCTGATTTGAGTGAGCAGTTGTTTGACATTTTCATAGTCCTCTTTCATTTGAACAGAATGTGCAACTGGTATAGATGGATATTTGTTCCCATTGTGGAGTAGAACAGCTTTTAAACTCGAAGTTGAACTGTCAATAAACAGGCGCCACTCTGGGGGTATATGTGTTAACCCAATAGCTGTGAATAGACCATTAACCTCGCTGGAATAACAGAGAGAGCCATTGACATCGTAGAACCTTGCAAATTCTTCATGCCGCTTTCGGTATACAGTGCTCTTGCAGTCTTCTCCAAGCAAATTCCACTCTTTGAGTCTGGAGGTCAGAAGCTCAGACCCTGATTTCGTCAGACCCAAATCTCTAATTAAGTCCAATTCCCTCTGATTTGGAAAGTGAGGGTTTGTACTGAAAGTTACTGTATATTCTTCATCATGACTGTCCTCACCAGCCGACATCTCAGATGAGCTAGCTGCATCCTCATTTTCAACCTGCAAAGCAAAGAAACAAAATATAGGCATGGCTATATAATAATGTATATACTGTATGTAGAAGAGCATCAGCACTAAGAAAAATCGACACATAATGACCCACAGTCTGGTGGACGTGGTATTGGAAGACCTTCGCCATGTGGTACAGGAGCTATGGACGACGCTATGCTTGGATACTGAAGAGTCTGCCTTCCTTTAACTTTCCTGTACTTAGAAACATCTACCATGCAGTAGTAGCAATCGTCGTGGTGGCTCTTTGGTTCTCTCCATATTCTGGGTACCGCAAAGGGCATTGCCTTGCGTACTCCCCGCAGCCACCCTTCAAGTGTGGAGCGGCAGCTTCCACAGATCACCTGGGGTGCTCAGGGCTTATCTTGGTCACCCATAGGCATACCGAAATAGAGCCGATACGCGATCCAGAACTTGGTGCCTTTCACAATCTTGTGCGATACTTGCTTGGGGCCTATGTAATACCCACAAACGTAGCAGAATATATCCTGCGAGTGTTTACAAGCTCTAATTGCCATTCTCTTTACCAAACTGTACTACATTAATCATAACCTGCAGATATAGAGAGAAGTTATTAAATCTGCAACAGATTACAGATTCCAGAAAAAAGATGTATTCACAACACTGAAATAATGTTCGCAATAAAAAAGGATCGATAACACACAAATCGTCAGCACAGAGAAGCACAGAAACACAGTACCTCAGTGCTGGTAACCATCAGACAGACAAACCTGTTTTCTTTGTGTGCTCACACTTACTGACTTCTCCGACTCTGCGCTCTTCTTTATATAGCACAGTGGAAATTTCGGGCAATTTCTAGAGCACGAAACTGTCAACGAACATCCAGATTGTTCTCAACAATTCCTGATTATTTTGATATTGCTGCGCCCATAATATTATACTGGTAAAACATGAAAAATGGATTATCTCTGAAACCATTGATGATACACACAAACCAATGCCAGATTTGGACTCAGCGCCCACAAATGCATATAAAAACATAAAAAATTCTATATAAAAAGAATCAGTGTTACACAGTGTAATTCCTAGCTCTAGTGATAGTTCCTTGTATGTGACGCGCCGATTTGATCAAATGATGCTGTTAGCACGTTGCACAGTGTGAGATGTCATAGCCGATGCCGTGCGACCGCTGCGTGGCTCATCATCGAGGCTGGCTCTCCCGCTCTCTGATGATCTCACACGTTTAGACCAGCGTCCAACTGTGCTTCGATCAACAACAGCATCTTCGTAAACGTTTTGTAGATGTTTATGAATATTTCCAATTTTTCCTTCTCTGCGGTTTAGAACTCGATAACAGCTCTCTGTTTACGACGCACATTACTGTCAGACGCCATTTTCGAAACTGCGTTAACCATCGGTTTTATAAAAGGTCGTTTAAAAGCGGTTTTATACAACGAGGAGCGGTTCAAACTGAAAAAATCGGGTTATGTGAAGCCAGAAAGTTCAAACTTTCGGCCCAAAAGGCATTTCAGCCCCATAGCCTATTATTTAGCTAAGAAAAAAGGGTGGGACAAAATATATTGAGTGCCCCTAGTACAATTTAAACTCCTGAAGGCAACACCTCTTTCCAAATGTAAAACATTTTGAAGCTTTTAAGGTCTGAAAAAATTATATCTGAATGGCGACAAATTTGACAAAATGAGGTATGCTTACTGAGGCTATAAATATTTATTGATAACACTGGTATGCATCAATTTTGCTGTCAAGGGTTTTGTAAGTGATTCTTATAGAGATTTTCCTGCTGATTTCGAATCTGCAATCCGTTTTTCTCAATCAGCTCAGGTTATCCGGCTATGGCCTCATAAGTAAAATAGAATTTTTCGTGATTTTGTCAAAGCGGAATTGGAACAGTAACATCTGTCATCACTTGTTTCACTTGTATAATATCTTTTTTTACTTTTCAGGCATATAGATAAAATATTTCATAATGAATAGAGCGTGTAAAAATGATCCCAATAGATTCTGCTACATATGTGGGACGGTTACCATGCCAAATAACCAGTCCCAAATCACTAAATTTGTGAAGACAATGTATAGAGCATACTTTGGAATTAAGCTAGGGGACCAGGACAAAAATTTCGCCCCTCATATGTGCTGCAAGACGTGCATTGAAAATTTGAGAAGATGGAGCAAAGGCAGAGCGAAATCTTTGCCTTTTGGAATTCCCATGATTTGGAGAGAAGGAAAGGATCACGTGACAGATTGCTATTTCTGCATGACAAACCTCCAAGGTGGGCTTATAAATTTATTTTTTTTAAATATTTTGAAATCCTCGTATGAAACTTGACATAATATTCACCATAATGTAATATTCACCATAATGTAATATTCACCATATATAGCAATCATACATTTACATATACATATTATTATAGAAAATACATTTACACATACATATTGTTATACAAGTTACATTTACATATACAATGATTGTATATTTTCTTTCTTTTTCATTCATATTGTCCCCGAAGGGACAATATGAATGAAAAAGAAAGAAAATATAAGACTCCATCGACCTATTTCATATCTTACAGACCGCAGCCTTCCCTCACGAGTCGCCACTGTCTGAATGCTTCTTCTATTTCATATGCAAGTTTTATATCCATGTTTCTGTGTTTCTATTTTTAGGAGTTAACAAGAAGAATAAACACATTGTTGTATACCCTGACATTCCTTCTGCTATGAGACCTGTACCCCATGGTCCTGGAATTCCAATACCCGACCCACCTCAAACTCTGGACTTCGATGATTCTGATGATGAATCAATGACCAATGCCAATGACCAGTCCCAGTCGTATACACCTCAAAATACCGCTTCAAATGAGCCGAGGCCTCTCAACCAGGCCAAACTTAATGATCTTACCAGGGATTTAGGACTTTCCAAATTAGCTGCCGAGATCTTGGGCTACGACTTCGAGAGGACAACTTGCTGGCTCCGGGAACAACATTCTCCTGGTATAGGAAACGAGAGGAAGAATTCCGCAAGTTTTTTGCAGTGCACGAAAATACCTCTTCCTTAGTGTACTGCTGCAATGTTGAGGGGCTAATCGAATCCTTGGGCCTGCCATATAACGCATCAGAATGGAGGCTATTTATAGACTCGTCTAAACGAAGTTTGAAAGCAGTACTTCTCAACATTGGGAATAGGGTTGCATCAGTCCCTGTAGCACATTCCGTACAACTTACTGAGAGCTACGATAACATGAAAATTTTACTGGATGCTCTCGTATACGACCAACATAACTGGAGGATCTGTGGAGATTTGAAGGTAATACTAATATCATAAGTAAACTATTGCTATTGACTACAGTATGTTGTTTTCCCAAAGGTTATTTGAGAGCGTATAAGAACACTTAACTTCCCCACAGAAGTGATACAGTCCAATGCATAGATTTTTTTATCTGATAGAACAAATTCTCTAAATTCTTTAAATATTTTCATTTTTTTTCAGATTGTGGCATTTGTATTGGGAATGCAAGGGGGATACACGAAATACCCATGTTTCCTCTGCAAATGGGATAGCCGAGCGGATGAGAAGCACTTTGCACAGCGTGAATGGGCATCCAGAGAGAATTTTGAACCTGGGTCGCATAATGTCGTTTCAGTGCCCCTTGTACCACTAACAAAAATTTTGCTCCCACCATTTCATATTAAGCTGGGCTTGATGAAAAATTTCATCAAATCAATGAATAAGGAGGGTTCAGCATTCCGATATCTCGAGAGTAAATTTCCTCATATATCTGATGCTAAACTAAATGCTGGGGTTTTTGATGGTCCTCAAATTCGAACTTTGATCAAATATACTCAGTTCGAAAACGCAATGACTCCAACTGAGAAGAATGCCTGGCAGGCATTCAAATCAGTTGTCACTGATTTTCTTGGCAAGCGTAGAAGTCCAGAATACGAGTCCGTTGTCGAAAACTTGATGGAAGCTTTCAAAGCTCATGGGTCGCGCATGTCCATAAAAATGCACTTTTTGTGGTCCTACTTGGACTATTTTCCTGAAAATTGCGGGGATTATAGTGAGGAACAGGGTGAACGATTTCACCAAGATATCAAAATAATGGAAGAGAGGTACCAGGGAAACTGGGATATTAATATGCTGGCGGACTATTGCTGGTGTTTGAAGCGAGACGTGCCCGAAGAAAAACACAGACGGAAAGCCAAAAAAACTTCATTCCTTCCTCAATAAACTTTTTTCCATATTCATTGTATGAATAAAAGTATTTATTCACACAATGTTTTCATTTTTCACGAGTGTTCTTATAATATTACTCGTATCTACAGTGTTTAAGCTAAAAAAATCAATAAATTTGGGGATAAAATTGGACTTATAATAAATGGCCAATAGAGAAAAAACCTGACCTGATTGAGGAAAACCAATGTCATTTTCGAATTCAGCATGGTCGAATTATATAATATGAGTTGAAAAAACCCTCACAGCAGACAAAAAAATATGCATACCAGTGTAATCTTGTCTATTGATACATAAATATATACAATAAAACTTTCTGGAAAATGTTGAGAATATTCCAAATTTTGTAATGGTTAAAACCAACATCTAAAGATATATAACTTAAGTATAGGTTTTACAAGTTTCTAATATTGGACTTACAAAAATATCTATACAATAGGAAAAAGAACCTTGCTATAAGATGATAGTAAAATAAATATGTTAGCAACCTTTTCTGTAGTGTAGCCTAAAACGCTTTTTGGCCTTTTCGATGCCCACTAGCATCCTCCTCGGGTAGATACAGAAAACACGTTTTCTGTATCCACCCGAGGAGTTTGCCAGTGAGCATCGAAACTGTTGTGGAAATAAACTCTATTAGAGTGACATTTTGGCCTTAAAGAAGATTTATGAAAAGGTTTTTGTACTAATGTACAGTACAATGTAATAATACACAAATGACTGCCCACATATATGTATATTCACAATAAACTTAATTCTGTTTCGATTAAAAGAGCCTTTCGACTCCAAAAAAATGTCGTCATTGTCGTAAACTTTGCGATGACATTGGAAAATTTATAAAATACAAGAAGGAACTTTAAAAAATAAAATCCTAACGATATAATAATTTTTGTTAGGAGAAACAAATAAAATAAAAAATTTTCGAAACGAATATACAATTAAATTTTGTAATGAAATAATTGAATTTGAATGGTAACTAATATATTTATAAAAAAAACTTTTTCAAATGATCTTTAGTATTTAAAATTTCAATAACATGATTAGTTTCAAATCCATACATAGATACAGTAGTTAAATTTAAAACAAAAGTGTTTTTTCACGATGGACAGATGTAAAGTGAATTTCTAGCAATAAATTGTTTTGGTAAGAGCCTAATTAGAATAAATGGAAATAAAGCTTATATCACTATTTACTATTTTGTTCCTCTGTTTTGTATCATAATGTATGAATCTTCCCTTCTAATAACTATAAGAACCAATGAAGAGGTTGCCAAATTTTTAATTGAACTTTACATGAATCATGATAAAAAGTGGAAAGCGTTGGAATTTTTTAAGCATTTTTTCAGCAGGTAAAATCTTTCTTCATTGAAAGCCAATTCTGCATGGTTAAAAGAATGAAAATTTAGGAAGTTTGAAAAAACAAAACTGTTGGTAATATATATACAGGGTGTCCCAAAAGTCCGGCATCATAGGAGAAATTCATATTTTTCTATTTCTACAAACCATAATTTATATGCTCGGGATGCCAATTTCCCGTCTACCATTCTGTTCAGTGACGAGGCTGTCTTTTATGGAAATGGTGAGGTAAATCGACAGAACACCCGCTACTGGTCTCAAAACAACCCTCACTGGTATACCTCTTCAAAGGAACAAGGTGCATCTCGGGTGATGGTATGGTGTGGCATTTGGAAGGATCGCATCATAGGCCCCTCTTTTTCGATGAACATGTCACTGGAGGCACCTACCTACGTATGCTCAAGGAAGAAGCATTTCCCAGTGTCTTGAACGAAGAAGGAAATTTCCCAACATGGTTCCAGCAAGATGGCGCTCCTGCACATTACAGCACCCAAGTAAGGGAATACCTGTACCAACAATTCCCTGGTCATTGGATAGGACGTCGAGGGCCCGTGGAATGGCCAGCTAGAAGCCCGGGTCTCACACCACTAGATTTTTATCTCTGGGGCCACTTGAAAGCGCTGGTATACGCAGAGAAAATTAGGAGTGTTGAACATTTGCGGCAGCGCATTATTGGGGCATGTAACACCATTACTCCTGACATCATTCACCGTGTGCTTGCTGACTGGGTATCACGTCTGAATTTGTGTATTGAAAACAATGGTGGACATATATTGAGCACGTTCTGTAAATAAAAGCTTTTGTTTTGCCTTTTTTTATTATTTTTCCTATGATGCGGGACTTATGGGACACCCTATATATATATATATATATATATAAGGTTCATAAGGTATATATACACACAGGGTGTTCCTTAAGTTTGGAACCATAGGGTAAAATAAGTAATTCATGTTTTTCCGTTTATGCAAGTGCCCATGATGTCTTTGAGTAAGGAAGAACGCATCCAGGTAATTCTGCTCGTAGTAAATCGGAGTCAGAGGGAGGTCGTTGAGGAATTTAACAGATTGCATCCGGACCGCGCGCCGATAACACACGGCTGTGTCGGCAAACTTGTAGCAAAGTTCAGGGAAACGGGATCCATAGGAGATAAACCACGCAGTGGACCTCCGAGGACATCTACCGACGATGACACAGCAACTACCATCCTCGTTCATTTCACAAACAGTCCCCAAAAGTCTTTTCGGCGTTTTTATTGCCGTTTTTATAATTTTGCCCTATGGTTCCAAACTTACGGAACACCCTGTATATATGTAAGTGAAACTAGTGATTTCATGAAAACCCTGAAATTTTCAGTATATTCCCGTAATTTATATCATGATACAAATAGACAAAAAAGTGGATAAGAACTTAACCTCCCAAAAAACCCTCACCCCCCTTTATGCAACTTGGGGCTACCCCCTCCCCCATTGTCCCCACCCCCCCCCTTACCCCCCCCTTCCACCATTACTGCCCGGGATAAATTTCACAGACAGGGTAAACTACAGAGAAGAACGCAGCCGTGAAAATTTTGAGCTTCACATTGTGTCAAGATTTCTGAATCTAATCAGATATCCCCCAAAACCCCCCCTGACCAAATAATTGAAACTCCCAATTACTGTCGGTTCAATTATTTGGTCAATAAAACTATAGAAGAGAACAGTCATGAAAATCTTTAGCTTCACTTGCCGCCCGTAATACAAACACAGGCTGACGACTCTGTGTTGACATTCTTCATCCCATAAGAGGTTCTCGTGCCAAATTTGGTAGCTCTAGGTCAAACGGTTTGCGCTTGCATAAAGGACAGCCTCAATTACCAAATGATATCTTCGTTAAGCCTAACCAATAGTCAAGGGCGTACAGTTGACCTAACCGGGCACTCAATTTATTATTATATTTCGTACTGTAAAGCAAAAAACAGGAATACATGGGGACCTGATCTTTCGGTGATCCTATCGTTTTCTGTAATAACTTCGTTGTTTTAATTAATCAGAATGAATAATAAAAGAACTAGTGAAGTTAAATTACTCATTCCCACTAAATCAAAAAATCTCCATTGCTGATCATTTACAATCCATTAGCAAATTTAAACTAATTTCCTTTGCAAGTTCTTTCGGTAGCGTTCATTTTTATTAATGAAAATGAACAAAGTTACTATAGAAAACTGCATAAGAAGACCAACTATTTCTTTTTATTTTTGTCAGTTTACATTATCATTACTTTTATTATTAATGAGCAAACATCAATTTTTTTTCAAGAATATCTTAAGCAGTGGGTTGAGTATACTAATTAATTCTCGAAAGGAACATTCGCATAAAAAAATCATTTTCATATCTGATCAATGAGATTTGAACCTGAAACAAAGTGAAAAGGGTGACCTTGAGGAAAGCTTGACAAGGGTCCGAATAGCGTAACAAACAAACAAAACATCTTTATTGCGGATCATTCACAATCCATAGCCACTTACCGTAACATACAAGTACAATCTTACGTATACACTGAACTTAATACAAAAATAAGGCCAACATAGCCACTTAATTAATCAAAAGTACGCTAGGTTATCTGACAATTTTATGTAAATTGTTATTACACGAGACATCTTATAACATTTATTATAACACTTATTATATTACACAACTTAATATATATATATATAATCTTTGCTACATTACAAAAATAAGGTATTGTAAACCAGCAGTTGTCTGAACCAAGACTGCCATATTGGTGAGAGGTACACAGTATCTGAAGACAGAACATTGTACAATAACACATTAGAACTGTTTTGGACTCAAGTAATGAAATTATATATATTCTTCCGGATTAACATTGGCTGGTAGGTAGATTACGCGTAGTAAACATAAAACTGGCACTGCACCATTTTGGTTCCCTACATACCATACGAAAAATATTATTATAAGAAATAGTTTATTCATAGCAGTTTTTGTATAGTTCCACCACAGACGGGATGTATACAATGCAGTAGTGCAGTACAGTAAGTTCTCAAAAGATAAGTTTTAGCTGATTCTGAACACACCAAATTTCCTTACTAGCATGTTATCCTGTACATACAGCTTTTTACATTGCCTCTCAATATCGAATTTATGTCGCAGCTCGTGAGTAATTACATGACATTTATAGGTGATGTTATTTTCTCTACCATATTGTTCACATATCTTTAATAGTACTCTCAGCCCATGGAGAGAGGGTGACAGAAGAACAAGGTTATCAGCATACATTAAATGATTTTTTCCTTTTCACTGACACAGCCAGTACGTGCAGTTTTTAGTTCATTGATAAGGTCATCCATGTATATACAGAAAAGATAAGGTGATAATATACCTACTTGCCTAACACCATTAGTTGCCTTAAAACCTGGTGATACAGTGCTTTTCCATCTAACATACATTTACCTTGGTGCTTCTGCCTCAAGGGTGCGCTGCTCCCACGAAGTCCCCCTCAGTGTCTCCTGAGGCGGGGCCACGACGTAGTCGCCACCCTTCTTTTCTCTTGCTCCTGCCATACGATTTGGTCCACTATTGAATTTGTGAGGGCTGGTCTGGCAGATGAATACCCTGGCACTGTGGGTTGGTCGGGTATGTTGGCTAAAAACATGTCCAAATATTTTTTTAAAAGTATCTACTGGGACTGCACTTATATCTCTAAGTCTCTAAGGTACTGAGGCAAGGAGTTAAACAGGCGAGAACCCTACCTAGAGATACTATTATATTGAAGGGTTTGAATCCTTCTCAGGCTGTTTGGTGGGAGGTGATGTTTTTGACACATTCTGCCAGTTCTTATCGAGGTAGGCATAATTGGTTTGTTATTAGAGGCAACTAAAAGCCCTTCTAGAATTTTCCAGGTGTAGATTAGGATGTATCTCTTAAACTTCCTCTCTATGGAATAAAGGTCAAGGTCTCTGAGCCTATCCCAGTAGTTTAATTTGCTTTTGCTTACCTGTTGTTCATCAGGTTGTTCAATATATGAAGTAAAGTTCCTTTGTAGGCCCTCAATTTCTTGCAATTCATTCTGTTTGTGGGGAAACTATAATTGAGAGCAGTAGTCGATGCGTGGAAGAACACGTGATTTCCACAGGGTAAGCATGGTCATTCGGGTGTCAGTTGGGGGTGAAATGACTAAATTGAAAATCATGTGATTTGGTAGCAATTTAATGTAATCATTTGGCATACAAAATAATATCCTTGCTTCAAAAACAATAAAAAATAACTCCTACCTACATCAATTTTAATTAAAAAATTCAATTTTTCCGTAAATTCGTAACGAAATAACAAATGTGCGCAAACATCCTATCAACATTTAAAGTGGCAATAAGATATCATTCAGAGTCTTTATTTGAAAGTAATCAATGCAGTCATGTCCTTTTTGCTGCGGTTCCTTGACATCAGCATTCGGCTTGCTACTTGTGCTTTGATGTAGCCTTCTGGCCTCTCGTGACTGTAAACTTGACTAGCTGCTTCTGTGACCATTTTCACACATCTCTCCACACTCTGAGTGTGAGAAGGCCACTTTGGCACTTGCACTGGGGCCTCTTTAAGTTGTGTTTAATCTTTGTTTGTTATACATGTTGTCAGTGGTGGCTCCAAGACTTCCGAACTCAAGTTAACTAATTCTGACAATTTCGTGGCATTGACGTTTATCGGAGGTACCTTCCTTGTCTGAACAGAGTAGTCTCCCAGCTGGTCATCATCTAGTGATGTTCCTCTAAGCTTTAGAATGATTTCCACAGCCTCAGTTCGCTCTTTGGTACATTGGCTGCAGAGTATTGCTTGCAAAACTGCCTCTGGCCTAGCATACCAAGCGGACCTTCTCACCACAGGTAACACGATGCCCACCACTACTTTCCTTTGGATTCTCAGTAGCTGTAATTGAAACAAGATGTGGTTGGGCCCCTCCATCCACATTGGATTAAGTTTTACATTGAACCAGTGAGGAAGATAAAACCCAATAATAAATTCAACAATCGACATCAAATTCTGTAGCATTTTGCCCTTCAGTGCATGTTTGGAAACCCAAATCCTGCAGAAACGAATCGCTGTAGTTAACCAACGACTGTGACTTACGGGTCCAATCTCCAAGAGAGCCAGATTTTGAGGCAACTCTCCTGATCTGATTGCTTGAACAATACGATAAGCGTAAGATTGATCCGTGCTGAGGTCTTTGATAACTTCTTCAGACAACACTGGAAGGGGAGGGCCTACTTCGACCTTTGGAAATTTTGTATTTATTTCTAATACCGTTGCTTCATCTAGCATGTTGCCAAGGGGGCCTGACCACTTGTTGTTGCTCTTTGTAGGACCATCAAGTTCCTGGATGAGACGACGAAGAGGTAGTTCCCCTATGTGCAAATCACATACAATCCAAACAAGCCTTCTTCCAAGTTTTTTCTCTAAATGCGTCATAACACCGCCCTGCCATCCAGTGTTCACCGCAGTTGAGTCTCCACCAACGGCCTGCAGTGAACTGTCAAGTCTTCTTTCTTGAAGCCAACATATTATTTGATCAGCAATTGCCTCTGCATGTTTCTTGCCTTCTACTTCTGCTTCAGGAACAAAGTGAAACAAATAGCGGCCACCAAGTTCGGAACACAGAGTAGTGTTCTTCTTTGATGAGACCGGGAAACTTTCTGTCCATTCCCTCTACCTCTAGGAGAACTTTTGTGTCATCTCTTCCATCAAACAAAAGGCAAGAGAGACCTTCCTCCTTCAAATCTTTTTCATGCTGATCAGATATTTCCTTCATTATTTTTTCTTGTGCTCTTCTTATCTTATTATGATCTATCACCAAGGATGTATCTTCTCGGCTGATAAGGCCTGCATCTATCCAAGCGGCAGTGGCAATCTCTGCAGTCTCTCGTAGCCCCGTATGGTGGCGAATACTGGCAAGGGCAATGTTTGAGATGTCTTTAGTATTGTATTTCATTCTCTTCGGCGAAGGTTCAGATTGCATTTTGGAGCTATCATCTGATGTTGCTTCTTTCTGTTCATCTGAAGAGCTTTCAAAGAAGTGAGAAACCTCTTGATAGAGCTCTTCATCTCTTTTGGGTGGCTTCTTCACTCTTCTTTTTCTTCCTTTCTTCCCTCTCTCGGATTTTCTCTTTTTTCTTAGCAATAACAATTTGTTTTTTGGTTTCTGAATAATCTGCCGAACCAATCTGCATACTTCCTTGGCCTCCTGCTTTTGTTCTCTGCGCCTTTATAAAAGCTAGCTCCAAAACAGGGATGATGATCGCACGAGGACAGCGACAATCAATGTGAGGGTGAGGTTCTCTTCTGCATGAGGGAGAACAATTGGCTTCAGAACACAACTCTATGGGACACTGGCAGTTAAAAATGTCAAGAAGAGTATCAAGTGTGTGCAGAAATTTATTTTTCTTTGCTAGTTTTCCTTTACCAAGTGATGTCTCAACTGCTTTGTGCCACAGCTTTGTTAATTTTAGCTCAATAGTTCTATACTGATTGAGTACAGGTGGTTTGAATAACACACTAGCTTTTTTCCAATGATGCAGAAGAGGGGGAATCATGTCCCTTATGAGCTCTTTCTCTGTGTAGTTCCTTCTATCCTTTGTATTTTGTTCACGAAGGAGTAACCCTAGTCTCAGCATGTCTCGCACTGTTGGTAGTTCTGATACGGGAAGCTCCTTGCCTGTACCGACTAACAGGCTCAAATGGCATGACGACTGACTTCTTGTCTTCAATTTTGGCATCTTAGGAATATCTGAAAAGAAAGAAAAATATTTAAGTATTTTATATAAATTACGATGTTTCAAAGTTTAGTCATTCGATGTTCTAAAATTCAATAAAAAAATATTTCATGGGATTACAATATAATTAGACAGAAGAATATGATGATAATAAATAATTGTAATAATAATCAATAATCCATACTTACGGTTAAACTGTAGTATTCGTCTAGTAGAATAACTATGAAGTAGGTACAAGAGCAATAACAGCAAACCACTGTCTATGACATCTAAGAGGCAACTGAGGACTGAGTGTGACACAGTGTGTGAGGGACAGTTCTATTCATGTTGTGACTTGTACATTGTACAACAACTATCGTATATGGTCTTGAAAACACTCCATATGCGATCAGTGGATAATTCTGTGACAGATGAATAGTTAATCAATTTATGTCCTATTATTTAGTAAAAGAGTCAATTTCTGAAACTTTAAGGTAAAATTGATGTAGGTAAGGGTTATTTTATTTCATTTTGGTTGGCCAATTTCAAGTTTTGACATGAAAAGACTATATTTTCACTACCAAAATTGATTTGAAAAAAGTTGACAAAATTGACACACCCTAATGGTCATACTGTCCCTAGTTCTGAATGTCCTCAGGATATATCCTATTAGTTGTTTGCATGATGAGGTTACTTTGTTAATGTGCCTGTTGAATGTTGCATCTTCACATAATATACCCCCTAGATCCCTTACATGATCAGTTTGTACAATATCTTTTCCTGTGGGTCCAGTGTAGTTGAATTGTTCTTTTAGGCATTTATTTGGTCCATACTTAATTAGTTCAAATTTGTCTTCATTGAAGGCCATATTGTTTGTATCTGCCCATGCATATAAGTTTGTAGATCTTTTTGTACCTCTGCACAGTCTTCTTTTTCTGTAATTGGTCTTAGTATTCTGGTGGTATCCGCGAATGACAGGATAGAGCTTCCGAGGTTACAGTTTATATTGTTTAGCATTATAATGAATAGAATTGGTCCCAGTACTCAGTGATGGGCATCGATACATGAAAATCGCTAGAGCGATACCGATACATCGATACATGAAGAACGTCTTAGGCGATACCGATACGCCGATATTTTCTAGATGTCTTAAGCGATATCGATACCGATATATGCATCGCCGATACATGTATCGCCAGTACATTTTTATAATTATTCATTTAATATGTAGGTATTAGATATTATTGTTTATACTAGTAATTTGTACGCACTGTAAGTAAAATCAACGACATTTTAATGGGTTTTATAGATGTAAATAAAAACAATTGCTTTATTTAATGAAAGTATGTTTTAATTTTGTAGGATACATGAATGACTGAAAATATTACACTAACAATTAAAAGTAATTACTATTACCCTTCAAAAATACCAGCTGGCTAAGCATCTGGTCAGACAGTCTATTCCTTTTTGGAGCGTGAATGTGACCAGCCAAACTAAACAACCGTTCTACAGGAGCAGAGGATGGTAGTGGTGTGTTATACTTCAGGAAGACCCGTAGAATTCCTGGGTACTGCCTCAGAGATTGGAGAGAATGACTTCCGTCACCCAGATACTGTAAAACTTCTATCTCAGTGGAATCTTGTGTTGCAGAGACATTAGTGGAAGCAGACTCATAACAGAAGAAATCATCTGCACTTCCGTCAGATGCAGCATCACTTAGTTGTTGCTGGGGGGTCTGCTCGCTGAGGCTCTTAACAGCATTAACCAACATTTCTTGAACCCTCTTTTTGACAATGTTAGTATTAAATTTGCCTTTTATTGTCATCCACTTTAACTTGAACAGAGGATTTGAAGACGATGCCAGTATTGCTGCTTTACATTCATGCGACGCATCAAGGCACAGAAACTTTTCAAACCGCTTAGTGAACCCTACTGTGACTGCATTGAGAAGTGGCTGACAATGACGCAATGCCTCCGAATTCAAACGCTCTAGCTTCTTTACAGCTAACAATGTCGGAAGCAGGCAACCGTAAAAACATTCTTTGTTGGACTGCAACCTATCAAGTGCTGTTGCAATGGGTTGTAGTACGGTTAGGTATTCCTGGAGAAAATCAAGCTCATTTTTACGAAATGTTGGCAGTCCTAGTTGTTTCATTGTTTCATTTAGGGCACTTTTATGCTTCAACAGAATTGATAAAGTCGAACAAGGAGTTCCATCTTGTGACGCATGATAATGTCAACTGACATTTTAGTTTCATGGATTATTTCGGCTGTTTTAGGCTTGCCACAGAAATTCCAAAGGGCTGAACACTTCCCCATGGCAGTATGGTGTATTTTTGCATAAGGTCCTTTCAGCGCAGATTTTGCATCGGTGGTGCACACTAGACTGAGTGTGTGAGAGCAGCATCTCAAATGTGTTGAAAGAATGATTTCTTCAGAATCTGTATCGATGTTTACACAGGACTGTATGAATCCCTCTTCGTTTGGATCCTGTTCTCCAATCAAGTCGTCTTCTCCATCTTCTTGAAGTTCATCCTCGAGATATTCTTTTGTCTCCGGAACAGTAATGCCGTATTCTTTGAATGCTTTCACGAAGTTCGACCCGTTATCAGTAACGGTGGCAACAATCTTGCTCTCACACAATGAAAAGTCTCCGAATATCATCCAACTTTTCTGCAATCTATTTAAATATTTAAAAATTCTTATTAATGTATCGATGTATCGAAGTATCGATTTTTTCCGATACATTTAAGAAAATTGACCTTAGCGATACCGATAAATCGATACTTTTGTAAAGTAGCTAAAGCGATACCGATACAAAAGTATCGATAGATACGTATCGGCGATACATGTATCTAGATACTGCCCATCACTGCCGGTACTGTACCTTGCAGCACTGCACTAATCACTTCTTTTTCTATAGATCTTGCTTCATGTCTTTCTCTCTGACAGAAAACAAAATAATTTTTCTGTCGGAGAGAGAGGCATGGATCCATTTTCCTATTTTTCCACAAATTCCGAGTTCTTTTAGTTTATGGAATAATATTCCATGGTCAACCTTGTCAAAAGCTTTTGCAAAGTCTAGATAGATGGCATCAACATTGTGGTTTTCTCCTAAATATTGTAGGATTGTATTGCAATGGTCTATAAGATCAGTAAGGCAGGATCTCTCTTGTCTGAAGCCATGTTGAAAGTCTTCAAAGAGATGTTCATTTTCTGAAAAATTTACAATGTGGCTTTTCAGGACTTTCTCAAATATTTTGATATGAGAAGTCAAGGATATGGGTCTATAGTTCTTGGCTTCCTTTCTTTTGCCTCCTTTGTAGATTGGGGTAATATTTGCTTGTTTCATGATTGGTGGTATTTACTAGTGTCTAGTGAGGATCACCACAGGATTTTTAAAGGCAGGGATAAAGTATGTTTGAATTCCTTAAGAATCTTGGCTCCAATTCCGTCTGGACCAGGGGCTGAACTCCCTGGTAGCTCTGTTATTGCCTGTTGTATATCTCTAGTGGTTATTTGTATATCTTCCAATAATGGTCTGCCTTGGTCATTTTCTTCTTTGTCAAAAAATGCTGTAGTTTTTATTTTCTTAGCTACACAGGGGTACTCCAGCTTAAAGCATATTAAGGTTGTAGAATGTTTGCCATTTCCTGTGGATTAGATGTAAGAGTTCGTCCATCTTTAGCAAGCAATGAGCCAATGCTCGTTTTGATAACTGCTTTGCGTTTAGCATAGCTAAAGAAGAATTTGCTATTTTCTTTTATAGTGCCAATAGCTTTGTGTTCATTATTATTATTATTCTCTCTTATGGTTGACTCATTATTTTAAGTTCTAACATCAGTATCTGTTTCCGGATGTTATTACGTCTTGTATCAATTGCTTTGTCAGTTGTTTAGATAGCTTTGTTCTCTTTCTCATAAGTGTCCTTCTGTATCTGTATCTGTCAGGTGCTTCTTTGCAATATCATTTTTCTTTGGTGTGTTTGTATAATGCTGATGATAGCAGGTATTGTATTCTACTCCAGCATTCTTCTGATTCTAGGTTTTCTAATTCATTTTTCCCACACAGTTATTTATTGATGTCCAGTCTGACTTGTGCAGGTTTAAGTCAGAGTATGGCAAGTCCATTTGGCATGGGTCTTGCTTCCATTTGGGGAGAAACGAGTTCGTGAATATGTGCATGACATTGTGGTCGGAGTGTATAGTTGGTGTTATAACAATGTGGTCAGTTGCAAAGCTGGGCACAAACCGTTAATCCGTTAATCGTTAATTAACGAAGTTAACTTTTTCGTTAACGATTTAACTTTTAAGTTAACTTTGAAAATCATTATCGGACTAATTAACTTCCGTTACATTTAACTTCCGTTAACTCAAAAAATTCATAAATAAACGTTTAAAAGTTTCTATTATTTTCAGTGCTGAGCAGGTGCGCAATTAATCCGCCACTGTTAATAGTGATGAACGAATTTCCATTTCCGCAGTGCAAAATCAGGCGATATATTTGTTTACGTCGCCACAATTTGTGTCTTACCAAATATGGTAGTTATTTATGGCATTGGTTTGAGCAAAACATGGTCGACTGTAAAATCAGGCGGAAAGATTTGCCATTTGAGTTGAATGTTTCAACTTCTTTCAAGAAATATCACGAGCATTTTAAGGCACTTTCAATAATATATATGTAACAATTACAACAAATAACTACATTCGTTTCATTTGCAGTCTGTCTCTTGCGCAACATGTTTGTGCTAGTGAATATTTAAAAATAATCGTTGTCAAGTAAGTCATGTATATTCATAATATGTCTGTGAGTACCTTATTAGTAGTCTCCTTGATACATTTCAAGAACCATAAAACTGATCAGGTAAGATTTCAATTCTCATGTCACTTTGTTCTCTATGGGCAAGGACATCCTGAGGGCCAAGAGATCATCCCTGTCTGATGAAAACTTTGATATGCTAATTTTCATGAAGGGCAACATGCATCTCATGGACAAAATGGAGAACGAGAAGAAGAGGGAAAATTAAATTATATATATAGTGTGTTTTTCATTTTTTTTATAATAAAAGTTAACGTTAACGGTTTATCGGTAACTTCCGTTACATGGTTAACGGATTAGCGGTTAACGAAGTTAACTTTTTGGTTAACGGTGCCCACCACTGGTCAGTTGTGGTTGCATTATTTGTCAGCACTAAATCTATATTATTTTTTCTAGTTGGACAGTGAACTCATCCAAGTGTTTTGATTTGGACCTTTTTGTCCCTAATTTCATACCACATATTGGTTCCAGGTGCAGTTTGGGAGAGTAAAGTCTCTTGCAATGATTAAATCTCTTGAGTCTACGATAGCTGAGCATTGCCTGATTTTTTCCAGAACTTCAGTGAGCTCTAGATGGGAGCTATCTGGGGGGCTATAGATATTCACTAGTATTAGGTCTCCTTTATTTATACTGAGCATGATGATTAGGAGTTCACAGGCTCCATTTGAGTATGCCGTGAGCAGTTTACTTTGAATGTTTTCAGGGATGTACATTAGGACACCTCCATTTAGACGACCTTCTCTGTCACATCTGTGGGTGGTATACCCTTTGATTACAATTTCACTACTTATGATCATGGGGCTCAGGTGTGTTTCTGTGAGGGCTATAACTGTGCTAGTAGTGTTTTCCACTGGGCTCTTTAGGTAAGGTACTTTGGTATGGTTTGAGTTTGGGTAAAGGCCTTGGATGTTTAAGTAAATTATTGATACATTTGTGGAGCCATTTGTTTCATCTCCCACATGTAGGGCATTTGTAGGGTTCCTGCTGGGGGTCTCATTTGCTTTTGTGTAAGGAGTCCAAGTGAGGTTTGAATGTCTTATATTTGTTTCATGAGGTGATAAAACCCTAAAGGGGTTTCATGGATGCTTGCTGTATTATCACCACCAGTGGGTTTACCTAGACCTGCTACATCAGTATAAGATCTGGGTGCAGGAATGGTATTTGATCTTGCGTTTTCTTGCATCCCTTGAGCCAGATGGGGCTGATGGATAGCAGGCTCACTATCCTGGTATTCTCTCCATTGATTTTGGTGTGGCTGTATTTGGATTGTTCCCTTCAGGTGGGCCAAATTGCAGTTCTCTTTAAAACCAGATGGGGCTGATGGGGTAAGTTTTTTTTACCCTTAAAAAACTTACTCCACAAAAAACTTTAAAAAACTTACCCCACATGGTCTGCTCTGTATACCAGAATGCAAGTATCTTAAGTATATATTTAGGTACCCCTCGACACAAGAGTTTCTTGAAAAGTTTGTGATGGTTAACTCTATCAAATGCTTTTGATGCATCAAAAAAACAGGAATATACATTGCTACTTGACATCTTGTACTTTAGGACGGCTTCCTTTAGCATATAAATACACATGTCCGTACCATGTTTCACTATAAAGCCAAATTGATTGTCATAAGTCTGAAAGTAAGTACTTATCCTATTATAAATGACATATTCTAACACCTTAGATCTTAGAAAGTATACTGGCAAGTGCTATTGGCCTATAATTATTCTTATCACAGATACTAGCACTCTTATTTTTAACAACTGGCAATAATACAAATGACAAAATGGCAAGTACCCATGTATCATACAGCGTGTGAAACACATTGCAAGCATAGGTATTATACGAGGGCTATAACATTTTAAATGTTCTGCTTATATGCCATTTAGGCCACAATTTTTGTCATCTAACTTATCAATAGCCTGCCAGATTTCTGAGCCATTAATTAGTAGCTCCTCACAGCGTTCTACATTTAGGCATATATTTAGTTTATCCCCCCCTCACCCCCAAGATGATAATTAAATAGGGTTTCATAATGATTTTTCCACAGTTCTGCAATTTTTTTTGCACCATGTACACCGTCTATTACATTTGGCAAGGTAAGATTACTATTGTTAATTTGATTAACCTCCTTCCAGAATTCCCTACTGGAAGCATTGCTATTGCCTAATTTTCTGGCTAGAGATTCTCTTCGAAGATGCTCTTCATTTTTCCTTATAAATCTAAGAGCACTCTTGAATTTAGCACGAGTTCTATTTTTGATTTGGAAGAGTTCTCCCTGCCAAGGTTTCCCCATAGCAACCCATTCCACGAATTCATTTTTTGCTACATCATACAAATCAGCACAGTATTCTGCTCACCCTGGATTGACATTTACTTTTCCCCATTTTTTTTCTTAAAGCTACTTCTACTCGCAGCCTTTATGGCATGTTCAAACTCACCGTAATACTTATTTAAGAGAGCTATATGTTTTACATCATCACAGGAGGGATTCCTACAAGCCAAAGCTGCTTCAGGAATCCTCACAAGCCTTAGTAGTGCATCAGTCTGCATTGTATAGTGATCTACCTCAGAGTGACTAAGATTTGACCAATTAACTTTATAGTAATCGGCATTATCACAGTCATTGTCTAAGTCAGGTGCTACCATACAATCAAGCCCTACTACGAATGGGATATGATCAGATTCAAATACATCATAAAGTATGGACATGCTATTGATTATATTATAACCATCGTGGGAGACTATGCAGTGGTCTAGCCACGAGTAAGTCCCCCCATGCATCACTAACATATGTAAATGAGTCATTAGGGAGTAGCAATTTACTGGCAAGTTTGTAGTCGCATGCCTCACAGTAATTGATAAGAAGCTTAGCAAAATCTGCACCAGGTTTAGTGATATTGCTGTCAAAATCACCAACCACTACAACACAGAATCCAGCCTCTCTAGCAGTATATTTAGTTTACAGTCTATCTAAAAATACCTCCTCATTTTCAGCACACTCATAAGGCATATAAACATTGAATATATACAGTATTTTGTTGTCAATAGTTAGTTTTATGGCTACAACCCACTCATATTCATAACTAATGGGTTCCATAAACCTATCCAACTGTGAGTACCACATTATAGCTACACCTTCCTCCCTATTCTGTCTGCCCACAGTAATAACAATAACTTCAATATCATCATTGGGTGAGTTAGCTATTCCCCTGTAGTTAGGCTTAATATTATTTAAATCTTTGCACTCTTGTTTAGCGAGCCAAGTTTCCTGAAAACAAGAAATGTCATGTGCAGATAAAAGTTTATTGATCTCACTGTCAGCATTGACTTTGAGGCCTCTACAGTTATAGCTACTAACAGTGAGTTTGTGAAACGGCCATTATTTTTACACACACTTTCACTGTTCTCACTGGATGTCTTCCTGGTGTTATTTTATTTATTTGTCGGGTTCAAAATCCCAGCTGAGCCGTGAACGGCCAAATTCTAAAGGGCCAGTTCTATCTGAAGCCCAAGTTAAGCTAAATTAAAACTTACGGATTGAGATCCTATTAGGTCCTACCTCAGGGTAACCTCAGGGTTGCTGACTCGATGCGGGCCTACTTAGACCTTAGTTACATGAATTTTAATGTAAACAAAAAGGGTACTATTTATGGTCTTCTTTCTCAACCTTGCAACAACAACGCAACCTGGACTATTGCACGGTGCAACAATCTTGTATCTAAACAACCAAACTGAATTGCAAGAGAGCTCTCTACAAGACCACACCCTGTACGTACGACATCCCACAAACGAGTAGAAAGAACGCGCAGCACCCAAAATGATGCCAACAGTGTGACCAAACAATGATGCCACAAGAGCTCAAAAATGCTAGCTCTAAATTAAGTTAATTTTTCACTAACCTTACAATTATGAGATGGATATATATACACACCTTAACTTAATATATACAAGCAATGCTGCATCAATCAGCTTAGTCATCATATCGCCTTGGGACAATAATGGTTCTTCCTCTTCTAGATTTTCTAACACTCCCCACCGAAGAGGCATTGTTGTCGTTACCTTCCGCAAGGTTAGCCAAGCCTTCTCCATGAGGCTGTAACTCAAATGTTTCATCTTGACTATCTGTGTTTTTGCTGATTTCTAAAGCATAGAGTTTTTGTATAGGTCTCTTTAACTTTCCTCCTGAAGTCTTTACCAGTGCAGACCTAACTAAATTGTCTTTGCCAACAAACAACTCTTCAATTATGCCAAGCTTCCAGCATTGCCTTGGTCTTTCATCCCCAATCATTACCACTTCTCCCACCTTGATACAATTTGCATTGGAGCCCTTTACCTTGCCTGATGGGTAATAATTGAGTTCTGGCAAGTATTCCATCTGCCACCTCTTCCATAACTGACCTTGTAGCTCTTCAAGGTACCTGAACCGTCTGGTTAACTCTCCTTGAGTGCTCTGGATAGGCTGCAAGTCTTCTGGCACACTGGGGTTTGATGTTAATCGTTTACCACAAAGAAAATGATTTGGTGTCAATGGCTCTGCATCCTGCATACTGTTGTAAACAAAAGTGATAGGCCTACTGTTCACCATTGCTTCTACTTCACATAAAACAGTAGAGAATTCTTCTTTGCTCAAATGAGCATTAGCTAAAAGTTTCTTTAATGGACACTTTACACTTCTCACTAGCCTTTCCCAAAATCCTCCCCACCATGGTGCTCTCTCAACAATAAACTCCCACTGTACCCCTTGGTGTGAAAAGTAGGATTGGAATCCTTCCTCTTTTAGCAAGGACCAAATTTCTTGGAGTTCCTTTGCAGCCTTTTTGAAGGTTTTTGCATTATCCGATATGATTTTATTTGGGAAACCCCTTCTGTTCACAAACCTTTTAAAGGCCAAAAGAAATACATCACTACTTAAGTTGCTTACCAACTCCAAATGGATTGCTCTGGTGGTAGCACAGGTGAAAAGACATATATAACCTTTGTTAGACTCCCCTCGCTCATACACATAGACTGGCCCTGCAAAGTCTACTCCCACTACATCAAATGGGGCAGTATAGACACACCGTTCTCTTGGAAGTGGAGCCACCTTTTCATAATAAGGCTTTGCACTCCAACGCTTGCAAACCACACATTTATGCGAGACTTTTTTTACTACTTGTCTAATTTTGGGAATCCAAAATTGTTGTCTAATCTCTATTATCACTTCTCTAACTCCCGCATGTAACAGCTTATGATGAGTATCCAGGATCAAAAGGTCCACAAAGTGCCCCCCAGAAGGTAGCAAAATTGGATGTCTTTTCTCCTCTGGAAGCCCAGAAAACTGTAGTCTACCTCCTACTCTCAATAAATCCTGATCCAAAAACACATCCAAACCCTTGAGCGCAGAATGTGTTGGTAGAACCTGTAATGGATGGCTGGTGAGCAATTCTCTCTCTTCACCAAATTTTTCCTTCTGCATATATACCACCCAGTATTTCCTGGCTTGCTGAATCTCATTACTGTTCAGAATTCCTTCCCTTCTTGTTTCTCCCTTAATGTTGTTGGTAAATCTATATACCCATGCTGTCACTCTTAACAATCTTTTCAGACTGCTAATGTTCTCAAGCTTCAATATGGGGTCCTGCTGCATAACTTGACAACTGTTCACAGCGCATTTTCTCACCTCACTCACCCATGCTTCTTCAGCCTGGCATTCTCCTACAATAGGCTGATTGGAAGGCCAGTTTTCACTTCCAAGTTTTAGCCACTCTGGCCCATTCCACCACAAACTTGACTGTGAAAGATCTTTCACTGAAATTCCTCGGGTTGGTAAATCAGCGGGGTTTTGGATGCCTGGACAATGCTTCCATTGCTTGGGATCTGTGTGCGCTTGAATTTCCTCCACCCTATTGGCAACAAATGGTTTCCATTTCCTTGCCTGACTTCTTAACCAGTGCCAAACTATAGTGGAGTCTGTCCAATAATAGCTTGGAATTTCATAGAGGGCCAAAGACTTTCGCACTGTAATTGCAAGCCGACTAGCAATAACGGCACCCATCAATTCCAACCTTGGAACAGAAAGCCTTTTCAAAGGTGCTACTCTACTCTTTGCAGCAACCAACCTGCAACTTACTTCCTCTTGCAATGCGCCTCTTATATAAATACAAGTTGCATAGGCTTCCTCACTTGCATCACAAAAGATGTGCAGCTCCAAATTGTCTGGACTATTGTTCAACTCTCCAAAGTACCATCTTGGGATTTCAATGTCTCCAAGATGTGCCAATTCTTTGAACCAATATTTCCACCTTGTCTCATTCTCAGCCAGCTCTACTAAAGATTTCCCATTGAAGGTAAACAAATCATCATCTTGCTGCCAAACAATGCCTAGCACCTTTGCATCTATTGCCCACAACTCCTTAATACCAGAATCCTCAATACTTTCTGCTGCATCAGGTACTACACAGGAATGACTCATAAACTCTTGTAATTGCGAATGATTGGTCTGCCATTTTCTAAGCTCCATGCCAGCCTCCCTCATTATAGCTCTAGCCTCCATGAATATCTGTTTAGCCATTTCTGTATTATCCACGGAACACAGCAAATCATCAACATAAAATTTTTCCTTATGTGTTCAATAGTGTTAGGATAGACTTCAGAATATTTCTTAAAATGGTACTGCATAGTAGCTGCCAACAGAAATGGACTAGAGCTGAGGCCAAACAACACTGACTTCATTCTATATGCTTGAACCTTAGGTTCATTTTCCAACAAGTCTTTCGTATCCACCCACAGATACCTTACTGCATCTCTGTCCTCTGGTTTTAACTTTATCCGCAAAAAGGCTTGCTTCACATCTGCAGTCAATGCTACTCTACCAAACCTGAATCTCAGTAACAAGGAAAATAAATCTGCATTTAAATTTGGCCCAGCATCCAAACAGTCATTCAAGGACACACCACCTTTGGTTTGGCTGAGCCATCAAAAACTACCCTCAGTTTGGTGGTAGTTTTGTCTCGCCGTACCACTGCATGGTGTGGCAGATAATGTGCCTCCTGGCTCACCAGCTCACCTTGCACCCTTTCAGCATAGCCCTCCCTTACATAACTTAGGATGGCCTCATCGTATTCAATTAACAACTCCTCATTTTTTCTTAGCCTGTACAATGAAGTCTCCAACCTCCGATTAGCTAGCTGAAGGTTTGAACCGGGTTTGCAAGAATCCTTCCATGGTAGGCCAACTTCATAGCAACCATCTCTAAACCCAATCCCTTTTTCAAATTGCTCTAAAACATCATTGTTCACTGTACTTGCCTGGTTGTCCTTTATGCCAATAGATTCAAGTTCCCAAAACGCTTTCAAATGCCTTTCCAGACCATGGCTGTTCTCCTCAATCTTAACAAAAAGAAGAGCCTTAACTTCCATTTCATTGCAATAACTACCATGTAGCATCCAGCCTAGCTTACTTTCAATAGCTACCTGGCCTTGAGATGTACGGACAATATTACCAGTGATGAAGTCCCAATAATAGTCAGCTCCAATCAAAAGACTAATATCTTCTGTTCCCTCAAACTTATTATTGCCCAAATTAATTCCTTTAACTTGCAATTCTTGGACACATGCCATATCTAAACAAGTAGTGACTGGAGCACAAAGTTCCTCAATCTCTACAGTTTGGACCTTGATAGTGGGACTTTGCGGTAACAACCCTTTAACCAGAACTTCTACCTTCTTAAATTTGGTTCGGTTTTGAACGGAACCCCCAAACCCAGAAATTCTTAAATTTTCCCTCTTAAGTTCTTTAAACTTCAATTTTCTGGAAATTCTGGTCTTAATAAAACTACACTGGCTACCACTATCAAACAACACTCTTACAGTAGCTTCTCCCTCATTCCCAATTAATAAGGCTGCAGTTGTTTGCAATAATCCCCCTTTACTTTTACTCCCTTGCATAGCAGTGGCATGTGCCACTGATGTCTCTACTTCTGGGGTAGGCCTACTAAGAGTGTTTTCACACAATAATGGCTGATGCCTACCATGACATTTTTTGCACAAAATTTTAAACTTACAAAACCTTGCTCTATGACCTTCAAAAAACATTTAAAACATGCTGTGGACTTAGTTACCCTGTCCTTTCTCTCCTCAAAGGGTAAGGCCTCAGCCACCTCACATTTATATGACTTGTGGTTGCCTTCGCAAAATATGCATTCCTTGATTCCCTTTAATTTATTCTCAGAGGAGGCATGTAGAGCTGACACTGTACCTGGGCTATTCCTTTTTGTGGAAACTTTGGTGCTGTGCCTGCCTTTGTCCCTTTGTTTACCATCCCACTGTGCAAACTCAACTCCCTCTCGTCTTGCTAATTCGGTGCCTAAAAGACTTAACATCTGCTGAAGGGGGATGTACACATGTTCTGCAGAGTGTCCCCTACTTAATTCAAGCAAAATTGAGCTAGGCAATTTAGACTCCAGTGTAGGAACCAACATTATACCATACTTTTCCATTCCTACACCCAAGTTGTCCAGGGACCTAGTTCTAATTTCAAATTCATCATATAACTGCCGTAACTCCTTGACACTATTAGGATTATTAACAGGAGGTATAGCTAAAAGTGCACGGAGGTGGCTTTTAATTAAGATCTCTGGCTTACCAAACCGTTTCTTTAATATATCCCAAGCCACATTATAATTAGCCTCTGTTAATGCTAATCCTGCTATAGTCTTTGCTGCCTCCCCTTCCAAGAGGGACCGCAAATAATTAAACTTCTCCACGGCACTTAACACTTGACTAGAATGAACTGCTGATTGAAAACTGTCTGCCCATCCTTGCCATTCCTGAATACTCCCAGAAAATGTTTTGAGTACAAGCCTCGGTAATTGAACTACAGATCTGTTAACCTTAACTTCATTATCAGACCTGGTCTCTAACTGTACTGAGCTACTAAACTCTTTTGCTCGGAGGCCTACGTTAATTATATCATCAATAATCTCTTCAAAGTAAATTATGTTGTTTTCTATTTCATCCTCTTCTATAAGAGCCTCAATTTTAACATTTACCTCACTTAGAGCAACCTTTTTAGTTTCTAATATGGAAAGCTGCGCAGTCACTAAGCGTAAATCCTCTTGCTCTATGGCAGAATCTATAGTGGCAATGACCTTTGTAATTAGACCTTTGTAGGCGCTTCTCCTTTTTATAAATTTGTTCAATTCAGATGCACTCATCTTCAATGTAAACAACCCTTGGGCTCAATACCAAATGAGCTGAATTGGCAGAAATACTTAACCAAACTGATCAAACGCAAATTTTACTTTCAAATAAACTGAATTGCTAGGTGGGGTACTAACCAACACCAGTATGGAATACCAATTTTTCCACCCAAGTAACTGGCGCACTGGTCTGCAACCTTCGCCTACGAATAATAAACCAAATTAACCAAACTGGTAAATGTAGGCCAAAAACAACGACAGACAAGTAGCCAAGTTTCGCAATTGGGCAACCAAACTTTCTACCCTGGTACCTTAATTCAATAATAACCCAAAATTAACCAAACCGGTAAAATGTAGGCCAAAACAACGACAGACGACTGGCCAAGTTTCGCAATTGGGCGACCAAACTTTTACCCTGGGACCTTAATTCAATAATAACCCAAATTAACCAAACCGGTAAAATGTAGGCCAAAACAACGACAGACGACTGGCCAAGTTTCGCAATTGGGCTACCAAACTTTTTACCCTGGGACCTTAATTCAATAATAACCCAAATTAACCAAACCGGTAAAATGTAGGCCAAAACAACGACAGACGACTGGCCAAGTTTCGCAATTGGGCTACCAAACTTTTTACCCTGGGACCTTAATTCAATAATAACCCAAAATTAACCAAACCGGTAAAATGTAGGCCAAAACAACGACAGACGACTGGCCAAGTTTCGCAATTGGGCTACCAAACTTTCTACCCTGGGACCTTAATTCAATAATAACCCAAAATTAACCAAACCGGTAAAATGTAGGCCAAAACAACGACAGACGACTGGCCAAGTTTCGCAATTGGGCGACCAAACTTTTACCCTGGGACCTTAATTCAATAATACTCAACCCGTCTAGGCCTAACTTGGGCTACAATTTGCACAATCAGAACTTTGCCGAAAAATAGTCACTGACTCAGTCTTGGGGTAGAATGGTTCTGAAGGACCATGTTATTTTATTTATTTGTCGGGTTCAAAATCCCAGCTGAGCCGTGAACGGCCAAATTCTAAAGGGCCAGTTCTATCTGAAGCCCAAGTTAAGCTAAATTAAAACTTACGGATTTGAGATCCTATTAGGTCCTATCTCAGGGTAACCTCAGGGTTGCTGACTCGATGCGGGCCTACTTTAGACCTTTGTTACATGAATTTTAATGTAAACAAAAAGGGTACTATTTATGGTCTTCTTTATCAACCTTGCAACAACAACGCAACCTGGACTATTGCACGGTGCAACAATCTTGTATCTAAACAACCAAACTGAATTGCAAGAGAGCTCTCTACAAGACCACACCCTGTACGTACGACATCCCACAAACGAGTAGAAAGAACGCGCAGCGCCCCAAAATGATGCCAACAGTGTGACCAAGCAATGATGCCACAAGAGCTCAAAAATGCTAGCTCTAAATTAAGTTAATTTTTCACTAACCTTACAATTATGAGATGGATATACAGGGTGGGCGGAAAGTAGCTCCCTATTTTGGATTGGTAAAAAAATACGTATATTATCCATTTATTTCAGAAGAAATAATATGAAAAGGTAGGCATACATGGTAGGTTTTCTCTAAAATTCAATGTGGGCTCCAACTCTTTCCACCAGCTTCTGGAGCCGCCCAGGAATGGCGTCCACTGACTTTAGCAGGAACTTCGGCGGGATGGAGGACATGACTTCCCGAATTCGGTCCTCCAGTTCTTCCAATGTCCTCGGTTTGGTGCGGTAGACTTCTTCCTTTACCCACCCCCAAAGAAAGAAGTCGCACGGTGTCAAGTCGGGGCTCCTGGCTGGCCATTCGCTCTTGTTGTCCGTGAGTGGCTGGATGCCCACTTCCCTGGGCGTTGGATGGGTCGTCGTGGTCCACATCAATTGCCAGCCAGGAGCCCCGACTTGACACCGTGCGACTTCTTTCTTTGGGGGTGGGTAAAGGAAGAAGTCTACCGCACCAAACCGAGGACATTGGAAGAACTGGAGGACCGAATTCGGGAAGTCATGTCCTCCATCCCGCCGGAGTTCCTGCTAAAGTCAGTGGACGCCATTCCTGGGCGGCTCCAGAAGCTGGTGGAAAGAGTTGGAGCCCACATTGAATTTTAGAGAAAACCTACCATGTATGCCTACCTTTTCATATTATTTCTTCTGAAATAAATAGATAATATACGTATTTTTTTACCAATCCAAAATAAGGAGCTACTTTCCGCCCACCCTGTATATACACCTTAACTTAATATATACAAGCAATGCTGCATCAATCAGCTTAGTCATCGTATCGCCTTGGGACAACAATGGTTCTTCCTCTTCTAGATTTTCTAACACCTGGAATTGCATGGGGGAGTCTGCTTACGCGTATTTTTGTGGACTTTCCTGAAGTTCATGTTATACCAACTATAGTAGATTCCTTCAGGCCAGACTTCTGGCCCCATAAATACAGAGGGGTCCTCACATTCTGCCTTAATGTAGAAAGAGCTGTAGGTATCTGGTCGTTTACTGGCTAATTTGGAGCAGGTAGTCCCAATTTTCGTCATTTGACGCAGGTATTCTTTTAGTTCTGAAGCAGATTGGTCAGGTGGGAAACGGGAGGTAAATACATGGGCCTGCCGAGATATTTTCACTACCTTAATTGTTGTATTCATTGCTAGCCCTAGCCGTGGTTCTCTTCTGGATGGAGAGGGGTTCCCAGAGTCCTGTTTCTTTTTCTGACGCAAACGCCTTTTACTAACTGTTGTCCACCCATGCCATACATTCTGCTCACCAGGGTGACTAGCTGCCAAGCAGGTTTGAATAATCCCTCGAGGCATGGCTACATTACTAATGGTCTCAGTAGCATTGCCTTCTGTTGCAGTTAATTTGTTTTTTTCTGTTGGAGATTCATCATACGTCAGACCATGCAGTTCAGGGTAGATACGTACTACCTGTTGCTCACTGTTAGGATGGTTGTTCGTACAAGTTTTTATGTCACTGGACTTCTCTTTCAGAACTTCAATGTAAAGTACCTTACCATTTTCTCCCTCCTCTAGTTTGGATATACAGCTTTGCTGAGCTGTGAAAGAAGATTATAACATTATGAAAGATATATATATAATTGTGTAAGCACAACACAATGGTCGTCTGTTCTATCATAACTTCACAAATGTTACCCTAGAAATACTGTAGTCATGTTTGTTTCGTTTCACCCAAGCAAATGTTCACCTTTTATTCACATATCGAAGTGTTACCATACATCTGGCTGCTATTTCTAATAGTGTCATTTGCAAATTTTCGCTACATTTTCATTTGGTAATGAATCTTTCTTTGAGCAGCATCTCGTTAGTTAGTGCTGTATTGATCTTTGAACTGTACATCGCTTATAACTGTTTTCATATATAAATGAATTTAGCTTCGTAGAAAGTAATCTTTTTTTCACTGAACCTGTAGCCAAGGAAGAAAGCGCATTTAGTTAGCTTTCAACTAAGGTTTTAAACTAAAGTTTACCTCAATGTATCTTGGGTGGGTTATGAAGTGGGGTAAGTTCTAAATGTGTGTCCACAAACTATAAATTACTGGTCCTATGCATTAGCCACTTCTCTCTATAAGTAAATGAATATGCGCCGAACTTTGGGTGCCGACAGCCTAACCTTTTTTTTTAATAGAGTTGAATTAACCTTCATTGATAAAACACATACATGAGTTTTACAATTTTTGTTTTTGTTTTAACATAATTGTGAAACCGGGCTATTTATTTTAATTTGACCTTTAAACTTTAGGCTTTATTAGACTTTACTGCATCAAAATCTCTAAGTAATGCGTCTTTATTTTTTCTTCATCTGATTGTGAATACAATTTCCCAAATAAATACTATACCTGTCCGTTTAGCTGCATAATTATTCGTCAGTGTAGGTACTGAGAACCAATATTTAAATCTGTCTAATTCGGTTTTACTTAATCGCTTTTTATCAATATAGCCATTAACGAATTCTTACATTGTGTGTTGTGTTCATAGTAATTTGCATTGTCATGGTCTGTTTTGTAAGTTTGGCTTGTCGGTTCATTGCCTTTGTTTGAACCGAACTTATAACTTTATTGTTGTACATTAATTTCAACAGTCACATTTAAATATTACCCAACTATTGACAGCTTTCATAAAAGAACCCGAAGCGGTCGGAACTTATCCTCAATTATGTGAACACATGTGAACACAGGATATTAATGAAAAAGAAAAAAAAAATTGTCTTTTATACAACAAAAACTGTCATTTGTAAGGAAATACTTGTACTATGAAAATTTTGATGCTAAAATATCTAGGTTAGTTTAAAATCGAATATTTGCATTTTTTTTTTTTTTTTTTGCTCCATATTCTTTCTGGTATTCCTAGTCACGTCACTGGTGTTTCCAGTTACTGGATTAGTTCAAATTATTCATTCTGTAAAGTATGAAGTTAAATTTTTTTTGTGTAGGAAGGAGTGGGCCAAGGGCGAGGGCCGGCAAAATTTTTTTTTTTTAAAGATTGTATAGTGCGTAAAATGGGTATATGTTTAGTGAGGAATAGAGGGAGAAGTTTGTGTTTGAGAGCATGATGGACTACTCACAGGGTAGATGAGACACTGAAATAGATCAGCTAAGGAGGATTGTGACAGGACAAACGGAAGTTCCAGCACTCCGTGTCTTCTGCCTAACATCACCCCCTGGAGTACTTCCCTGGTCGATTGGTGTCTACAATCTCCTTTGGAGGGGATCATAGCCAGTGGCGGTTCATGATTAAAAATTCTAGGGGTGCTGTCTCTAAGAATGGGTTGAAATAATTACTGAAATAAAAGGATGAGCATTGAGCAATGAATAAAAGTTTCAAAAGTTATTGAAAAAGTTATTCAGTGAGCTCATCCTTATATTGTTCTTGATTATTTCAATTGTAAATAAAAACTTTAGGGGTGCTGCAGTTCCGCAGTGTCTACCGACGAGCCGCCACTGAATTCATAGCCTAAATATTCAAAGATTGATAACACTGGTATGCATCAATTTTGCTGTCAAGGGTTTTGTAAGTGATTCTTATAGAGTTTTTCCTGCTGATCTCGAATCTGCAATCCGTTTTTCTCACTCAGCTCAGGTTATCCGGCTATGGCCTCATAAGTAAAATAGAATTTTTCGTGATTTTGTCAAAGCGGAATTGGAACAGTAACATCTATCATCACTTGTTTCACTTGTATATCATCTTTTTTTACTTTTCAGTCATATAGATAAAATATTTCATAATGAATAGAACGTGTAAAAATGATCCCAATAGATTCTGCTACATATGTGGGACGGTTACCATGCCAAATAACCAAAGCTGGGCACAAACCGTTAATCCGTTAATCGTTAATTAACGAAGTTAACTTTTTCGTTAACGATTTAACTTTTAAGTTACTTTGAAAATCATTATCGGACTAATTAACTTCCGTTACATTTAACTTCCGTTAACTCAAGTCCGTTAACCCAAAAAATTCATAAATAAACGTTTAAAAGTTTCTATTATTTTCAGTGCTGAGCAGGTGCGCAATTAATCCGCCACTGTTAATAGTGATGAACGAATTTCCATTTCCGCAGTGCAAAATCAGGCGATATATTTGTTTCCGTCGCCACAATTTGTGTCTTACCAAATATGGTAGTTATTTATGGCATTGGTTTGAGCAAAACATGGTCGACTGTAAAATCAGGCGGAAAGATTTGCCATTTGAGTTGAATGTTTCAACTTCTTTCAAGAAATATCACGAGCATTTTAAGGCACTTTCAATAATATAAATGTAACAATTACAACAAATAACTACATTCGTTTCATTTGCAGTCTGTCTCTTGCGCAACATGTTTGTGCTAGTGAATATTTAAAAATAATCGTTGTCAAGTAAGTCATGTATATTTATAATATGTCTGTGAGTACCTTATTAGTAGTCTCCTTGATACATTTCAAGAACCATAAAACTGATCAGGTAAGATTTCAATTCTCATGTCACTTTGATGACATAAATTAAGTCAATTGATGTCTTACAATGGGAGCGTTTTCACCTTAACCCTCTGTCCTGGCGGTACTTCTAGGTACCACATCTTTAAAATCTCCATAATCCCTGTCTGATGAAAACTTTGATATGCTAATTTTCATGAAGGGCAACATGCATCTCATGGACAAAATGGAGAACGAGAAGAAGAGGGAAAATTAAATTATATATATATATATTGTGTTTTTCATTTTTTTTATAATAAAAGTTAACGTTAACGGTTTATCGGTAACTTCCGTTACATGATTAACGGTTAACGAAGTTAACTTTTTGGTTAACGGATTAGCGGTTAACGAAGTTAACTTTTTGGTTAACGGTGCCCACCACTGCAAATAACCAGTCCCAAATCACTAAATTTGTGAAGACAATGTATAGAGCATACTTTGGAATTAAGCTAGGGGACCAGGACAAAAATTTCGCCCCTCATATGTGCTGCAAGACGTGCATTGAAAATTTGAGAAGATGGAGCAAAGGCAGAGCGAAATCTTTGCCTTTTGGAATTCCCATGATTTGGAGAGAAGGAAAGGATCACGTGACAGATTGCTATTTCTGCATGACAAACTTCCAAGGTGGGCTTATAAATTTATTTTTCTTAAATATTTTGAAATCCTCGTATGAAACGACATAATATTCACCATAATGTAATATTCACCATATATAGCATAATATTCACCATAATGGTAATCATACATTTACATATACATATTGTTATAGAAAATACATTTACACATACATATTGTTATACAAGTTACATTTACATATACAATGATTGTATATTTTCTTTCTTTTTCATTCATATTGTCCCCGAAGGGACAATATGAATGAAAAAGAAAGAAAATATACAGACTCCATCGACCTATTTCATATCTTACAGACCGCAGCCTTCCCTCACGAGTCGCCACTGTCTGAATGCTTCTTCTATTTCATATGCAAGTTTTATATCCATGTTTCTGTGTTTCTATTTTTAGGAGTTAACAAGAAGAATAAACACATTGTTGCATACCCTGACATTCCTTCTGCTATGAGACCTGTACCCCATGGTCCTGGAATTCCAATACCCGACCCACCTCAAACCCTGGACTTCGATGATTCTGATGATGAATCAATGACCAATGCCAATGACCAGTCCCAGTCGTATACACCTCAAAATACCGCTTCAAATGAGCCGAGGCCTCTCAACCAGGCCAAACTTAATGATCTTACCAGGGATTTAGGACTTTCCAAATTAGCTGCCGAGATCTTGGGCTCACGACTTCGAGAGGACAACTTGCTGGCTCCGGGAACAACATTCTCCTGGTATAGGAAACGAGAGGAAGAATTCCGCAAGTTTTTTGCAGTGCACGAAAATACCTCTTCCTTAGTGTACTGCTGCAATGTTGAGGGGCTAATCGAATCCTTGGGCCTGCCATATAACTCATCAGAATGGAGGCTATTTATAGACTCGTCTAAACGAAGTTTGAAAGCAGTACTTCTCAACATTGGGAATAGGGTTGCATCAGTCCCTGTAGCACATTCCGTACAACTTACTGAGAGCTACGATAACATGAAAATTTTACTGGATGCTCTCGTATACGACCAACATAACTGGAGGATCTGTGGAGATTTGAAGGTAATACTAATATCATAAGTAAACTATTGCTATTGACTACGGTATGTTGTTTTTCCAAAGGTTATTTGAGAGCGTATAAGAACACTTAACTTCCCCACAGAAGTGATACAGTCCAATGCATAGATTTTTTTATCTGATAGAACAAATTCTCTAAATTCTTTAAATATTTTCATTTTTTTTCAGATTGTGGCATTTGTATTGGGAATGCAAGGGGGATACACGAAATACCCATGTTTCCTCTGCAAATGGGATAGCCGAGCGGATGAGAAGCACTATGCACAGCGTGAATGGGCATCCAGAGAGAATTTTGAACCTGGGTCGCATAATGTCGTTTCAGTGCCCATTGTACCACCAACAAAAATTTTGCTCCCACCACTTCATATTAAGCTGGGCTTGATGAAAAATTTCATCAAATCAATGAATAAGGAGGGTTCAGCATTCCGATATCTCGAGAGTAAATTTCCTCATATATCTGATGCTAAACTAAACGCTGGGGTTTTTGATGGTCCTCAAATTCGAACTTTGATCAAGGATACTCAGTTCGAAAACGCAATGACTCCAACTGAAAAGAATGCCTGGCAGGCATTCAAATCAGTTGTCACTGATTTTCTTGGCAATCGTAGAAGTCCAGAATACGAGTGCGTTGTCGAAAACTTGATGGAAGCTTTCAAAGCTCATGGGTCGCGCATGTCCATAAAAATGCACTTTTTGTGGTCCCACTTGGACTATTTTCCTGAAAATTGCGGGGATTATAGTGAGGAACAGGGTGAACGATTTCACCAAGATATCAAAATAATGGAAGAGAGGTACCAGGGAAACTGGGATATCAATATGCTGGCGGACTATTGGGTGTTTGAAGCGAGACGTGCCCGAAGAAAAACACAGACGGAAAGCCATAAAAACTTCATTCCTTCCTCAATAAACTTTTTTCCATATTCATTGTATGAATAAAAGTATTTATTCACACAATGTTTTCATTTTTCACGAGTGTTCTTATAATATTACTCGTATCTACAGTGTTTAAGCTAAAAAAATCAATAAATTTGGGGATAAAATTGGACTTATAATAAATGGCCAATAGAGAAAAAACCTGACCTGATTGAGGAAAACTAATGTCATTTTCGAATTCAGCATGGTCGAATTATATGTATAATATGAGTTGAAAAAACCCTCACAGCAGACAAAAAAAATTCATATGCATACCAGTGTAATTGATGTGGTTTCCATTTGTGTTTTTCTACTGACCTCGACATTCAGCATAAAGTAATCTGTGAATAGTATAACATGTAACAAAGGATTCGCTTTTGTAACATTTCAAACTGTATATTACATTGTTGGGCTTCCGCCATTTTCGGCATGCGCGAAAATAATTCTCTAGTCAGTACGAATTACTAGCTCTCAATCACTGTCGACTCCGTTCCCTGAAGGTAGAGCCACCGCTGTATAACCTTGTCGTTGGATAACCTTGAGTTTGCTTCCGACCGAGTTCTTCATTCTGACGAAGATCATGCTTGTTAATCCACCTTAGACCTACAGTTTAACGTGGAATCCGAACCACTCCCCACTTTGGCCGGTCAGAAATTACAAAGTCCTTGCCGGGACTCGATCTCACGGCCTCCCGATCAGCAGCCCAGCATCTTAACCACTAGGCTACTCAGGGTACCTATTTATCTTCAAATTTTTATTGTGTGGAAGGATGAACAGCTGGGTTTTGCTGCGCGCCCCCTGCCGTCACCGGATCTCGATCCCGGAGCCGATGGATTCGTAGTCAGCGAAGCTAAAAACATATATATATATATATATGGGAAGGTGATCGCCTGATTTATTTTTTAATACTATATAATTTTTTTTAATTGGGTAACTACGAGGGGCACTCAATATATTTTACCCCACCCTTTTTTCTTAGCTAATAATAGGCCATGGGGCTGAAATGTCTTTTGTGCCGTAAGTTTGAACTTTCTACGCTTCACATAACCGGATTTTTCCAGTTTGAACCGCCCCTCCTTGTATAAAACCCCCTTTTAAACGCCCTTGTATAAACCGATGGTTAACGCAGTTTCGAAAATGGCGTCGTAAACAGAGCTGTTATCGAGTTCGTAATCGCAGAGAAGAAAACAGTTGGAAATATTCACAAACGTCTACAAAACGTTTACGGAGATGATGCTGTTGATCGAAGCACAGTTGGACGCTGGTCTAAACGTGCGAGATCATCGGAGAAAGGGAGAGCCAGCCTCGATGATGAGCCACGCAGCGGTCGCACGGCATTGGCTATGACATCTCTCACTGTGCAACGTGCTAACAGTATCATTCGATCAAATCGGCGCGTCACACAAGGAGCTAGGAATTAGTGAAGGAAGTGTGACTACGATAATTCAACAACTGGGATACTCAAAAATGTGTTCACGGTTTGTTTCTCGCGAACTGACTGAAGATCACAAAGCCCAAAGAAAAGAAATTGCTTCCGAGTCGTTGCGTTGGTTCGATACGAGACAGAAGGGGATGACTTCCTTTCACGAATTGTGACGGGATGAGACTTTGGTACACCACATCGAACATGAAACAAAACGTCAATTCATGGAGTGGCATCACACAGACTCCCAACGCAAGAAAAAGTTCAAAATGGCTCCGTCTGCAGGAAAGGTTATGGCCACCATCTTCTGGGACATGAAAGGGGTGATTCTGGTGGACATTATGAAGAAAGGACGGATCTTTTCCGTTTGACTGCCGCCATTGAAACGTAAGAGGTGAGTGCCCCCAGCCTTCTTTACTTAGCCTTATAAGGCTAACTAACGAAAATATCACGACCTAACCTAACCAATCGTTAGGTCAACTGTACGACCTTGACGATTGGTTAGGTTAGGTCGTGATATTTTGTTAGTTAGCCTTATAAAGCTAGCTAAAGAAGGCTGGAGTTTAATTATGTTTCAATGGCGGCAGTCAAACGGAAAAGATCCGAAAGGACAAACAATCAACTCAGAGGCATATATTGCTACCCTACAGAGACTCCAAAGACGTATAAAGCGAGTTCGACCGGAGAGAAAACTGGAAGATGTCCTTCTTTTGCAGATAACGCAAGAACAACAGTTTGCAAACAAGAGAGGGCATCACAAAAATGCGCTTGACTGTGTTACCTCACCCTCCATACAGCCCGGATCTGGCACCTTCAGACTTCCATTTGTTTGGACCAATGAAGGATGCTATTCGTGGAAGAAAGTTTCAGAGTGACGATGAGGAGGTGAAGCGGTGGCTCCAGCGGAACCCAGCGGACTTTTACCAGCAAGGATAAAGGCCCCTTGTTTCGAGGTGGAGAAAGCTTTAGAAAAGGATGGGGACTATGTGGAAAAATAAAAACTTGTAAAAAAGGTATGTAACTACTCGTGTACAAAATTTCTGGAAATTACAAGGAAATTTGGGGGGGGGGGGAAAGTGGGGGCAAAATATATTGAGTGGCCCTCGTATTTTCTGAAAAAATATTATGAAGGTTTAGTTTCTGTAATACATAGGAAGTTATTAAGAGAACTTGTTTTGAACCTAAATTAAGGTATTCAATTTGAGAACTTATGAAGGCCACGTTATCAGAATTGAAAGGAAAACTTGTACAATTAATTTTAATCATTAATAATTAATTTAATCATAATGTCATATAACGAAAACTTAATTTAAATTTTATATATTTAATAAATATTGTAAACATACATTTTGTTTTTTGTAGAAACAAAGTTTTGAAATATTGTTTTCATTAGCTGTTGAGTTCAAGGTCGTTGAATCTAATATGAGAAGTTTGCCATAAGTCTCTTACACACACACAACACACACACACACACTAAAATGAAAAGTGAAGTGACAACAAACTCGGTGAAAGAAGAAAAAAGTGACACAAACACACCATCTAGTACAGTGTTTCTTAACCTTTTTCGACATCAGCACCCCTTGTAGTTAGGTCTAGGTAGTCCAGCACCCCCTTCACCTGGTTAGTAGCAAAAAGTCAGCAAAAGTTAGTAGCAAAAAGCACCACGCAAATACAAAACAAATAAGAATGAGTACAATTTATAGTTGACCAATAATATTATGAAGAAAAAGATATCAAGTTAAAGCAAAGTGAACATACATTTAAAAGCAGCACAGTTAGAGTAAAAAATAAACGAGGAAAATTTTAAAACGATATTAAGACAAGACACACACATAATTACACTGGGGAACAAATTTCAATTTTTTGTCTATTGAATTAGATTTGACAGTTACTTCTAGGTAATTTGGGTGCGCTGAGCACGAATGTTTACTCGGTTTTGCTCTATCAGGTCCTGATTTTGCTCAACACCCCTCCTCTTTCGTCGTATTCATAAAAAGGTTTTTTTCTCAATACTCGCTGTCTTTTTGCAGTTACACATTATGCAACTAGGTTTTTATCTAGGTATTTGTACCTATTGTTATGGTATTGTTGTATTATGTATATTTTTATATGTAACACCCTAAAAATATTTGTAATTTTGTCATTTTTATCCCATTTTAATATTAGTAAATTAAGCTAAAAATATCATAGAATTCTAAAATTTTCTCGAGCGTTCCTGTTCTCTGTAGAGTATTCTAGAGGGACAACTAAAATATATAAAAGCGACTCGTTTCCAGAGTTAATCAGTCAATTCAATCAGTCAGTCAGTCAGTCAGTCAGTTGAGTTAGTTAATTAAGTTTGGGCATTAACATAATTTTGAATTGGCATATGATTTAGTGAGTAATTTTGTCATCGTGATTTAATATAGTTGATTTAATTAGACGTAATTTATATTGTACCTACTCATCCGTGTTTCTAGTTTAATTTCATAGATTGTAAGTACCTATTTCATAATAAGTACCTATTTAAACTAATTTTTGTGTTTATTTTTCAGATTTTCTTAAATTTATATGAATTAAGGGCTTTAAATACCTTTACAAATTGGCAGAACAATCAAGCAATATGTCATCAAGCACTAGAAAGTTCAAATGCAAAAACAACCCTGATTCCTTCTGTTATATATGTGGAAATTTTACACTTCCACATCAACGAGCAAATAACTGACTTCGTAAAAAGAGCTTACTTAGCTTATTTTGGCATAAAACTGGGGGACCAAGATAAATCGTGGGCTCCACATAAAGCCTGCACTATATGCATTGAAAGACTGCGACATTGGACGAAGGGTTCGGATTCAAAAATACCTTTTGGAGTTCCGATGGTAAGTTTATGATTTCATAAAACTACGTAATTTAATCACTAGTATACTGTAACTTACCTAAATGTAATTGTAACTTAGGTACATAAACAAAAATTTAGAAATGTTATAAATCAAATATTGCTAGGTTGAAACACATAGAATGTTAATGTTTGGGTTAACTTTTGATAAAATTCATAAAAACAAGTCTCTCGTCGCTTTTGTTACGCTTTACAATTTTTTTTCCATATCAGGTGTGGCGAGAGCCTACTAACCACGAGACCGATTGCTACCTTTGCTTTGTCAGACTTCGGTTTCACTAAGAAAATAAACATTGTATCGAGTACCCAAATTTCGACACCGCGATACGACCTGTGCTACATTCAAATGAGATCCCCATTCCAAAATTTAAGGGTCTGCCAACTCAAGAATTAGTTGAAGATGTTCCTGAAAATATTGTTATGCACTTTGAGGAGTCAGACACCGATTTTGACCCCAGCGTATTTGAAAGTCAAAACGATCCGCAAAAGTTTAACCAGGCCGAGTTGAATGATCTTGTAAGGGATCTAAATTTGCCAAAAAAGGCTGCGGAAATTTTAGCTTCAAGACTTAAAGAGAAAACTTGCTTACTTCAAACACATACATTTCATTTTACAGAAAAAGAGAAGAAGAACTTGTTAAATATTTTAGAACAGAGGATAGTTTAGTATATTGCTGCGACATAGTTGGTTTGTTAAAGAAGATGGGGGTTGAGTCTTACGATGCAAATGATTGGCGCTTGTTTTTAGACAGTTGAAAAGAAGTCTTAAGTGTGTGTTGTTGCATAATGGCAATCTATACGGCTCGATACCGATTGGGCACTCAACAAAATTAAAAAAAAGTATGAACATATAGAAAAGGTTTTAAATCTTATCAAATATAGGGAGCACGAGTGGATCATATGTGTTGACTTAAAAATGGTTAATTTTCTGCTAGGACAACAAGGAGGGTATACTAAATATCCCTGCTTCCTTTGCTTATGGGACAGCAGAGCCAAGGAAGAACATTATTTCAAACAAATCTGGCCAGCACGAACATCACTTACTGTCGGAGAAAAAAACGTAATTAATCCACCTTTAGTGAGCAGAGATAAAATCATATTTCCTCCTCTGCATATAAAACTAGGCCTCATTAAACAATATGTAAAAGCTTTAGATACGAACGGCGAGTGTTTCAAATACATAACTTCAAAATTTCCAAGTTTAAGTTATGAAAAAATCAAGGCGGGAATTTTCGACGGTCCACAAATAAGAACAATGATTAAAGACAGCAATTTTCCTAATGTCATGAATGAACGCGAAAAAAATGGCTGGTTCTCATTCGTGGACTTGATAGAAAACTTTTTAGGCAATTATAGGGCAGATAACTACGAAGAAATCGTAAAAAAACTTTTAAGGGACTACAAAGAGTTAGGTTGCAATATGAGCATAAAAATGCATTTTTTGAATAGCCATCTTGACCAATTTCCAAGTAATTTAGGTGATGTAAGTGACGAACAAGGGGAGAGATTCCACCAAGATATCAAAATTATGGAGGAACGGTACCAAGGCCGCTGGGATTCCCACATGATGGCTGATTACTGCTGGTGCTTGAAAAGAGACCTGCCATCAACAAGCAAATACCTAGAAAGTCTTACAAAAGAAAATTTTTGCCACAGTGAAAGCTTCATATCTGTTTGTTTTTTTATTTTAAGTCATTTCTATCGTTATAATGTAATTTTACTGTAGTTTGAACTGCTTGTATTCATGAAACTTGAAAAAAAAATTTAACACATGACTTAATTTTTTAGTCCTAATTTGAAAAATCTGGAAAATGGCACATAGGCTGTCGACAAGAATCAGGACCTGATAGAGCCAAACTGAATTCGTATTCAGCGCACCCAAATTACCTAGAATCAAGTGTCAGATATCATTCAATAAAATACGTGTTGCCCAGTGTTATATATAGAAATTCAAACCGAAATACTTTCTTTAATATAACAATATAATAAAATACTTTTTCTTGAATATAACAATAGATCAAGCGGCCAAAAGAAATGTTAAGAATAACAATCAAGGAGAATTACTTACCCCCTAATTTTGGGGTCAAAATCATGCAAAAAAAAAAAAAAGTAAATTTCTTGTGACACAGAGTCAACGTCTTCCTTCTTTTAATATTAATGGTGACAATGTAAACGTACAATAAATCTTTCGTAATTAAATATATATTCAAATTCTCATACAATAATATCTGTTAATAAAATAGAAAAGATTAGGAGTTTGGTTAACGGACCTAACGTATCCATACTGCACATGACAGAAGCCCTTTTCCAGCATCCCCTAAAATCGATTTCAGGACCCCCAGGGGGTGCTAGCACCCCAGGTTAAGAAACGCTGATCTAGTAGTAGTATGGATCCCTAGAGTAACTTTGAAATTAATATTTTAGCCCAAAAAATGACACTCCAATTCTAGCAAATTTCTGCTTAAATTCTTTAATTTGGTGAAATCAACTCGCGTATTTAGCTACTATAGTTTTTAATCGGGAGCTCACTGAACTCTTATTTAATAACAATTTTTATTTCATCCACAAGTTGTTCAAAAGTTAACTAACTTTAGGTTCAAAAATGAGTTCTTCTAATAGCCCGAAATATAGAAACCGCACTTCTGTGAATGAGTATAATAATAATTAATTTTATCAGAAAATACAACTTCATAACGAATAGCAAAAGAAACTAATGGGTTTTTATGATAATAAAAAACCCACTCTAATAGACAGAGTTTATTTCCACAACAGTTTCGATGCCCACTGGCATCCTCTTCGGGTGGATACAGAAGAGGATACTCGAAGAGGATGCCAGTGGGCATCGAAACTGTTGTGGAAATAAACTCTGTCTATTAGAGTGGGGTTTTTTATCATCATATTGTGACTTTCACGTAGAAAAGTGTTTTTTTTTTGCATTTATAATGGGTTTTTCATGTGTTTGGAGATCAACCCAGTCGACACTTTATCTGAATGGGCTCAAAGTTTAAAATTTATTTTAAAATAGTTACTCTATTAAAAAATACAGAAGTTTCATAAATTAAGTTGCATATGAAATATTAAAAGGCACTTTTAAAATTTTCAATAAACTTTGTACAATTTTGTTAATAATTTCTTTTTCTTTTTCTTTATCTAATATAATACGGTAATTACTTGAAATCAGTTTCGACTTTACTTATATCTCAATGACATTTTGAATATTTTGAGGTGACTAACTGTTGCTAAATATGCCAAAGAAATGGTGAAGTGGTTATTTGACTTTGTAAATCTAGTAAAATTATGTATGCTTACTGTGTTTGCCTGAAATATATGTCGAGTACAAAGTACCACCTCTCTCTTTACTCGCATATGTATATCTTCTGTAAAGAGACTTCAGTTTTACGTGGGCAAAGTTTTTCGTGGAGACAGGTGTAATTTAAGTGATTCACATTTCACAATTTAAAGATTTACTGTTTATTAACTGTAACCAGTAATCAATAGCTTTTTTTAAATACATTGTTTCGTATATTTTTTGACAGTGTTATATAATATGGCAAGGGAAGTAATGGTGCGTATTTGTATTTGAGACTTCGTATTTGATAATTCATAAATTGAAATATGTGTATTTGAGCCCATCCCTGCTGTTAAGTATTGTATTTTGTTTTTCTTTGTGCGAAAAGGAGATGCCAAGGAAATGGTGAATGTTTGCCGAAATGATCTCTATGTAGAGCAGGGTTGTCAAATCTTTTTCGGCTCGTGCACTGCTTTACAAATTCATAGCGATTACACCCACAAACCTCTAGCTCAGAGGTCGGAGAACAGGGGTAAATTACCCCATGGGGTAAATTTAAAAATTTTTGGGGTAATGGATCCAATAAACATTTTTTAAATTTGAATTTTTTGTATACCATATGCAACAATTTTAAGAGCAATTGGCTTGTTTTTGTTTACTTTGAAGTCTGGGGGTAATTTCATTTTACTCAAATAGATTTTTGGGTAATACCCAAAAAAGTTCCCTGACCCATGCTCTAGCTGGACTCTAAAATATGATTGACAAACTTTGTATTTTTTACGAGCAACTAAAAAGTTTGGTGATTATTCAGCAAAGGACCCGGCGCAGTTCGAACATCACAATACATTTTTCTGGTTGTATTTGATGTGCTTTGTTCAAATCTGACGTTCATTTTTTGTGAAATGAACTAAAACGAAGTTATGAAACAATCAAATTTTCATAAGTTGTGTTCATTTGCTCAAGAAATGAAGGTCAGATTTGAATAAAGCACATCAAATACAACCAGAAAAATGTATTGTGTTTATTATTATAAAACCTTACCTTACCTTACCTTACCTATTACTCGTTTACATACCTTTTTGGAGGGTAAAATCTCCAATCGCCTTAAGGAAATGGTGCAATCTTTTCGACTCGGCGCTATGCGTGGAGAGAAAAAGGTAGCGTGCAAAATAGGATAAGAAAAGAAATCCTGTAGGATGCAGGAAGTACACCGTGATTAATAAAGACACCCAACGCTTTTTGTTCATCTAAGCCAACATGGCGGATTAGATCTTCGAAACCGAGGTCACAGGAATCACACGTTATCCTCAAACTAATTCAACTTCAAACTGAACGAAAGATTCAAAGAAACAGTAGCCCGAAACCAAATGAAGCACTGCAAAAGTAGCCAAAATAAACTTAAACAAGACTTACCCAAATAAAAACGCTAGCCTTATGAAATTAATATTAAATAAATCTGCACAACATGAGATGATACTTTTCCTGAATAATTTTCAAATGAGGATTCAGGATATGTTATTGTTGTAACCAGATGTGACTGGGTCCTTTCCCGACTATTATCCAAAATTTCTTGCGTTTTTTAAAGTAATAAATTTGAGAAAATGTTTTTAATATATTACAAACTAACAGTGCAAATATTTAAGGCATTTGCTAAATGCCTTTCGAAGTGCGTATTGGAACATTAAGCGGAGGTATTTCTCTAATATTTATATTTTTTCTCCTTTTCGGAGAAGAACAGAGCAAGAAGTAAAAATATATGACAGGGACTTCTCAAGCACCGCCTGGAAATGCTGGGTGCACTCCAGTTTCGACAACCACCCTACTTAGAGGAAGAGAGCCAAATTCAAGGTCCATGGTTTCCGGGATCCCTGGACATTGTGCGTTTGAAAAATGGATTGAGGAAGGTTGTTCCAGAGTTGACCTGTTCCGGTTATGTAAATGAAAGATTGAAAATACCGATTAACCGTTGCATTAAAGAGCTGGACAGAAAAGGAATGAGTGTAGAAAGTATGGTGCTGCGTGCCCTCCTTAAAGGAGGAGGCATGTACGAGTAGTTAGTGTTCAGAAGAGTAGTGTCCACTATAATAGCGATAGTAAAGAGAGAGAGGGGGGGATTGAAGACAGTCAGTAAGAGGCGGGGAATTGATGAGACGAAAAGTCTTCGATTCCACCCGGTCAAGTAGAGCTGTATGAATTGAGCCACTGCACACATCTGAAGCGTAGGCTACTCCATACATGGACGAACAAGACCCCTGTACAGAGATAGCAACTGAGTTGGGATGAAGAAACTGCGCAGCCAGTACAACACATCCAAACCCTTTGAAGCTGGTTTAGAAAGAGAGTATATGTGATCTTTCCAGGAAAGTTCAAGGAAAAAGGAAACGCCAGGAATGTCAAGAGAAGAGGAAGGATTGAGTTGTGTGTTGTTGAAGGGAAGGGGATAGTAGTGTGGAAGATTGTGACGAGTAGACAGATGGAGGAACCGAGTTTTTGAGGCATTGAAAGCAACAAAGTTTTCTCTTCCTTTTTCCAACTAAGGGCACTCAGAGGGGCAGTAATACCATCAGTCGAGAAAAACAAGTCCACTTTGAAAGGAGACCTTGACAAACGAATCAAAATTTGTCCAGCGGGCTCGACAACACCATTTTCCATTTCTTGGGTGACTTGGGACGGGATAGTCCTCGGCTGGTTGATTAGAAAAGAGCACGGATCATGAGAGTCACCAACATCACATTTAAATATTACAAAAATATTAACAGTTTTCATAAAAGCCATCATAGCGATAGTGGGCGGAGTTTATTATCCACAATCTGATGTGAGCACAAAAAATTTAAAAAATGGGAAATCGGTTTTATTGCAAACTCGTATTATATAATTGCTTGTTTTTTATATAGGGAAAAACTCCATTCGTAAGGAAATGCTGTACTGCAAATTTTGAAGTTGTAATATGTAGGTTAGCTTAAAATCGAAAATTTGCACCATTCCCAGTCACGCCACTGGTGATTCTAGTAACTGGATTAGTTTTTAAATTATACATTCTGTAAAGCACGAAATTAATACATAATACTGTAATTAGACTAAATATTCAAAGACTGGTAATTGTTGTGGTCTCCACTTGGTTTTCTACTGACCCCAATATTTAGTATGAAGTAATTTATGAATAGTAGGCCTGTAGCTGCTCTACGCGGCGGGCCAGGCCGGACACTTGCTTCAAAATGAGAACAACATACCGGGCAGGACCAGAAAAAGTAGCCATTATTATTATAATATACAATTTGAAATAAAACATTCAGGGAATCCCCTCTTACATACTATTCGACCGACATATAATAAATTGATTCGTGATACTTGTAGGTCGTCACTGTAGCATATAAAAGCCACATTGTAGTTTATAAAAATTTAAATGCTTGTACATAAGAAAATTAAGTTACAAGTTTTTAGGTAAGAATAAAAGATTCAACATTATCTTCTTTTAGGCAAATTGTTCTTTGTTGGATGACTAAAACTGCTCTACTGAAATTTTTTTTTTACTACTTGTATTTGATGCGGGTGCACATTAGGGTGGCACACTTTTCAATTTTTTTTGAAAAGTATAGGTGATCGTGGTTTTTCCCATTATTTGGCACTATACTAGCACATTGGTACCATTTTTACAAAAATTGATCAATATTTAGGGGTCTCGCATCGACCTTGAAATTACTAGTTTCTTTTTTAAAATGCGTACTTTTTAACTTTTTACTGAATCAAGATAAATCATTAAGTAGGGATGTTTTCTGAATCCTCTTAATGAGAGAAGTCGTTTGGTGTGCCTGCCAATGTCATACGACTGACGGTTTAAAGGTTGTGCCTGTATACAGGTATGAGTCACCATACCCGGGCGGAATGTATAATGTATATAGGTAATTAGAAAATGCACTATGCCTGTGCCAGGTACCTAACCTATTTCTTTTTTTGCAGATCATAACATTTTGAAATTCTGTCTGAGTTCCTCATCCTTTGTCATGGACAAATCGATGGCAACCATAACTGGAAGAACTCTTGAAGCTACAAATAGAGAGTCATCAAAAGGAAAGGCGAAAATAACATCGCTACCTTCTCTAAGATCGGCCTCGGAAATTTTTTTAGTTGGCCAACCGTCGTCCTCCATCAGTGGTAGCAAATTGCCAACAACACGGCAGGTTTTGCAATACTTCTTCAGTGTTATCCAGTACACTGCTAACAGGAAAGACGCATTCAAAGAAACCGTAAACAACGTCTTAAAGTTTTGGAACATGGCCCGCATTAAAACAATCACAAAGCTCAACTGCGAACGGAAGCTAGAGGCATTGTGGAAAGAGTGGCACTTACTCCAAAAGAGCAGAAAACGAGAAACTGACGCCGGAGGAAAACGGCAGAAGTTTTCGGACAGTGTGGACAAGCTGTGGGATATCGGAGCATCTGACGCTGTCGAAGATATAAAGAAGAATCGACTGCTGTCCGACAAGGACAAGAAAGAAGACATTGACTTCTACCTCGATCAACGTGGTCCTCGGGTGGCAACGATGAGCGGGAACGATAAAGTTTTCGCTGTAAAAAGAAAGTTACAGGAAGGAAGAAAACGTCCTCGCCAGGAGCCGCAAACCTCAAAGTGTGCATACGAAACCGGAGATGAGGCCATGGAGAATGATGATACTGGCATGTCAGGAGAGTCGGAGACAGAACTAGCGTTCCCCCTGCCGAAAGAGCCAAGTGTGTGTGTCAATCTTCCTCGCCGCATCCTTAATGCACCTGCTGCCATGGAAGTGGCTGATCGTTTCCGCATGTCCAATAATCAGGTGCGTATTGTGTATTCATCGATAACGTCAGTTTTAAAGTGTCCCGTAACCCACATGTATTCTTGACAGTTTCCTTTCCACTTTCCATTCTCTACATAGGTAGTAAGCATTGTGGCTGCTATCACACGTTCGGCGGATCCACCAGCAGACCTCAATCAGTTCAGCATCTCGAAAGAAACGGCTCGCCGGGGAAGAGTGTCACATCGCCGTGAAGTGGCGACGGCTGTGAAAGACTCCTTCACGCCACCGAGGCACACTGTTGTCCATTGGGATGGCAAAATGGTCAAGGTCAGTTGATTAAGTTTACATAGCTATCAATTTAGTAATGAGATTCATGAAGCATAATGTCAATTAAAAAGAGAACTGAATGTGAACAAAAATAGGTTACTTTACAACCATGAAATTGAAATATATGGCATGTGTTTCAGAACTTCCTTGGAACGGCGGAGCACCGCCAAGCAATTCTCATCTCCGGGGCTCCTCATTGCACAGATTGTTTAAATTATTGTTTCTTTCTTCCTTATTTGTCTGCTATTTGCTGATTTTTTTGAAAAGTATAGGTGATCGTGGTTTTTCCCATTATTTGGCACTATACTAGCACATTGGTATTACCTGTATACAGGCACAACTTTTAAACCGTTAGTCGTATGACATTGGAAGGCACACCGAACGACTTCTCTCATCAAGAGGATTCAGAAAACATCCCTACTTAATGATTTATCTTGATTCAGTAAAAAGTTAAAAAGTACGCATTTAAAAAAAAAAACTCGTAATTTCAAGGTCGATGCGAGACCCCTAAATATTGATCAATTTTTGTAAAAATGGTACCAATGTGCTAGTATAGTGCCAAATAATGGGAAAAACTACGATAACCTATACTTTTAAAAAAAAATTGAAAAGTGGGCCACCCTAGTGCACATGCACATTTTGTAGCTAGTTATGATGGCTGAGCGAATTCATTTTCATTTGATCTCCATTATTCAAGAATGTCACGCGTGTTGGTTCCCTTCATATAGTACTTGCCAGCTTCTTCAAGATTAATTTCCTTTTCGGATACATCTGACCATTCATTGAAATCATGAACTCCCTTCCTTTTTTTCTCCTGGTGAGATAGTATCACTATTTGTCTTAGTCGTGTCATATTCAACAAGTAAACAGTTTCAGACGAACGAATTCTACCACTTCTCGTTCAGTCAATTAACATTTTTTTATTCATTACACATTTGAAAATAATTTGAAGCTCTACCCCACCCAGTGGCGGATAGCCCTATAGGCTGCACAGGCTGAAGCCTAAGGCCCGGATGTCTTAGGGCCCGCCAAAAATATGTGTATAAGTAAAAAAAAACAATCAAACAAAAGTATTTATTTCGGAAAATGAGATACATAAAAATTGAAATACATATATAATAATAGAAATATTTAAAATTGTAATTTGCGACATTTTTTGCCTGCGAATTCATTAATAATATCCTGACAGTCAATTTTATGCAAATGCTCCCACTCGATGTGCATCAATTATATTTGTAGCCTAGCCACAAGTCACAGCGCTGTAAACACGTTCAACCACGTTCACGCTTGTTTTGTGCGCTATTATGCATTACTCCCTCAATGAAAATTAAAATTTTATAGTATATGAATAAAAGGGCCCGATCATACATACCAAGCCTAAGGCCCAGAAAATGTTAATCCGCCCCTGACCCCACCCCTCCCAAGCCTGTAGCCAAAAACTATATTTTCAGCCCATCCGGCTCGTGTCTGCCATGCCCATGAACTATGGGCTGTTCCGGGCATGCGGTTACAGGCCTACCCGGGCTCGTGCAAATCTCATAAGAACATCATCGTCGAAATGGCGGCCTAAAAGTTGCAGTTTTGATTCATGTTACAAGAAAGCTCAAGAGGCTAAGAGTGTACTGTATAAAGGATGAGAAAGCACTTCAATTCTTAATTCATTAATAGTGTCCCTACAGACTTCACTTGCGAGTGCGGGGGCATGATCAAAGTGGTAGATACAGCCACTGGCATCACTTAAAAGAGAGAGAACTTTTGTGCATTGTATCTAACTTTTGTGCATTGTAACTTTGTATATCTAACACGTAAAATTCAATCGTTCAATTTGATGGTTTGGAAAAATTGCTGAGATGGGAGCGTAGCTGTTATACGTGTCGTGGAACAAAAATTTACTTATAATCAGGACCAGATTAAGGCTGTGAAGGACCTAAGGCTAATAAGAGGGAAGGACTTATATGTGTACTATATATTAGGATGAATTTCACAATTAAACACGTAAAATGAATGAATGAATGCAAACCCACAGGGAAAAAAAATGATCCCAAGGCCTTTCGTTTATTCAGAAATTCATTCCCTGACGAGGTGTACTTCTGAATACACGAAAGGCCTTGGAATCATTTTTCTTTTTCCCTGTGGGTTTGCATCGTACTATATACTGTATATAATTTATGAAATCTTCAAACAAATAGAAATGTATATTTATCAAAATTTAACAAACAAAAATCAAAGCTATGTACATTAAAAAAAACAAAAACATAAAATTCAAATAGTGAATGATTTCTTCCTTCCTGGCTTTAAACTGATATCAAACAAAACATCCCCCTTTCTTCGACATTCTAAAATGATCATTACACTAGGCCCAAATTTCAAACGTCTGAAAAACAATTCAGAAACAGATTAAAACTTTGAAGCCAATACATCTTGCCTTTATTCTATATTTTTAGGAAATAATAAAATATATCACTCTAAAACTATAACATCAGGAACATACATTAAGTTTTGTAGATTGATATTTACTTTACACTAATATTGGGTTTAAATATAATTATAAAACATAAAGCCATTTGAAAGGAACTACAATTTCCGTGACATACCATACCTAAATATACTACTTACGTATTGATTTACAAATGATAATTATGATAATATACGTGACAATTGGTCACTCAAAATATACTTCTCAATTAAGATTTTATTTATTTTTTTTTTCTGTTTAAGGTGCTTGCAACCCTGCTGGATTATTGACACCTTTTTTTTTTTCTTCTTGAAGGAAGGTTGCAAAATATGAGTTATTTTTGTTGAATAATTATTTATTTTTATGATTCCTCGCAATTAAGATTTTTTGTTTTTTTTCTGTTTTAAGTTAAAATTTTACAACATTTTATAAACAATTTTAAAAGTACCCTTCAGTTTTCATGTACAATATAATTCATAAAAATATGTATATATTTTTAAATAGAGTAACTATTTTAAAATTTGCGTTTATTCAGATAGTGTCAATTGGGTTGGTCCTGTCTAAACAGTTGAACGAATGCATTAGTTTCATTTGCTGCTCGTTATGAGGTTATAGTTTCTCATAAAATTATTAGTCATTCACAGAAGTGAGGTTTCTACATTTCGAGCTATTAGAAAAACTCGTTTTTGAATCGGAAGTTTATCAACTTATGAACAACTTGTGGATGAAATAAAATTTGTCAATATGCGTTCAGTGAACTCGCAATTGAAAAATATAACGGCTGAATACGTGGACTGATGTCATCAAATTAATTGAGGAATTTAAGCAGAAATTTACCAGAACTGGTGGATCGCGTTTTAGTTAACTGAATATTTTGCAGTGATGAACGACGGGTATGAGATGTACGAGTATACTGCTTTTAATGAGGAATATGCTACTATACGAGATGTTACCACAGTCATTCAGCCCAGGTATATTATAGTCTTGGGAATTATTCTTGTGAAAATGCCTGAGCTTATAACCAACAGTGAGTGGTGAAATAGACATGTACATTTTTAAAAGGAGGATGAATCAGATATTTTTTATGTAATTTCAGAGTATAAACTTAATTTTTGTAAAATTATGCAATTAATTGATCTCTTAGTCAATTGATATTCTTAAACAAATTGTAAATTATAATCATAAAACTTGGCCGGTGACTTTTTGCAGCCAATCATAGATGCTGGAGGCTGATGACGTAATGTAGATTAAAAACTGATGAAGTAGCATTCAAAGTTAAGGTTTGTTTATTATAAATAAATAATGCAAAGTGCCTTTAAAATGTAATGCGGTACTCTGTAACAATGTAGAAATTTTCCACAGAGTATAAATTTTGGATCACCTGAAGATCAGGGCCCCCAGCCTTCTTTACTTAGCTTTATAAGACTAACTAACGATAATATCACGACCTAACCTAACCAATCGTCAAGAGCGTACAGTTGACCTAACAATTGGTTAGGTCGTGATATTTTTCGTTAGTTAGTCTTATAAAGCTAACTAAAAAAGGCTGGGTGACGCGTGTTGTCAAAAAGCAATGTCACAGAGCAAATTTGCAAAGCACCTCCGTTTTTGAACAATACAAATTAAATCTGCATCTTCCGTTTTTGGATCACTTGATTACCGAGCTGGATGAGCGCCTCTGCACCTCGACAAATCGCGTTAAAGGCGAAAAACTTTTGCCAAAGCATATCAACTCTTTGGAGGAGGAGGATTTCAAGGATATCAAAATTGGATAATATACTGGCTTCGTTCATGAAGATGATCTTATTTTAGAAATTGAACGCTGGAAAATGAAGTAGTTTAAAAATAAAACAACAATGGAATTGGAAGACTGTCTTCTGCTTCCAAGAGACATCTACCCTAATTTGCACACAGTCTTCCAAGTATTGTTAAACAATGCCTGTGTCTGTAGCTTCTGCAGAGAGAAGTTTTAGTGTACTAAGACGACTAAAAACTAGGCTGACCATATTTCCTTGAGACAAAAACGGGACATTGGGATGGCAAAAAAGGGACGGGGGTTTTGTAATATTCTGTATTCATGAAAAAGTAAGTACATAAACATATTGAGCTTACAATTATTCTTCAGTGACAGAACCCATACAAAAATTTAGGTAGACATAGAGGGGGACTGTATTTCACCACGATCGTACCATGAATATTTCTCCGATGAAGTAATCTTACGCAGCAAATTTCGGTCTTTCAACACCTTATCATAAAACTTCTCACACTCCATGACACAATTTTGTCTTACAACTAACATAGCCCTCATTGTCTCAACACTTAATCTAGATTTCTCCTTTGACCACAAACTGTTCATAACAGAAAATATTCTCTCAACAGGTGCTGTACTTCCTGGAAGACAAAGAATAAACTCTACAATATTACAAAAGTCTTATAGGTTATGAATAATAATTTATGATTGACCAATATTAAAGTATATTTATAGTTTTTATTAAAAACGGGACAAAATTGAAATTTTTATTAAAACGACGGGACGGCCAGGAAATATAAAAAAAACGGTACTGTCCCGTTCAAAACGGTACGTATGGTCAGCCTACTAAAAACGTATCTTCGATCAACTATGGGTTCCGATCGCCTCACTGCACTGGTATTACTGCACATACATCAAGACAAATCGCCAAATCCTCAAAAGGTCTTTCAAGAATTCGACGCCAGCGGACACCGCAGAATTGCCATATAATAATGTCAAACTGACAAAATTTAAAAAAAAAAGTTTGTCTTTATGCTCTTTTCTATAATAACTTTGTTTTTATTAATCAAAATGAATGATAACGAAAGAACTAGTTAAGTTAAATTACTCATTCCCACTAAATCAAAAAACCTTCATTGCTGATTAAATTTGACTAATTTCCTTTAAGTTCTTTCAGTAGCGTTCATTTTTTATTAATGAAAACGAATAAAGTTACTATAGCAAACGGCATAAGAAGACTAACTTTTTATTTTTTTATTTTTGTCAGTTTACATTGAAAATGAAAAGGTTTATTGGCAGACTATAGTCCATATGACAAATATTATTAATACAATGACAGTTCATATAGTAAGGATAGAAATATATACAATTGATTAGAAATAATATTGTAATGTCGAAGTTAAGTGGAGCTACAGACAGACGTTTTCGTACCAAGAAGTCCATAGCTTAGACTCTTAGAGGATAAATGGCAGGACTCACGGATAACTTGGATGATCGGGTTGGTTGATTTTTTAATTCTTTGCATTAGACTGTATTGAGCACGTCTTGTTACCTCCGGGAAGCTCGGGACATTGCGGGTAGCAAACATTTGCGAAGCTGAGCATCTCGGGGGTAATTTATGCAAGAGTCTAAACGACCTGTTGTACAGCAAATTTAGGGTTCTGCCAGAACCTTTTTTATAGTTCACCAAGAGTTGCTGTCTGTATATATTACTGCAGAAAGTACGAAAGAGTGTGTCTAGCTTCACTTGTACAGAATCGAAAGTACCTTATGGTCATATTCGCTTTATCACATAGGCTTTGAGATTGTTTTCTTATATCCGAGTCATCACTCAAGGAGCCGGAAATAGTTTGACCCAAATACTTAAACTCTTGTACTTCCTCAATTATCTCACTATTCATTTTAAAACTTATATCAGCTGGCTGATTACAGCTTTTAGGATGAAATTGCATAACCTTAGATGATATTCTTTTTAATATTGTAAATGAATTATATACACTCCATTCAGGTTTACACATTTTACTTTAGAAATTCCAGTGATAAGCAATTTCTAAAGTGTCCCCTTGAAAGAATATTCGATGCATTATATATAATATGGGAAGGTGATCGGCTGATTTATTTTTTAATATATATTTTTTTTCAATGCGGTAACTATTTTCTGAAAAAATATTATGAAGGTTTGGTCTCTACATAGGAATTTATTAGGAAAATTTGTTTTAAACCTAAATTAAGGTATTCAATTAAAGAACTTATGAACACCCACGTTATCAGAATTGAAAGGAAATCTAGTACAAAATTAATTTTAAAATTTAATTTAATCATAATGTCATATAACGAAAGCTTAATTTAAATTTTATATAGAGGGTGTACATAAAGTCAGGATCTATTTTTGTGAAGCACTTGAAAATTATATGGAATTTTATCATAAAATGATAAAGTGGTAACATTTATTAAATAATTAAGAGTAGGATTCGACGTGACGCCCATCAGTATCCCTGCACAACTCAAATCGTTCCGCAGCATTTCTAAACACATTCTGGAGCATTTGCGGGGTTATGTTATCTGCAGCAGTTCGTATACGTGTACGTAAGTTTTCAAGACTCGTAATCTTCGTCTGATAGACGTGCGACTCGATAAAGCCCCATGCAAAGAAATCTAAAGGGGTTAAATCTGGTCATCTCGCAACACAAGGTCTGTTGCTTCCGCGTCCGATCCAGCGATTTGGAAAACGTCCATTTAGATAATCCTGAACAATTTTGGCATAGTGACAAGGAGCACCATCATGTTTATTAAGGTGCTAACATTTTAATTGACTGAATATAATCTAAAAATAGAAAGTATCTTCGTTGATGATTCATATTTGTTTATGGATCACGTGACCGTACAGTCGAGCCTTAGTATTACCTAGGCAAGACGATTGGACGTCCTTTCCGGTCCGAGATGAACATGACGTCACTTACAATGAGTCATAATGTGTGGATGACTCATTATCAAACCGGATGCGGACTGATTTCTTGCTATTTTTATACATCCTGTTGTTTGCTTTTATCGAATTTTACTTCTTTCTTTCTCTTTTTTGTAACGGATGTGTTTTAAGATTTAATTGTGCACTTGAATGCAAAAATAAAGAGAGAGAGAGAGTTTATGATCCGTTACATTTAATGATATGTTAATACAATAATAATAATTTTTTAATGATAATGATAATAATAATTAATTTGATTAGATAAGTAAAAAAAAACGAACGTTGTGAGACGTGAAGTTGATGGCCATTATCATTAATTCTTTTAACTTGTTCAAATATAACCTCGCCAGAGATAGAGCCTCGCCAGAGATAGAGCCTCGCCAGAGATAGAGCCTCGCCAGAGATAGAGCCTCGCCAGAGTTAGAGCCTCGCCAGAGTTAGAGCCTCGCCAGAGTTAGAGCCTCGCCAGAGTTAGAGCCTCGCCAGAGTTAGAGCCTCGCCAGAGTTAGAGCCTCGCAGAGTTAGAGCCTCGCAGAGTTAGTGTTAGCTGTTTGGCCAAACAATATTAGTTATAAAGATATTTTAAGTTTGATAGTTAAATAGTAATCATTTGTGTAGAGTACCTAATTTTTCAAGACTCGTAATCTTCGTCTGATAGACGTGCGACTCGATAAAGCCCCATGCAAAGAAATCTAAAGGGGTTAAATCTGGTAATCTCGCTGGCCAAGGTCTGTTGCTTCCGCGTCCGATCCAGCGATTTGGAAAACGTCCATTTAAATAATCCTGAACAATTTTGGCATAGTGACAAGGAGCACCATCATGTTGATAGACGACGGGGATAGGATTGTTAGTACCGTCGTCTATCAACATGATGGTGCTCCTTGTCACTATGCCAAAATTGTTCAGGATTATCTAAATGGACGTTTTCCAAATCGCTGGATCGGACGCGGAAGCAACAGACCTTGGCCAGCGAGATCACCAGATTTAAACCTTTTAGATTTCTTTGCATGGGGCTTTATCAAATCGCACATCTATCAGACGAAGATTACGAGTCTTGAAAACTTACGTATACGAACTGCTGCAGATAACATAACCCCGCAAATGCTCCAGAATGTGTTTAGAAATGCTGCGGAACGATTTGAGCTGTGCAGGGATACTGATGGGCGTCACGTCGAATCCTACTCTTAATTATTTAGTAAATGTTACCACTTTATCATTTTATGATTGAATTCCATATAATTTCCAAGTGCTTCACAAAAATAGATCCTGACTTTATGTACACCCTGTATTTAATAAATATTGTAAACATGTTTTGTTTTTTGTAGAAACAATGTTTTGAAATTGTTTTCATTAACTGATGAGTTCATGGTCGTTGAATCTAATATAAGAAGTTTGCCAGAAGTCTCTTGCACACACGCGTGAAGTGACAACAAACTCGGTGAAAGAAGAAAAAAGTGACACGAACACATAATCTAGTAGTAGTATGGATCCCCAGATTGACTTTGAGATTAATATTTTAGCCCAAAAAATGACTCGCCAATTCTGGTAAATTTCTGCTTAGATTCTTTAATTTGGTGAAATTAACTAGCGTATTTACTACTACATTTTTTAATCGGGAGCTCACTGAACTCTGATTTAATAACAATTCTTATTTCATCCACAAGTTGTTCATAAGTTATAATGTTTGAGACCAACAAAGACCCTAGGATCCACTCATGGCTGGTCTACCTAACTGTGTTCGTAATCGTGTATTGTGTATGTCCTCCGTGGTGGCGGAGGGGACCTACAATTTTACGTGGGTTCCGAACCACAAGAACATAAGAAATTTATGTAAAAACTGCCGGTAAATTGGCAACGACCAATTTTTACGAAACTAAATAATTATCAATTTAAAACTAATTAATTATCGATTTAAAACTAAAGATAGAATCTCTGGATCCAGAGGATCAAGTCATAATACTATCACCACAAATATGTTACACTCTATATCTATTTATAACGGACATGCAAATATATCAGATCCAAAGAATCCAGTCAATTTCATTACGGTTTCCATCAAGTCACGGTCCATATCGATTGCGGACCAAGTCAAAATTTACAACCATACACATTACAATATATACACTTACGAGGAAAAGTGTAGGTGTGGCTGTAAAGACTGTACAGCAATGTAGAAATGTGTGTGCACCCATTTTGGGTCTCCCATTTAAAGGTGTTTGTGGGGCAAGTGAAGATCATGAGTTTTTCAATACCTCACAGTACTATGGGGGGCGCCGCTTGGCAGAGGAATCTCTTTAACGAGTTTTTCTAATAGCTCGAAATATAGAAACCGCACTTCTGTGAATGAGTGTAATTATTTTATCAGAAAATACAACTTCATAACGAATAGCAAAAGAAACTAATGGGTTTTTTCATGTGTTTGGAGATTAACCCAATCAACACTTTATCTGAATGGGCTCAAAGTTTAAAATTTGTTTTAAAATAGTTACTCCATTTAAAAATACACAAGTTTCATAAATTAAGTTGCATATGGAATAAAAGACACTTTTAAAATTTTCAATAAACTTTGTACAATTTTGTCAATAATTTCTTTTTCTTTTTCTTTATCTAATATAATACAGTAGTTAATTGAAATCAGTTGTGACAATAATATAAAATGTCGTTTTTGATTGAATATTTTGTAGCGACTAATTGTTGCTAGATTAGTAGACATGTGGTGAAATACTCATTTGTATTTACAAGTATAGTGAAATTTGTTTGATTATTGTATATTTCAAATACATGTTGAATGCAAAGTACCACCTCTCTGTTTACTCACATATGTAATACTATATATATATATATATATATATATGATGAATAAAATCACGAAGGAAAAATTTGATCTTGTGCTAAAAATCGATATTTTTCCTTACAAATCTGTATGCCTCTTTGTTAATCCTTTAATTTTTTATTTTAGTTTTACTTCTCCGTTTATTGCATATATATATATATATGCACTAGAATCACAAAATAACACGTGACCTTATTAATAAGCAAACAACCACAAGGAAAAGGAAACACAAAGTCCGAGCGCTTTCGTGATATATTCACATTATCAAGGAAGAACAGAAAATAGACGGAGATTACAAAGTATTTGAGTTAAATAGACAAGCAAAAAATTCACAATTGGCACCTCAAATTAAAGGCCTTAAAGCCCTCTAAAGATTTTTTTCCCCCAAATTGATAACATAATCTGTAGGCAGCTAAATAACTGAATAAAAAATATATACTGTATAGATGAAATTAGACAAAAAGAAAACCAATACAGAGAACAAAAATTATTATAATGGTTATTAACATTTAATTAAAACAGGCAATTAATAGGCAAGAATTTAATGAAAAACAAATAGATGACGTAGATAACAAATAGAAAACATAATCTGTAGGCTGATTAATTACTATACAGATGAAATTAGACAAAACACCAGTACAGAAAACCTAAAAAAAAAATTTAAAAAAATAATTATTATAATGGTTATTAACACTAATATTTAATTGAAATAGGAAAAATTACAAGGCCCAAAATTAATGAAAACAAAGGGAAAGTTGCCATCGTCTTACAGAATTATTACAAAATTTCAACAAACAATCTGGAAAAAATAGTTATCCCAACAGCAACCCACTTCAAATATCCAATAAACCACCCAGCAACCAAAGATTATACACGAAAGAAATATTACAATTAAACTAGACACATAAGAATGTTAACAGTTCTTACAATAATATTTATTTATTTAACCAGGGCAAACCATTAAGAGGCAAAAAATGCAATTAAGAAAACAGTAGGCCCATCGCCAACTTACTGACAATATACGAATCTAATTTGTACAACCCAGGGCTAATATTAAAGACCAAATCCGCATTATTCTTGATCACACTTGATTCCAATATATTTCTGCTAACAATAGATTTACTAAACCTTAATTTAGAAGCATTTTTCCAATCAATGGGATGATTAGAATCTCTTACGTGAATGAAAATGGCGTTAGATTCCTGACCACTTCTTATACTGTATTGATGCTGTTTAATACGTAACTCAAGAGTCTTACCAGTTTGGCCAATGTAAAATTTATTACATATTGTGCAAGGGATTTTATATACACACCCATGTTCACTTAAAGGGGAGTTCTTAATCAATGTCATTAAGAATTCATTGATTAAGAACTCCCCTTTAAGTGAACATGGGTGTGTATATAAAATCCCTTGCACAATATGTAATAAATTTTACATTGGCCAAACTGGTAAGACTCTTGAGTTACGTATTAAACAGCATCAATACAGTATAAGAAGTGGTCAGGAATCTAACGCCATTTTCATTCACGTAAGAGATTCTAATCATCCCATTGATTGGAAAAATGCTTCTAAATTAAGGTTTAGTAAATCTATTGTTAGCAGAAATATATTGGAATCAAGTGTGATCAAGAATAATGCGGATTTGGTCTTTAATATTAGCCCTGGGTTGTACAAATTAGATTCGTATATTGTCAGTAAGTTGGCGATGGGCCTACTGTTTTCTTAATTGCATTTTTTGCCTCTTAATGGTTTGCCCTGGTTAAATAAATAAATATTATTGTAAGAACTGTTAACATTCTTATGTGTCTAGTTTAATTGTAATATTTCTTTCGTGTATAATCTTTGGTTGCTGGGTGGTTTATTGGATATTTGAAGTGGGTTGCTGTTGGGATAACTATTTTTTCCAGATTGTTTGTTGAAATTTTGTAATAATTCTGTAAGACGATGGCAACTTTCCCTTTGTTTTCATTAATTTTGGGCCTTGTAATTTTTCCTATTTCAATTAAATATTAGTGTTAATAACCATTATAATAATTATTTTTTTAAATTTTTTTTTAGGTTTTCTGTACTGGTGTTTTGTCTAATTTCATCTGTATAGTAATTAATCAGCCTACAGATTATGTTTTCTATTTGTTATCTACGTCATCTATTTGTTTTTCATTAAATTCTTGCCTATTAATTGCCTGTTTTAATTAAATGTTAATAACCATTATAATAATTTTTGTTCTCTGTATTGGTTTTCTTTTTGTCTAATTTCATCTATACAGTATATATTTTTTATTCAGTTATTTAGCTGCCTACAGATTATGTTATCAATTTGGGGGAAAAAAATCTTTAGAGGGCTTTAAGGCCTTTAATTTGAGGTGCCAATTGTGAATTTTTTGCTTGTCTATTTAACTCAAATACTTTGTAATCTCCGTCTATTTTCTGTTCTTCCTTGATAATGTGAATATATCACGAAAGCGCTCGGACTTTGTGTTTCCTTTTCCTTGTGGTTGTTTGCTTATATATATATATATATGTGTGTGTGTGTGTAGATATGTATGTATATATATGTTTGTATGTATGCATGTTATTTATTTATTTATTTTTATTTTTTTTCTTTCTGTAACCTATATATAGGCCGTAACCTTTATGTACTTCAGTGTTCCTAAGGATGTCATTAGACGAAAGCGCTTGAGCACCTTTTTGTGTTTCCTTTCCTTCGTGGTTTTATTCATCATAAATATTTTTCACGTGTTACTTTCGTGAAATAATTTTCATATATATATATATATATATATATATATATATCCTGTAAAGAGACTTCAGTGTTAAGTGGGCAATGTTTTACGTGGAGACAGGTGTAATTTAAGTGGTTCACGATTTGAAGATTTACTGTTTATTTAATGTAACCAGTAACAACCAGTAACAAGAAGTAACCAATAGCTTTTTCTTAAATACATTTTGTATATTTTTTTACAGTATTGTATCATATGGCAATGGAAGTAATGGTGCGTATTTGTATTTGAGACTTCGTATTTGATAATTCATAAATTGAAATATTTGTATTTGCTTGTGTGTATTTGTGTGTTGTCAAATCTCTTTCGGCTCGTGCACTGAAGCCTTTGCAAATTCATATCAGCGATTGCACCCACAAACCTCTAGCTAGACTCTAAAATATGAATGACAAACTTTGTATTTTTTACGAGCAACTAAAAATTTCTTGCGTTTTTTAAAGTAATAAATTAGAAAAAATATATTTTTTTAATATATTACAAACTAACAGAGCAAATATTTAAGGCATTTGGTAAATGCGTTTCGAAGTGCGTATTGGAACATTAGAGGAAGAGAGCCAAAATCAAGGTCCAACGTTTTCGAGATACCAGGACACTGCGTTTGAAAGAATGGAGGTCATAGATTAGGAGAAGAATATATTGAGGAAGATTGTTCCACAGTTGACCGGTTGAGTAGATAAAAGATTGAAAATATAAAAAAATTAAATTCAATATTGCCTTTGTTTCGATGCATATTTTTCGGTAATAAATCTCGCTTTGAAAGGCATCTAGTTTGTGTATCGCTTATAACTGTTTTCCTCCATATAAAGGAATTTGATTGTATGACAATTTTTACTCTATCAACAATCTGTTTACAAGTTAACTAACTTCAGAGTCAGAAACGAGTTTTTCTAATAGCTCGAAATGTAGAAATCTCACTTCCGTGAATGAGTGTAATAATTTTTTCAGAAAATATAACCTCATAACGAGCAGCAAATGAAACTAATGCCTTTTTTCAACTGTTTTAAAGTACCAACCCAATGGACATTTTGTCTGAATGTACGTAAAGTTTAAAATATATTTTAAAATAGTTACTCTGTTTAGAAATATATATTTTTATAAATTATATTAATAAAAAATAGTGTACGTTTAAAATTCTTAATAACGCTAAAAGCTAGAGCCCAATATTATTGTAAAGTAAATATGAATACTACAAAACTTGATGTATGTTCCATGTTGTAGTTTTTATAATGTCTTTTTTTTTATTCATAATAATATACTGTAGAATGCTCATATATTTTAGGCCGTCGAGTTTAGGGCCTAATTTTTATATCATAAACCCAAAATCTTTGTTACAACGTTGGTTAAGTAACACCATATATAACTGCAATAATTATATTTTCAGAGGTGGAAAATAAGGGTTTTTTAGTTTCACTTTGGAGTTTTTATTATGTCATTATACTCGTGTCTAATGGTTTATTATTGACGGTATGTATGTATGTAGGTTCTGACTACAAGAAGTATGTAATTCCGCCCATTCGGTTTTAATTCATGTTATCAATGTATTCACAAACGAATTCTTACATTGTGTTGTATATTCATTATAACTTGTATCATGTTCTATTTTGCAAGTTTTAATTTGTCGGCATAGGCCTACATAGTTTGTTTAACATAAGCTATTAATTTAATATTGTAAATGAATTATAAACACTCCATTCAGGTTTACACATTTTACTTTAGAAATTCCAGTGATAAGCAATTTCTAAAGTGTCCCCTTAAAAGAATATTCGGTGCACTATATATAATATGGGAAGGTGATTGGCTGATTTATTTTTTAATATATAATTTTTTTTAATGGGATAACTATTTTCTGAAAAAATATTATGAAGGTTTGGTCTCTCCATATGAATTTATTAAGAAAATTTGTTTTGAACCTAAATTAAGGTATTCAGTTCAAGAACTTATGAACACCACGTTATCAGAATTGAAAGGACATTCATAATTAATTTAATCATAATGTCATATAACGAAAACTTAATTTAAATTTTATATATTTAATAAATATTGTAAACATACATTTTGTTTTTTGTAGAAACAATGTTTTGAAATATTGTTTTCATTAACTGTTGAGTTCAAGGTCGTTTAATCTAATATAAGAAGTTTGCCAGAAGTCTCTTACACACACACACACACACACACACACACACATATACTAAAATGAAAAGTGAAGTGACAACAAACTCGGTGAAAAAAGTGACCCAAACACATAATCTAGTAGTAGTATGGATTCCCAGATTGACTTTGAAATTAATATTTTAGTCCAAAAAATGACTAGCCAATTCTGGTAAATTTCTGCTTAAATTCTCTAATTTGGTGAAATCAACTCTCGTATTTAGTTACTACATATTTTAATCGGGAGCTCACTGAACTCTTATTTAATAATAATTTTTTTTTCACCCACAAGCTGGTCATAAGTTGACTAACTATAGATTCAAAAAAGAGTTTTTCTAATAGCTCGAAATATAGAAACCGCACTTCTGTGAATGAGTGTAATAATTTTATCAGAAATACAACTTCATAACGAATAGCAAAAGAAACTAATGGGTTCTTTCATGTATTTGGAAGATCAACCCAATCGACACTTCATCTGAATGGGCTCAAACTTTAAAAATTAATTTAAAATAGTTACTCTATTTAAAAATACAGAAGTTTCATAAATTATGTTGCACATGAAATATTAAAAGGCACTTTTAAAATTTTCAATAAACTTTGTACAAATTTGTTAATAATTTCTTTTTCTTTTTCTTTATCTAATACAATACAATAATTACCTTAAATCAGCTTAAAGTATAATGTAAAATGCCTGTTTTTGATTGAATATTTTGTAGCAACTAATTGTTGCTTGATTAGTAGAGATGTGGTGAAATGTTTATTTGTATTAACAAGTACAGCGAATCTTCTGTGTAATTAGTAATTACTGTATTTGTTTCATATACATGTCGAGTACAAAGTACCATCTCTTTTCTTACTCGCATTATCTAATATTAGTCAGGGGGCTTAATCCAAAAAATCACCCCGATTGTTCCCTTTGTTCCAAAAGTACCATTTTTTTACCAGGGGTAGATATGACCATAAGCATTCATTTTTTTGCGGGAGCCAACATGGGCTCTCCCTGTGGCGGCCATTATGGACGAATCCAAGATGGCCGCCATCTGGTCTGACATTGGGCGATAAAATAACACTTTTTGTATGTTTTTGAGTATAGAGAATCCAGTTCTGATATTTGTTTTTTAATTCAAGATATACGTCAGGTCGTATATATCCACATTTGATATTATTTTATAAGAAATTTACATTTTATGTCAATTAAATCATGATACATAATTATTGCACTTAGATTTTTGAAGGATGTCAAGTCATTCACAAAGGTGGTGTCTGAACTGGGCAACCCCTTCCTGGCCACAAATCAGGAGCTTGTAGCCCTTGACACACACGATGTTATGGAGAATGAAGTAGCAGCATCACTGTCACAGATACAGGAAGTTGGCCAAGCCCTTCATGAGGAGTATGTAAAGACTAGGCTGGACAAAGGGACAGTTCCTATATCAAACACTATAAAGAAAAACAATGTGTACACATTCAGCAATCGGCCAGACCCACGCAAGAAGAGTAGCAAAGTGGGGGTACAGAAGCAAAACACAGTGCTCATTACTCAGCTATTCCTGTCTCTACAATCACGTCCACTCAGAGCTGGAAATAAATCAGACATTCTTGCATGTGTCAATGCACCAACTGGATCTGCCAATCCTGCTAAACAAGTGACAGTTCAGTTGTATGACATGGCCGCCATCGTCCACATTGTGCGTCCAAGTAGAGCATCAACATTTGCTGAATATGTATCTCTACACATCATACCTTTCATTAAAGCACAGATGACTGACACAGTTGAGCGCGTCGATGCCGTGTGGGATACCTATCCTGAAGACAGTCTGAAATCACTTGCACAGCAGCGGCGTGGTTCAGGAGCACGTACTCGACTTGATCCAGATAGTGATGGTACCACACCCATTCCCAAACGAGACTGGCAGTCATATTTGAAAAATGTGGAAAACAAGAAGGAACTGTTCGTCTTTATCAGTAAACAGCTGATCAAGATTGACATGGGTGGAAAACTCCTCCTCAGCACTGAATTAGAAACTGTGCTCTCCAATAAAGCATTTGATATATCAGGGCTCCAACCATGCAACCACACAGAGGCAGATACGCGGATCATTCTGCATCTTGCTCACGCATCATCTCAGGGTCACAAGAAAGCATTCATCCGCACTGTTGACAGTGACATAGTCGTTCTTGCCATTGCTTTCTTTCAACAGCTTGACCTAACAGAACTCTGGATTGGTTTTGGTAGTGGCAAATATTACCGAGACATCCCAGTGCACAGCATTCAATCACAGCTTGGTCCATCAAAGTCGCTGGCTCTACCTCTGTTCCATGCACTAACAGGCTGCGACACTACGTCTCAGTTTCTTGGATGTGGGAAGAAGACAGCATGGACTGCATGGAATAATACACCAAACTTAACTGAAACCATGATCAAATTGACTGAAGACCCCGAGTCCTTCAGTCTAGTATCTCCTGAAATGACACACATTGAGAGGTTTGTTGTGCTCATGTACAGTAAAACATGTGGACAAGCATCTGTAAACGTAGCCAGGCACCATCTGTTTTCTAGTGGCAGTCGATCATTGGACAGCATACCACCTACCCAAGCTGCCTCTTCCAGCATATCAAGAGGTCATTGTTGCAGGCAAGTTTTGTGTGGAAGCAGTCAACCACATGCCATCAGACACTCCCTGCTTTTGATAAATGGGAATGGGAATATGACAAGCGCAGCAACCAATGGCTCCCTTTCTGGACAACTCTCGCTGATGCCAGTAAGGCATGTGCTCTTCTCCTTCATTGCGGATGCACTAAAGCCTGCAGAGGGAATTGCAAATGCAGTAGTGCTGGAATTCGATGTACGACACTCTGCAAGTGTGAGGGTGGCTGCCTGAACAATGACGACTATTAATCAGTGAACAGTCATCTATTGGATAGACATTATCATGAGATGCAGTACTGTGAGTAAAAGGAATAAAGAAGATTGTACTTGCGTATATACTAAAGTTTAATAGCAAAAGATGTTGATGCTGACTCTTATTTTTTATCAAGTTAACTATGTAACCTGTACTAGTATTGGTACTCAAGTGGATGTCATTTTGGACAGCGGCCATTTTGATTTGGCCAATATGGCCGCCACAGTGGGAGCCCAGCTTGGCTCCCGCAAACATTCAAATTAGTATGGTCATAGCTACCTGTGGTCCAAAAATGGCACTTTTGGAATGATTTGAACAATTATATGATTAAGCCCCCTGACTATATATATATCATGTAAAGAGACTTCAGGTGTTACGTGGGCAAAGTTTTTCTTGGAGACAGGTGTAATTTAAGTGGTTCACCATTTGAAGACTTACTGTTTATTAAATGTAATCAGTAACAACAAGTAACCAATAGCTTTTTTTTAAATACATTTTGTATATTTTTCGACAGTACTATATCATATGGCAATGGAAGTAATGGTGCGTATTTGTATTTAAGACTTCGTATTTCATAATTTGAAATATTTGTATTTGCTTCTGTATATTTGACCCCATCCCTGGTGTTAAGTATTGTATTTTGTTTTTCTTTGTTTGTGCGAAAAGGAGATGCCAAGGAAAGGGTGAATGTTCGCCGAAATGATCTCTATGTAGAGCAGGGTTGTCAAATCTTTTTCGGCTCGTGCACTGCTTTACAAATTCATATCAGTGATTGCATCCACAAACCTCTAGCTAGAGTCTAAAATATGAATGACAAACTTTGTATTTTTTACGAGCAACTAAAAATTTCTTGCATTTTTTAAAGTAATAAATTAGAGAATATATTTTTTTAATATATTACAAACTAAAATTTATATTTTTTCTCCGGTGCTGGTTAAGTGTGCGGTCTACCTACGATTCGGCGGTCTACCTTTTAATTATAGCTTCTTATCTTGTTTACTAATTGTTTGTTTACATCCCATTGTCAATCGCCCTTGACGATTGGTTAGGTTTAGTCATGATATTTTCGTTAGTTTTAACGAAAATATCATGATTAAACCTAACCAATCGTAGGTAGACCGCACACTTAACCAGCACCTTTTCTCCTTTACGGAGCAGAAAAGAACAGAAAGCAAGAAGTAAAAATATATGACAGGGACTTCTCGAGCACCGCCTGGAAATGCTGCGTGCACCCCAGTTTCGACAACCACCCTACTATAGAAGAAGAGAGCCAAATTCAAGGTGCATGGTTTTCGGGATGCCTGGACACTCTGCGTTTGAAAAATGGATTGATGAAGGTTGTTCCAGAGTTGACCTGTTCCGGTTATGTAAATGAAAGATTGAAAATACCGATTAACCGTTGCGTTAGAGAGCTGGACAGAAAAGGAATGAGTGTAGAAAGTATGGTGCGTGCCCTCCTTAATTAAAGGAGGCGGCGTGTACGAGTAGTTAAAGAGTTCAGAAGAGTAGTGTCCACTATAATAGCGATAGTAAAGAGAGAGAGAGAGAGAGAGAGAGAGGGGGATTGATGAGACGAAAAGTCTTCGATTCCATCCGGTCAAGTAGAGCTGTATGAGTTGAGCCACTGCACACATGAGAAGCGTAGGCTACTCCATACATGGACGAACAAGACCCCTGTACAGAGATAGCAACTAAGTTGGGGTGAGGAAACTGCGCAGCCGGTACAACACAGCCAAACCCTTAGAAGCTGGTTTAGAAAGAGAGTACATGTGATTTTCCCAGGAAAGATCACGAAAAAAGGAAACGCCAGGAATGTCAAGAGAAGAGGAAGGATTGAGTTGTGTATTATTAAAGGTAATGGGATAGTCGTGTGGAAGATTGTGACGAATAGACAAATGGAGGAACCGAGGTTTTGAGGCATTGAAAACTACCAGTAACACCACCAGTAACACCACCAGTCGAGAAAAATAAGTTCCCTTTGAAAGGAGGCCATGTCAAACAAATTAAAGTTCTTCCAGCGGGCTCGACCACACCATCTTTCCATTTCTTTGGTGACTTGGGACAGTCCTCGGCTGGTTGATGAGAAAAGTGCATTATTATTTGCTATTACCCTTTTTATTAGTGAACGACATCACATTTAAATAGGGTAAACCCTCGTCCAACGCGTTTGTCCACCGAGAATTTGCCTATACACGAAAAAATGAATACGAACAATTATTTGTCGAAAGCGTAAAATTTGAGTATACATACACGGTCCGCCAAACACGCTCTAATACAGTAGTACTGTACGCGTGCCAATGCGCGCTCTAGTGTTTTCTCCTACACTCTCCAACATTCCAGCATCTCCCTCCCTGTCGCGTCACCCCTCGCATCACCCTTTGTTTAAGTCCCGCTACCGCGTTAAGTTCAGTGAAGTTGTGTTGGATTGTTTTTGCCGTATTTTGCCGTTCTTTTGTTTTTACCCTTTGACAGCAGTATGGCACGAAAACGTAAAGCATCTGCAAGTGATAGTGAAGGGAAGAGAAGTTGTAAGGTTATGACAGCCGAAAAAAATAAAGATTCTAGATAAGTTGCGTGGTGGTATTAGCATAATATCACTTGGCCGCGAGTATCATGTGAATGAGTCTACCATACGCACCATCCGAAAGAGTGAAGAAAAGATACCAGGGCTGTGGAGTCGGCACATAAAAAACCGACTCCGACTCCTCAATTTTTTGTCTATCCGACTCCGACTCCGAAGGTATATTAATTCTAAATCTGCTATGATGATAATTACACAAGAGGCATTTCATCACCACCACGTGAAGCATCATCATCTGTGGTCATTGTTACGGTAACTTTGTCTGTAGTAAAGAATCTTGTAAGTGGTGCTTGTCGTTCAGTAGATTTCTGATCTTTTGTTAACTTTGAAGTAGTTGGGAGGTTTTTATTACTATCTTTCTCAATGACAACTTCTAAAATTTTGGGATGGAAACACTGCAAATGTCTCTTCAAATTTGATGCTCTGGTTGGTGCATTTTTATCAGAGCCAGTAAAACCACTGATTTTTGCTTCACATAATTTTTCATCATCATCATCATCATCATCTTCTATCATACACTGACACACGAAATGTTTCCCATCTGTGGTTATTGTAAAATATTAAAAAACTGCAGACTTTGTTGGAAGTGTCTTTGCCATTGTGAAAAGGGTTTTAGACTTGAAAGTTAAAAACTTATGAAATTTAGAAAGAACTCGAAATTAAATAAGCATTAAAAATAAAAAATATTATCTGAAAAGAAAAAATGAATTAATGGCATTAGTGTCTGAAATGGAAAACATTGTGTTTATTATTTAAGTGGTTTAACCACCATAGCTGCCAGTGATATCACACACAAAAACATATTTTATTAATTTATATTGAGGTCGGAGTCGGTACATTTTTACCGACTCCGACTCCAGCACCACCAAAATTGCTTCCGACTCCGACTCCGACTCCACAGCCCTGAAAGATACGTGCTATTTTCTTTTAATATATTTTTATTTATCATACGTAATATCATTATGTTTATGATTTTATTATGTTCTTATTTCATATACAATATAGGTAGGGAAATTCATTTGTGTGTGAATAAAAAATCTACATATCTAGTTCTAATGGGAGACTTTACACGGCCGCGTTCACGTATCCCTATTTATCCCTAATCGCCTAATGCGGCGTTTCCGAGGAACCTAACCCCCCGCGTTGGACGAGGGTTTACCAAAATATTAACAGCTTTCATAAAACCCATCATAGCGATAGTGGGCGGCGTTTATTATCTAATCTGATGTGAGCACAAAAAATTTTTAAAAATGAGAAATCAAAGTTTTATGGCAAATTCATATTATATAATTGTTTGTTTTTTTATATAGGAAAAACGCCATTTGTAAGGAAATACTGTACTACAAATTTTGAAGCTGTGATATGTAGGTTAGCTTAAAATCGAAAATTTGCACCATTCCTAGTCACGCCACTGGTGATTCTAGTAACTGGATTAGTTTTTAAATTATACATTCTGTAAAGCACGAAATTAATACATAATACTGTAATTAGACTAAATATTCAAAGACTGGTAAATGTTGTGGTCTCCACTTGGTTTTCTACTAACCCCAATATTTAGTATGAAGTAATTTATGAATTGTAGGCCTATAGCTGCTATACGGGGCGGGCCAGGCCGGACACTTGCTTGAAAATGAGAACAACATACCGGGCAGGATCAGAAAAAGTAACCATTATTATTATAATATACAATTTGAAATAAGACATTCAGGGAATCCTCTCTTACATACTCTTCGACCGACATATAAAAAATTGATTCGCGATACTTGTAGGTCGTCAGTATATAGCATATAAAAGCCACATTGTAGTTTATAAAAATTTAAATGCTTGTACATAAGAAAATTAATTTAAAAGTTTTTCGGTAAAAATAAAAGATTCAACATTATCTTCTTTTAAGCAAATTGTTCTTTGTTGGATGACTAAAACTGCCCTACTGAATTTTTTTTTCACTACTTGCATTTGATGCGGGTGCACATGCACATTTTGTAGCTAGTTATGATGACTGAGGGAATTCATTTTCATTTGTTCTCCACTATTCGAGAATGTCACGCGTGTTGGCTCCCTTCATATCGTACTTGCCAGCTTCATCTTCAAGATTAATTTCCTTTTAGGATACATCTAACCATTCATTGAAATCATGAAACACCTTCCTTTTTTTCTGAGTAATGTGTACCTGTTTTTTGGCTCCAAATTCTCCTGGTGAGAGTATCACTATTTGTCTTAGTCATGTTATATTCAACAAGTAAACAGTTTCAGACGAACGAATTCTACCACTTCTTGACACATTTGAAAATAAGTTGTAGCTCTTCTCCCCCGCCCACTCCCAAGCCCGTAGCCAAAAACTATATTTTCAGCCCATCCGACCCGTGTCTGCCATGCCCCTACCCCGGTCCGGGTACGAGGTTACAGGCTTACCCGTGCTCGCGCAAATCTCATAATGTTGATGAGTTCATCATCATCGTCAAAATGGTGGCCTAAGAGTTGCAGTTTTGATTCATGTTATAAGAAAGCTCAAGAGGCTGTGTGTGTACTGTATGAAGGGTGAGAAAGCACTTCGATTCTTAATTCATTAATAGTGTCCCTACAGACCTGATTGGCGTGTGCCGGGGGTATGATCAAAGTGGTAGATGCAGCCACTGACAGCCCTTAACAGACACAGACCTGAACGCATTGTAACTTTCCTGCATGGTCTAGAAAATTGCTGAGATGGGAGTATAGCTGTCATACATGTCGTGGAACAAAAATTTACTTATAATCAGGACCGGATTAAGGCTGTGAGGGACCAAAGGCTAATAAGAGGGAAGGGCCTATATGTGTACTATATTTTGGGATGAATTTCCCAATTAAACAAGTGAAATGACTGAATGATGCAAACCCACAGGGAAAAAGAAAAGTTATTCCAAACCTTTGGTGTATTCAGATTCATTCCCAGTGGTGGTTCTGGTATTTTTGGCGCCCTAGGCGAGATCATGCAAAGGTGCCCTTCCTCTGTCAACAGCACACACCCCCCCTCCTGGTGCATAACCTCTGCCGCAATAAAACACACTGAACACATGGTCTTTAAAACACAAAGCACCTCCTTCATTTATTGTTCTTAGCTTCAATTAAGAACAAGTTGTCTTGAAACAAAAACTACAAAGAAATCTTGTATGAATTCAATGTCATGGCCTGTAGCAATTACTCTTTGGTGGAAGACTTCCTGCAAGTGTTCCTTCACAATAACTCCTGTGAGCAGGAGCTATTTCTTGAAAAATAGAGTATTTGCATCACAACCTATCAATTTAGATGATTTGAGGACTCGCATCACAGCTGAAATCAACTTGTTAAAAGACAATCCAGATCTTATCAAAAGTGATGGGGAAGATGAGAGCTCGACTCCAGATTTGTATCGATAGGAATGGCGGTCATGTTGAAAGAAAACGAAACTAAGCATAACTTTTGTAATAAGGAATAAATAAATCTGCTTTGTATCTTATTAAAATTATGTTAAAGTATCTATTATTATGTATTTGTCTTTTTATTTCATCGATAGCACACACATTATTTTTTCATTGACCAATTTTGCTCAATCCATTTTGTTGTACCCTTCAGTTAAAAGCAGATGCTTAAACACTAATTCGTTTAAACATGAATAAATTTGAACGTTAACAAAGAATAATTTGCTATATTAAATCAAACAAACAGATCCAAAATATCTCAATTTTTGGAGGAGTTAGTACAATCTAAAGTTGGGTGTACTTTTTTGTGGGACATACTGTATATATATATTTATATATATTCTTTGGTGAGTTTGAACGACGGTTCAGGATCGACCTGCGGTCGATCCCTCTGCAGCATCCCGCCTCATTTGCGGGACTTCGTGAAGGAGAGAATTGCTCTCTGATCGCCTCCTGCCCTCGTAGCCAGCCACGCATGGCTGGTCAGGGACTTTGCACAAGAATCTGTCCAGCTGGTTCTTGAAGTTATTCAGGTCGGTGTATTGGAGATTCCTCACATCTTTTGGAAGGACATTGAAAAGCTTTGGGCCCCGTATTCTGAGGGTATTTTCCATCCTCGTTTTCATGGCTCCTTGTCCCACCGCAGCTGGGACCGTACAAAATCTGCCTCTTCTCTCATTCCAGTTTGTTTCTATTTCATTTCTGAGGTTAGGGACAGAGCCCTCAAGTATTTTCCATATGTATATTATTGTGTACCGCTCGCGCCTTCTTTCAAGAGAGTAGAGTTCCAGGGATTGTAGTCGAGACCAGTAGTCTTCACTTTCCGTTTCCTCTATCTGTGTGGGCTTGTGAGTACTGAGCAATACTCAATTATTGGTAGGACTAGACTCTTCCATACTTTGAGCATGATGTTTGCTTTTCTGCTGCGGAAGCTCCTCCAGACGATTCCCATTATTTTTCTAGCCGTTGTGATTTTGATTTTATAGTGCTCTCTGAATTCTGCATCCGACGACATTATTACTCCAAGATCCCTCACTTGTGGATTTGGTGTTTTCTCTTTGGCTTGCGGAGTTTTGTACCCTTTTTTCTGTAGAAGTTGGAATTTTTCTTCGTTGAACTTCATATTGTTGTCTTCTGCCCACTGGAATAATGTTTCAATGTCGTTTTGTAGTTTTCTTATGTCATCTTCGTTCAATATTTCCTTACATATCTTTGTGTCATCTGCGAAGCATGATCCTCCATTTCCCTCGGAAATGAGATCCAACAAAGTTATAGTACTTTGAAGTTTGGATCATTTTCAAGGGAAATGGACGTCAAAATCTAAACAAAACACATCAGATATTACTAGAAAAATGTATTTTGGTATTAATTAACCTAACCTAACCTAACCTGACCTAACCTAGAATATTACCTTATTATGGATTAGGTGGTGGATACAGACGAGAAATAGCGACGAGAAAATGGTGCAAAACTGTTCCGTGGTCTGGGTGGGAAGCAAGAAAAAGGAAGCGAGAGAGGTACTTCTCGTAGGACGCGTCAAGGTTTCCAGGCCGAAGAATCCAATCCTTTACCGTTTTCCAAAGGCGTTCAATGTTTTGCGTATAGATTTGGCGATTGTACGGGTCCACAAAATTACGCGAATGATTGACGCTATGGTGGGTATAGTTTTGTGGAAGAGCAGAAATGCCAGCATACGCCTTCCACAAATCTGAGTAAATAATGCTGCCAAGTCTAATAAATTTCTGAATTAAGGGAATCAATGTCTCGGCAGTTCGATTTGCATAGCTCATATATCATGTTTTCATGACGTAACCAGGCAAATATTGGAAGGGCGGGAAAAAAAATGTCGCAAAAATGTCATAATATTCAAATCTACATAATTTGGTAAGGACGCATCTGCGAACATAGTGACATATATCAAAATGATGAGAAAATTATGCTTTAATATTTTATAATTATATTTGCTTTTGATATTCTGAACGTGACGATACTCATATTATCCATATTTTTTAATCTGGAGCTCACTGAACTCTTATTTAATAATAATTTTTATTTCATCCACAAGTTGTTCATAAGTTGACTAACTTTAGATTAAAAAAAGAGTTTTTCTAATAGCTCGAAATATAGGAACCGCACTTCTGTGAATAAGTGTAACAATTTTATCAGAAAATACAACTTTATAACGAATAGCAAAAGAAACTAATGGGTTCTTTCATGTGTTTCGAGGATCAACACAATCGACACTTTATCTGAAGAAGCGCAAAGTTTAAAATTTATTTTAAAATAGTTACTCTATTTAAAAATACAGAAGTTTCATAAATTAAGTTGCACATGAAATATTAAAAGGCACTTTTAAAATTTTCAATAAACTTTGCACAAATTTGTTAATAATTTCTTTTTCTTTTTCTTTATCTAATATAATACAGTAATTGCTTGAAATCAGCTCAAACTTCAGTTATATTTAAATGACATTTTGAATATTTTGCAGCAACTATTTGTTGCTTTATAAGTAGAGGTGTTGAGAAGTACAATGAAACTTGTGTATAGTTATTGTGTTCGTCCTAAATACATGTCAAGTACAAAGTACCACTTGTTTTTGCATAGATCCACTTGTTTTTGCATAGATAACATATATTTTCTGTAAAGAGACTTCAGATTTTTGTGGAGACAAGTGTAATTTAATTAAGTGATTCACGATTTGAAGATTTACTGTTTATTAAATGTAACCAGTAACAAGAAGTAAGCAATAGCTTTTTTTTAAATACATTGTTTTGTATATTTTTTGACAGTATTATATCATATGACAATGAAAGTAATGGTGCGTATTTGTATTTGAGACTTCGTATTTGATAATTCATAAATTGAAATATTTGTATTTGCTTATGTGTATTTGACCCCATCCCTGGTGTTAAGTATTGTATTTTGTTTTTCTTTGTGTGCGAAAAGGAGATGCCAAGGAAAGGGTGAATGTTCGCCAAAATGATCTCTATGTAGAACAGGGTTGTCAAATCTTTTTCGGCTCGTGCTCTGCTTTACAAATTCATATCAGCGATTGCACCCACAAACCTCTAGCTAGACTCTAAAATATGAATGACGAACTTAGCATTTTTTACGAGCAACTAAAAATTTCTTGCGTTTTTTGAAGTAATAAATTAAAGGAAATATATTTTTTTAATATATTACTAACTAAGAGTGCAAATATTTAAGGCATTTGCTAAATGCCTTTCGAAGTGCGTATAGGAACATTAGAGGAAGAGAGCCAAATCCAATGTCCACGGTTTTCGGTATGCCTGGACACACTGAGTTTGAAAAGTGGATTGAGGAAGGTTGTTCCAGAGTTGACCTGTTCCGGTTATGTAAATGAAAGATTGAACATACCGATTAATCGTTCATTTAGAGAGCTGGACAGAAAAGGAATGAGTGTAGAAAGTATGGTGCTGCGTGCCCTCCTTAAAGGAAGGAGGCGGCGGCATGTAGTTAGAGTTCACAAGAGTAATGTCCACTATAATAGCGATAGTAAAGAGAGAGTGAGGGATTGAATACAGTCGGTAAGAGGCGGGGAATTGATGAGACGAAAAGTCTTCGATTCCACCCGGTCAAGTAGAGCTGTATGAGTTGAGCTACTGCACACATGAGAAGCGTAGGCTACTCCATACATGGACGAACAAGACCCCTGTACAGAGATAGCAACTGAGTTCGGATGAAGAAACTGCGCAGCCAGTACAACACAGCCAAACCCTTAGAAGCTGGTTTAGAAAGAGAGTATATTTGATCTTTCCAGGAAAGATCACGAAAAAAGAAAACGCTAAGAATGTCAAGAAGACGAAGGATTGAGTTGTGTATTATTAAAGGTAATGGTATAGTCTTGTGGAAGGTTGTGACGAGTAGGCAGATGGAGGAACCGAGTTTTTGAGGCATTGAAAACCACCAGTAACACCACCAGTCGAGAAAAATAAGTGCCCTTTGAAATGAGACCTTGTCAAACAAATTAAAATTCGTCCAGCGGGCTCGACAACACCATCTTTCCATTTCTTTGGTGACTTGGGACAGTTCTCGGCTGGTTGATGAGAAAAGTGCATTATTATTTGCTATTACCCTTTTTATTAGTCACCAACATCACATTTAAAACCAGTAAACCCTCGTCCAACGCGTGTTTGTCCAGCGCGAATTTGCCTATATAACACGGAAAAATAAATGTGAACAATTATTTGTCGAAAGCGTAAAATTTATACACGGTCCGCTAAACACGCTCTAATACAGTAGTACTGTACGCGTGCCAATACGCGGTCTAGTGTTTTCTACAGACTCCAACATTCCCGCATCTCCCTCCCTCTCGCGTCATCCCTCGCATCACCCTTTTCCTCAGTCCCGCTACCGCGTTAAGTTCAGTGAAGTTGTGTTGGATTGTTTTTTGTCGTATTTTGCCTTTCTTTTACTATTACCCTTAGACAGCAGTATGGCACCAAAACGTAAAGCATCTGCAAGTGATAGTGAAGGGAAGAAAAGTTGTAAGGTTATGACATTAGCCTAAAAAAATAAAGATTCTAGATAAGTTGCGTGGTGGTATGAGCATAATATCACTTGGCCCCGAGTATCACGTGAATGAGTCTACCATACGCACCATCCGAAAGAGTGAAGAAAAGATACGTGCTATTTTCATTTAATATATTTTTATTTATCATATATAAATATCATTATTTTTATGATTTTATTATGTTCTTATTTCATATACATTGTAGGTAGGGAAATTCATTTGTGTGTGAATAAAAAATCTACATATCTAAATATTAATGGGAGACTTTACACGGCCGCGTTCACGTATCCCCATTTATCCCATAAGGTATTAAGTTTGTCCAACGCAGATTTACCTAACGCGCCGTTCGCAAGGAACTTAACCCCTGCGTTGGACGAAGGTTTACCAAAATATTATCAGCTTTCATAAACGCCATCATAGCGATAGTGGGCGGCGTTTATTATCCAATCTGATGTGAGCACAAAAAAATTTAAAAAATGGGAAATCAAAGTTTTATGGAAAATTCGTATTATATAATTGCTTGTTTTTTATGTAGGAAAAACGCTATTCGTAAGGAAATACTGTACTACAAATTTTGAAGCTGTGATATGTAGGTTAGCTTAAAATCGAAAATTTACACCATTCCTTGTCACGCCACTGGTGATTCTAGTAACTGGATTAGTTTTTAAAATATACATTCTGTAAAGCACGAAATTAATACATACTGTAATTAGACTAAATATTCAACGACTGGTAATTGTTGTGGTCTCCATTTGGTTTTCTACTGACCCCAATATTTAGTATAAAGTAATTTATGAATAATAGGCCTATAGCTGTTATACGGGGCGGGCCAGGCCGGACACTTGCTTCAAAATGAGAACATACCGTGCAGGACCAGAAAAAGTAACCATTATTATTATAATATACAATTTGAAATAATACATTCAGGGAATTCTCTCTTACATACTATTCCACCTACATATAATAAATTGATTGAGTCGTCAGTACATAGCATTAGGGTGTGTCAATTTTAGGGAGCAAAGTGAAATCTTTAGATTTTCAAAGACTACTAGTGACCAAATTATGCATTTTTATGTGCTAAATCGAAATATGGCTTTAAAATCCAGATTTGACAACTCCTAACAATTATATTTGAAGTTGAAGTTTACGAAAAATCAGCAATTTTTGCAAGTATTTTCTTTATTGTATATAACTACGTTTTACATACAATCAAAATGTCTTTAATTGTATGTAATGTATTTCAATATTAAAACTTAGAAATATAGATACGTTTCTTGAACTCTGCCAAGGATGCCATGTCTGCCTTGCTCTTGTTCCTGGACCTGAGCTCCCTACTGGCCACCTGGCCACTAATGTACGCTTCCCTCCTCTCTTCTGGGTAAACATGTGCTGCTTCAGTTGTCATCCTTACACACCTCTCTACTGACTGTGTGTGTGAGGGCCATGCAGAAACTTCAATTGGTCTATCCAGAAACTCCTTGATTGCAGTAGTGGTGAGGGAGCAGGTCAGAGGAGGCTGTCACGCCAGAGTTCCAGTCAATAAGCTCCGAGAGTTTGGTGGCATCTGGATTGATGTCAGGAGTCTTCCTGGATCTGACACTGCAGTCTCCTACCTGAGTGTCCTCATCTCCTTCACCGATGATTTCCAGTATCCTCTTCACTCTCTCCCTCCTCTCCTCCTCCACCTCACTGCACAGCATGGCCTGGAGCACAGCCTCAGTGTGTGCATACCAGACTGATCTCTTCACTGTAGGCATCACTATTCCTATCACTTCCTCCTCCTGACTTCTGAGCATCCCCAGCTGGTACAGTACATGCCTGGGACCCTCCACTCAGTTGTGATTTAACTTCTTGTTGAACCAGTTTGGCATGTAGATTCTCACTATGAATTCCACAATTATCCTCAGATTCTTCAGGTTCCTACCTTCAGCCCATGTTTGGAAATCCACAATCTGCAGAACCTTAGAGCCGTGGTGACCCACCTACTGTGACAGACTGGCTCTATCTCCAGGAGAGCTAGACTCTGAGGTACCTCCCCCGATCTGATGGCAGTGATGATTCTGTAGCCATATGATTGGTCTGTGCTGAGGTCCTTGACTACCTCTTGACTGAGATGGGGTAGAGGAGGACCAACAGTGATTTTCGTGAAGTTTGGGTTGATCTCCAGCTCAGTGGCAGTGTCTAACATCTTCCCTAGGTGCCCAGACCACTTGTTGTTGCTCAATGTCTTGCCATCCAGTGCAGTCATCAGGTGTCTGAGACTCAGCTCCCCAGTGTAAGTCACAGACAATCCACACCAACTAACTGCTAAGCTTAGCCTCCACATAATGCATTACTCCTCCATCCCAGCCACTATTCACATTAGTACTGTCACCTATGGCCAAAAGGGTCTGGTCTGCTCCTCTCTCTCTCAGCCAGTTCACCAGATGATCAGCAATGACCTCAGCGTGACTTCTCTCCTCTGCAGCTTCCTCTGGTACAAAATGCCACAAATATTTCCCACATGGTTCATTGCACACTGTCTAGTGTTCTTCCTTAATGAGGCCAGGAAACTGCCTGTCACTGCCCTCAACTTCCATCATCACTTTGGTGTCATCTCTTTTCCCATCAAAGAAGATACAGGTGATGCCATTTTCTCTAATCTCATTAAACTTCTTGACCAGGTCCTTAGTCAGCCTCTCCTGAGCCCTCCTCACCTTGTTGTGGTCAGTCACCAGTGTTGTGTCAAACTCTGTGATAAGACCAGCATCAATCCAGGCAGCACCGGGAATCTCTGCAGTCTCTCTCAGCCCAGTGTGATGTCTCAAGCTAGCCAGACTGCCAGAGCTATGTCAGTGATATCTTCAGTGTTGTATTTCTTCTTCTTAGCCACAGGCAAGGAAGAAGTCGCAGCATCCGGTATGAAGTCTTCGTCCTCCTCTCTCCTCCCTGCCTCCTCCAGTATATCTCCAGTCTCCTCCAACTTCATCTCCAGCAGTGACTCCTCCCTCAACTCTTCTTCTTTCTTGGCTGACTCCTCTGCCTTCCTCCTCTTCTCCTCGGCCTTCCTTCTCTGCTCCTCTCTCTGCAGCACTGCTTCCTGTCTCCTGGTCTCAGGGTGATCAGCTAGACCTCTCTGGTGTGCCCCCACACTTCCCACCTTTTCTCTCTGACCTTTAATGAAGGGAAGCTCCTGCACTGGTATCTTTTGCTCGCTCCTGCAGCTGCAGTCAGTGTGAACCTCACTGTTGCAGATAGGGTTGCACCCAAGCTCACTGTAGCTCTTGATCACACAGTGACAGGTCAGGATGTGCACCAATTTGTCCAGTTTCATCATGAAACTATCTTTGACCTCTAGCTTCACATTGCCAATTGACACCTTCACTGCCTCATCCCACAGTGCCTTCACTTTAGCCCTGATCCTGACCTCAGTGTTGATTACAGGTCCTGTGAATAGAGTGTTGGCCTTTCTCCACTGAGCCAGTAGCCCTGGAACAATGCCGTTGTTAATCAGGTCATTAACTGGGTAATTCCTCCTGTCTTCCTCCTCACTTCCTCACAAACCATAGCTCAGCAGATCTCTGGCTGTGTGCAGCTCAGCAGGGGGAAGTTCCCTCCCAGTCCCCACCAAATGACTTAGGTTACAACTTGATTTGCTTCCGGTTCTGATTTCTTTCTGACTCATCTTGTGGACCTGTGAACAAAAGAAATGTCATTGAAATTTGGATAGGCCTACTGATTATGATTACATAAAATTAAGTTAATTGAAATTCTTAATGTATTCCTATAAGCTCAGATAAAAGGTTGTGTTGTTATAAGTACAAGACTTAATTATTCAAAGTAATGACAATTTCATATATCTATCATGTCAAAATATACAGAAAGTTTGGGTCACACACAACATTTCGAATAATTTGAATTACACAATATTTACATTACGAAGTAATCAAAATTGTCAAAAAGGAGGGAAAACACACGCATTCACAATCAAAACTCAGGCATTTGTGACTATGTGAAACTTAGAAACCATACTGCACACCAAAAATAACCAAAGTTGACCACACATATCGATGGCACATTGATATACGATGTTACAGTCATATTTAGGTTATATTTCAAACCTTTATGGTCAAATATAAGTAGGTAAATGGCATTTTTAAACAACACTAAAGATATTTCTAAGTTTGCTAGATAATATGACATCATTTGAGCATTAGTAAATTTTGAATTGTTGACTTTACTAATATTGACAGAACCCAATATAGCATACAAAAGTCACATTGTAGTTTATAAAAATTTAAATGCTTGTACATAAGAAAATTAAAAGTTTTTAGGTAAGAATAAAAGATTCAACATTATCTTCTTTTAAGCAAATTGTTCTTTGCTGGATGACTAAAACTGCTCTACTGAAATTTTTTTTTTACTATTATACTTGTATTTGATGAGGGTGCACACAAACACATTTTGTAGCTAGTTATGATGGCTGAGCGAATTCATTTTCATTTGATCTCCACTATTCAAGAATGTCATGCGTGTTGGTTCCCTTCATATAGTACTTGCCAGCTTCTTCAAGATTAATTTCCTTTTCGGATACATCTGACCCTTCATTGAAATCATGAACCCCCTTCCTTTTTTTCTCCTGGTGAGATAGTATCACTATTTGTCTTAGTCGTGTCATATTCAACAAGTAAACAGTTTCAGACGAACGAATTGTACCACTTCTCGTTCAAAGTCAATTAAATTTTTTTTATTCATTACACATTTGAAAATAATTTGAAACTCTACCCCCCTCCTCCCAAGCCCGTAGCCAAAAACTACATTTTCAGCCCATCCGGCCCGTGTCTGCTATGCCCATGAACCATGGGTCGGTCCGGGCACGCTGTTACAGGCCTACTCGGGCTCGTGCAAATCTCATAAGAACATCATCGTCAAAATGGCGGCCTAAAAGTTGCAGTTTTGATTGATGTTACAAGAAAGCTCAAGAGGCTAAGTGTGTACTGTATAAAGGATGAGAAAGCACTTCAATTCTTAATTCATTAATAATGTCCCTACAGACTTCACTTGCGAGTGCGGGGGCATGATCAAAGTGGTAGATACAGCCACTGGCAGCACTTAACAGACAGAACTTTCCTGCTTTGTAACTTTCCTGCATTGTAACGAAAAATGAAAGGCCTTGCAATCATTTTTCTTTTTCCCTGTGGGTTTGTATCGTACTATATACTGTATATAATTTATGAAATCTTCAAACAAATAGAAATGTACATTTATCCAAATTTAACAACAACAACAACAACAACATACAGTTCAAATCGAGAATGATTTCTTCCTTCCTGGCTTTAAACTGTGATATCAAACAAAACATCCCCTTTTCTTCGACATGCTGAATGGTCATTACACTAGCACTGGGCCCACATTTCAAACATCTGAAAAACATTTTAGAAGCAGACTAAACTTTGAAGCCAATACATTTTGCCTTTATTCTATATTATTATGAAGTAATAAAATATACCTTCTAAAACTATAACATGGAAAATACATCAAGTTTTGTAGATTGATATTTATTTTCCACTAATATTGGGTTACAACTTGTGGATGAAATAAAATTTCTCAATATGCGTTCAGTGAACTCGCAATTAAAAAATATAACAGCTGAATACGTGGACTGATGCCATCAAATTGATGAATTTAAGCAGAAATTTACCAGAACTGGTGGATCACGTTTTAGTTAATATTTTGCAGTGATGAATGACGGGTTTGAGATGTACGAGTATACTGCTTTTAATGAGGAATATGCTACTGTACGAGCTGTTACCACAGTCATATAGCCCAAGTATATTATAGTCTCGGGAATTATGCTTGTGAAAATGCTTGAGCTTGTAACCAACAGTGAGTTGCGAAATAGGTATGTACATTTTTAAAAGGAGGATGAATCAGATATTTTTTATGTAATTTCGGAGTATAAACTTATATAAATTGATATTCTTAAAAAATTGTAAATTATAATCATAAAACTTGCCTGGTGACGTTTTGCAGCCAATCATAGATGCTGGAGGCTGATGACGTAATGTAAATTAAAAACTGATGAAGTAGCATTCAAAGTTAAGGTTTGTTTATTATAAATAAATAATGCAAAATGCCATTAAAATGTAATGCGGTACTCTGTAACAATGTAAAAATTTCCACAAAGTATAAATTTTGGATCACCTGAAGATCAGTGCCCCCAGCCTTCTTTACTTAGCTTTATAAGACTAACTAACGAAAATATCACTACCTAACCTTACCAGTCTTCAAGGCCGTACAGTTGACCTAACGATTGGTTAGGTCGTGATATTTTCGTTAGTTAGCCTTATAAAGCTAACTAAAAAAGGCTGGGTTGACGCGTGTTGTCAAAAAGCAACGTCACAGAGCAAATTTGCAGAGCACCTCCGTTTTTGAACAATACAAATTAAATCTGCATCTTCCGTTTTTGGATCACCTGATTACCGAGCTGGATGAGCGCCTCTACACCTTGACAAATTGCGTTAAAGCCGAAAGACGTTTACCAAAACATATCAACTCTGGAGGAGGAGGATTTCAATGATATCAAAACTGGATAATATACTGGCTTCGTTCATGAAGATCTTATTTTAGAAATTGAGCACTGGAAAATGGAGTAGTTTAAAAATAAAACAACAACTGAATTGGAAAACTGTCTTCTGCTTACAAGAGACATCTACCCTAATTTGCACACAGTCTTCCAAGTATTGTTAAAGAATGCCTGTGTCTGTAGCTTCTGCAGAGAGAAGTTTTAGTGTACTAAGCAGGGCCGGATTAACCATTAAGCAAAATAAGCCCGTGCTTAGGGCATCAAGGGAAGGGGGGCACCACAGAAATTTTCCATTGTCGGATTTACCATGGATTTATTATACTATTATAATCGCGGCTTATAGCCTATAAGCTGTTGAAAACTGAATTATATATATTCATATATAGTATTTATTTTTTTCATTGTTTGAATTTGTAGTGAACAACAACCCTTTTGAGAGAATAAATATATTTCGTTGTAATCACACACTTTACGCTTTGCGTTATTATTTTGTTTATATCAAATCTTTGAGCGCCATATTAAAAATACATATAGATTAAATATTTTCGTGTGCTATAGTAAATGTAAAAACAAGATTCAGTCATGCTGAACTTTATAAAATAATTGTAGAAGACAATATTGAGTGTGCCTTCCCAAATGTAGAAATTGCCTTTCGTATATTTTTAACATTAATGGTCACAAATTGCTCAGCTGAGCGTTCATTTTCTCAGTTGAAGTATATTAAAAATACCAACAGAACAACTATGCAACAAGGCAGGCTGGATGCCTTATCTCTACTAAGTATAGAAGCAGATGTGTTACGTAAGATTAGTTTTGAGGATCTGATCAAAGACTTTGCAATTAAAAAAAGTAGGAGAAAACTTTTCAAATATAAATGAAGTGGAAGTATACAAAAATAAACATTATTTTCCATCTTACTGTAAGTTTTGTTTCATTTCAAAAAATAAAATTTTATTTTATGGTTTATTTTTGTTTATATTTTGAATTACATATATATGGGGCACCAAAATCTTTTAAGTGCTTAGGGCCTCTAAAGGTCTTAATCCGGCCCTGGTACTAAGACAACTGAAACGTATCTTCGATTAACTATGGGTTCCGATCGCCTCACTGCACTGGCATTACCGCACAGTGCACATACATCAAGACAAATCGCCAAATCCTCAAAAGGTCTTTCAAGAATTCGACGCCAGTGGACACCGTAGAATTGCCATATAATCAGGGGGCTTAATCCAAAAAATCACCCCGATTGTTCCCTTTGTTCCAAAAGTACCATTTTTTTACCAGGGGTAGATAAGCACACCGGACAAAAAATTAGTCACCCCTCTCAGAATGTACCTAATAACGTGTGACGGCGCCTCTGGCCTTGAGAACCGCACGAATCCGGCGAGTTTAGTATGCGGAGGTACGCCTGCTGGTTCAAATTCATCGTCACTGGAACGAGAGGGCCCATTTCGTGGTACGAAAAACATCCCTAGAACATCACGGAACCACCTCCAGCCTGAACAACACCTTCGACGCATTCAGGATTAAAGGCTTCATTGGACCTGCGATGTACTCGTCGCCTCCCATCATTGGAGAACAAACAAAAACGGGACTCATCGGACCAAATTACACGTTTCCAATCTGCCGCAGTCCAGTTTTTGTGCCTCTGAGCCCATTTATAACGTGCCAATTTGTGACTTGCTGTTAACAGCGGCCTCTTCCGTGGTACCCTGCTCCAGATGTCCATCGCATGCAGTTCTCGTCGCAATGTCCGTTCGGAAATTGGTCGCTGGAGAACCTCATTGGTTTCTTGGAGCAATTGTTCTCTGGTTTGAAAACGATTTGCAGTTACTAGACGAGAAACATGGCGGCGGCCCCTATTGTCGAGAATTGTGTTCCGGCCACAGTTACGCCGTCGATTGTCAGTTGATTGCGAACTACACCACTCTTTGTAAACTCGCTGGACAGTACGCGTTGACACACCAACAAATTGGGCTACTTCAGACATTTTGTGTCCGTGGGCTCTGCTAAACACGATGGCTCCTTTTTGCCACTGAATAACGTCTGCCTCACGACCCATTCTGCAGACTATATCCAACACACACTTTGTTCTTCACCACCTCACGAAACAGATCTGATCCTGTGTGCTACGTCACCGCTACTTGTCACTTATCAATGCTACATCAGCGCCCTCTGTGTGACCTTGAACTTCCTACTATCGGTGCTATTAGGGGTGACTAATTTTTTGTCCGGTGTGCTTATGACCATAAGCATTCATTTTTTTGCGGGAGCCAACATGGGCTCTCCCTGTGGCGGCCATTATGGACGAATCCAAGATGGCCGCCATCTGGTCTGACATTGGGCGATAAAATAACAACCAATCATAGTAGAACAGCAAATAATGACACTTTTTGTATGTTTTTGAGTATAGAGAATCCAGTTCTGATATTTGTTTTTTAATTCAAGATATACGTCAGGTCGTATATATCCACATTTGATATTATTTTATATGAAATGTACATTTTATGTCAATTGAATCATGATACATAATTATTGCACTTAGATTTGTGGTTGTAACAGCTATATTAACTTTTACATTGGATTTCTACTGACATTTTGTCCACTATTAATCTATTTTTTATTATTTTTGCAGGTGTTGGCATACCTGTATTCCTCTGAAGCAAGTCTATGCGGTGGTGTTCTTCTTCACATTCTAGTCTCTTCAGGCCTGCAGATATGAAGATCTCGTTAGTGTGTAGTTAGTAGTGTGTAGTAGAACATTAATACCTCAACATGTCTACTAACATAACTGGAATTAATTGGACACTGTGTTGCCTATGTCAATCCAGCAAAGACGAGGCATTACAACAGCCAAAAGAACAGGGATATTCATCTTGAAAGAGATCTGAATGATTTTGTGCAGCTCAATGCTGTTCCATCTGGTATCAAGGTTAGTGAGCTCGATGATGGCTCAGGAATTGCAGCAACCCTCCAATCACATGCTGCAGTGTATCATAAAAGTTGTAGGAGTGCATGCAACAGTTACAGGGTAAAGCGGGCACGAGGAAAAGTGGCCACGCAAGATGAATGTGCAGCTGGGATAAGTCCGAAGAAACTCGGATCGTTACGGATCACCTCCAGAAACATTATTCTGCATCATATGTCTGGGTGAGGATCAGCATGATCTTCATAGAGCCTTAAGTGACAACATTGATCAAAATCTGAAGACTTGGGCAAAAACAACTAACAACTGGCATTTATATGGGCGCTTGACTGCAGGTTCTGATGCACATGCAATGGATGCATGTTATCATATACAATGCTATTGGCGGCTTCGTGATGGAGCTCGTGCAGTTGAACGTCGATCTTCAAGTGAACCCAAGCCTCCCCCATTTGATCCCATGGTTATAGCACAGTTAGTGGCATTTGTGGATGACTCTCAGTCTGAGGTCCACAAGTTGTCTGACTTACGGGAAATGTACAAGATAATGATGTCAGATCTAGGACATCCCTGTTCTGGTAGAGAACCTCATGCAACAAGATTCAAAGACCATCTGCTTGAGCATCTTCCTGAGTGGGCTTCCTATGCACAGGGGAGAGATGTATTCATTAGCCACAAGGCAAAAGTGGGTGCTGTGCTAGAACAAAGCTATCATTCCTCACAAATCAATCAAGATGAAGCTGTGTTATTGATACGTGCTGCTATGGCACTACGAAAGCGAATCCTTCAGAAACAAGAGCCATTTAATGGTTCATTCTCTCCACAATGCCTGACGTCCCCCATAGAAGAAACACTGTTAGGTTTCATCAATGTTGCCCTCCAGGGTCCTAAAGGTAATATTGATAAACATAGTAGAGAGCAATCCAACAGTGATGCTGAACTGGGCACAAGGGCGAAGATTGCGTGCACACTGTGCCAACTGCTGATATTCAACACAGTAAAATATGCATCTTCATCAGACAGCACCCAAATCCGTCACAATAGGGATCGTGAAACGCAATTCCCACTTTACCATGGTATTAAACTGCATGGAGATGCCAGATTCAAGCACCAGATAGAGAATGCCCATCACCTTGGGCTCTCTCTCTCATATGACCGTGTGATGGAAGTCAAAACACAGGTAGCTCTTGCTGTTTGCAAGAGACACACTGAAGACGGTATTGTTCTACCCACAAATACAAGACTCAGTTTTCACTACACATGATGTAGACAATCTGGACAGCAACAAAACGGGAAATTTGTCACGTGGTGATTTTCATGGAACATGCATTACTGTGACCAATGCATTACCGAGACATCCCAGTGCACAGCATTCAATCACAGCTTGGTCCATCAAAGTCGCTGGCTCTACCTCTGTTCCATGCACTAACAGGCTGCGACACTACGTCTCAGTTTCTTGGATGTGGGAAGAAGACAGCATGGACTGCATGGAATAATACACCAAACTTAACTGAAACCATGATCAAATTGACAAGACCCCGAGTCCTTCAGTCTAGTATCTCCTGAAATGACACACATTGAGAGGTTTGTTGTGCTCATGTACAGTAAAACATGTGGACAAGCATCTGTAAACGTAGCCAGGCACCATCTGTTTTCTAGTGGCAGTCGATCATTGGACAGCATACCACCTACCCAAGCTGCCCTCTTCCAGCATATCAAGAGGTCATTGTTGCAGGCAAGTTTTGTGTGGAAGCAGTCAACCACATGCCATCAGACACTTCCTGCTTTTGATAAATGGGGATGGGAATATGACAAGCGCAGCAACCAATGGCTCCCTTTCTGGACAACTCTCGCTGATGCCAGTAAGGCATGTGCTTCTCCTTCATTGCGGATGCACTAAAGCCTGCAGAGGGAATTGCAAATGCAGTAGTGCTGGAATTCGATGTACGACACTCTGCAAGTATGAGGGTGGCTGCCTGAACAATGACGACTATTAATCAGTGAACAGCCATCTATTGGATAGACATTATCATGAGATGCAGTACTGTGAGTAAAAGGAATAAAGAAGATTGTACTTGCGTATATACTAAAGTTTAATAGCAAAAGATGTTGATGCTGACTCTTATTTTTTATCAAGTTAACTATGTAACCTGTACTAGTATTGGTACTCAAGTGGATGTCATTTTGGACAGCGGCCATTTTGATTTGGCCAATATGGCCGCCACAGTGGGAGCCCAGCTTGGCTCCCGCAAACATTCAAATTAGTATGGTCATAGCTACCTGTGGTCCAAAAATGGCACTTTTGGAATGATTTGAACAATTATATGATTAAGCCCCCTGACTAATATCATTTGACTAATGTTTGACCTTTTCAAGTATTGAATTTTAAAAATAATGTGTAATCACTTTAACATGTTCTCTTAATTAACTGATTTCTTATTCCATTTCTCCAGATGTCAACAAAATGCATGTACGAGTATGTATAACTTCTTAAATTTTGAAAATATACTTTAAAAAAACTTCTATATACGCAGTGGCGGCTCGTGACTTTGTTATGGGGGTGCTGCCTCAGAAAATGCAAACAATTGTGTCGATTATATATATATATATGAGAGAGAGAGAACGTCGAATAGATAAATAGATAACTACTCACTACTCAGTCATAAAAATAAGTAAAATAGTATCATAAAATCAATTATAGGGTACTTACGCTTAACGGGTAATTTCGAATTTGCCAAAAATTTTATTTATAAACAAATTCCATTGTTCCGTTTTTATTCTGAGCGAAAAAATATTCTAAGAAATGAAAGCTATACATATATTGTAAATAATCCAATTATTATATAATTAACTTCAATCTCACGACAAAAAATAAATGATAACGAATCATTGATAAATGCAATTCGGAAATTAAATTTCGAATTAGCAAACGATACAGCAACACAACTACCACGTCAAACAAACAAATCGGCACTGCTCTGTCCACAGTGCTTTGGATCCTCTTAAACCCGCGATTCTGACTCGCTCTTCGTACGTCCGCCACCGAGGTTTCAAGCGTTTCGAACAAAATCTGGAACTGTTAAGTACGCAGTTCCACGGGAAGGCTGAAGCTACTTTCGTGATTCATTCGTTCGGCGTTGAAATAGTTTAAGGAAAAAAGGACACAATCTGATTTAAAAACTCGTTCATTGAAAAAAAAACAATCAGAGCAGCTATTTTAAATATTTAAATATAAAGATCATAAGATCATGGGGGTGCTGCAGTTCCATAGTGCCTACCAATTTTGTAAAGGTTGCGGGCGCCATTAATAATAATAATGTCAAACTGACAAAAAATTTTTAAAAAGTTAACCTCTTTATACCGTTTTCTATAATAACTTTGTTGTTTTTATTAATCAAAATGAATGATAACAAAAGAACTAGTTAAGTTAAATTACTCTCACTAAATCAAAAAATCTTCATTACTGATCATTTACAATCCATTAGCAAATTTAAACTAATTTCCTTTGTAAGTTCTTTCAGTAGCTTTCATTTTTGTTAATGAAAATGAACGAAGTTACTATAGAAAACGGCATAAGAAGACTAACTATTTTTTTTTATTTTTGTCAATTTACATTATCATTATTTTTATTATTAATGCACAAACATCAATTTTTTTCTAGAATACATTAATATACTCAACCCGTTGCTTAAGATATTCTCGAAAGGAACATTCACATAAAAAATCATGTTCATATTTAATCAATGAGATTTCAACGTGAAACAAATGAAAAGATATGAGCGAGATGACAGGGGTGACCTTGAGGAAAGTCCGAATCATGAAACGTTATGAAAGACAAATATAAAATTGTGTAATCACAACACAATGGTCTTCTATTCTATCATGACTTCACAAATGTAAAATGTTGCCCTCGAAACATTGGTGTTTATTCTCGTTTCAGCCAAGGAAATGTTCACATTTTATTCACATATCGTGATATCGAAGTGTCACCATACTTCTGGCTGCTATTTCTCGGGTCCGGACAAAAGCCCCCTGGACAAATTGCTGGGTAGGGCAAGTCAGGTGTCACATCTAATCTGAAAAGAAGATATTTAGATGAAATAACCAATATTAACCTGTTATGTTAATTGAATGCTCAGTTAGGTCAACTGAATGCCCGGTTAAGTCAACTGTACGCCCTTGATGATTGGTTAGGTTAAGTTGTGATATTTTCGTTAGTTTAAACGAAAATGACGAGAGCCAAAATACATAAACTGTAAACATAAACTAAATTATAAACATAAACTGTAAATAATAAAGAATAAAAATAATGATTAAAAAATTCTTATTATTTTTCCTAGGGGACTTTTGTCCTACACTCGCTATTTCTAATAGCGTCATTTGCAAAATTTCGACAATTTTTTTAGTAACTATTGTGTTGATCTTTGAATTGTACATCGCTTACAACTGTTTTCATATATAAATGAATTTAGCTTCGTAGAAAGTAATCTTTTTTTCACTGAACCTGTAGCTATGGAAGAAAACGCATTTCGTTAGCTTTCAATACTAAAAAACTACTTGCAGTGTACAATGAGTTAGAGGCGCCTGAACAATCTTCCGACGATGCTGTTTATCAGCATCAGAATCGGTAAATGAAAATCCTATTTTCCAAGTCTTTCCTTAAAACTAAAGTTTTAAACTAAATTTTACCTCAATGTATCTTAGGTGGGTTATGAGATGAAGTGGGGTAAGTTCTAAATGTGTGTCCACAAACTATAAATTACTGGTCTTATGCATTAGCCACTTCTCTCTATAAGTAAATGAATATACGCCTAACTTTAGGTGCACAAAGCCTAATTTGTTTTTTTAATCGAGTTGAATAACCTTAAATGATAAAACAAATACACGAGCTTTAAAATTTTTGTTTTAACATAAATAATTGTGAAACCGGGCTATTTATTTTGATTTGGCCCTTAAACTTTAGTCTTTACTGCATCAAAATCTCTCTAAGTAATGCGTTTTTATTTTTTCTTCATCTGATTGTGAATACAATTGCCCAAATAAATACCATACCATACCTGTCCGCTTAGCTGCATAATTGTTCGTCAGTGTAGGTACTGAGAACCAATATTTAAATCTGTCCAATTTGGTTTTACTTAATCGCTTTTTATCAATATCAATATAGCCATTAACGAATTCTTACATTAAGTGTTGTGTGTTCATAGTAATTTGCATTGTCATGATCTGTTTTGTAAGTTTGGCTTGTCGGTTCATTGCCTTTGTTTGAACCTAACTTATAATTTTATTGTTGTTCATTAATTTCAACATTACATTTAAATATGGCCAAACTATTAAGGTTAGGTTAAGTTGTGATATTTTCGTTAGTTTTCACGAAAATATTACAACTTAACCTAACCAATCGTCAAGGGCATACAGTTGACCTAACCGGGCATTATATGTCCCATAGAATGGATTGTTTGTTTTATTTGTCCTTTAAATTTTTTGTTTAATGTAATTGAATTTGTAAATATGTTGTAGACCGCACGCTATAGTGTAAATATCTTTGTAGACCGCACGCTATAGTAGCACCGAATAATAAAAAAAAAACTTTATTGCGGGTCATTCACAATCCATAGCCATTTAACTTTACAAGTTCAATCTTACGTATCATACAATGAACGTAATACAAAACTAAGGCCAACATAACCACTTGACCTAGCATACTGGCGTACTGTTTGATTAATTATGTGGCAATTTTATGTATATTGTTATTACACGAAACATCATTAACTGAAAAAGATCATTTGTATACGTAGGAGAAAATAATTGTAGCTTAATGAAGAAATCAGAGAAATTATGAAAATAAGAGTTTAATAAAAATGCTGATAAATTATGGGAAGCTGAGTTCGGATATGATTTTGTGGAAACTATATTTTAAATTATTAATTATAAAACAAACAAAACATCTTTGTTGCGGATCATTCACAATCCATAGCCATTTAACCTAACATACAAGTACAAAAATAAGGCCAGCATAGACATTTAACCCAACATAAAATAAGGTATCGTAAACCAGCAGTTGTCTGAACCAAGACTGCTAGGTAAACCAGCAGTTGTCTGAACCAAGACTGCCATATAGGTGAGAGGTACACGGTATTTGAAGACAGGACATTGCACAATAACACATTAGAGCTGTTTTGGACCCTAGTAATGAAATTATATATAAATTCACCCGGATTAACATTTGGTTGGTAGGTAGGTTACGCGTAGTAAACATAAAACTGGCACTGCACCATTTTGGTTCCTTACATAGCATACGAAAAATATTATAAGCAACAGAGTTTATTCATAGCAGTTTTTGTATAGTTCTACCACAGATGGGATGTATACAATGCAGTATAGTAAGTTCTAAAAAGATAAGTTTTAACTGATTCTGAACACACACCAAATTTCCATACTAGCATGTTACCCTGCACATGCAGCTTTTTACTTTGCCTCTCACTATACTGTAGAGTTCATCTCGCAGCTCGTGAGTAATTACATAACCTAAGTATTTACATGTGTCTTTGTCAGGTATTGTCTGACCATTCAGTTCAAAAGACTCACACGATACATGTTGCAGTAGATTACACTTAAAAATCAGGATACAACTCTTTGCCCCGTTATAGGTGATGTCATTTTCTATACCATATTGTTCACATATATCTAATAGTACTCTCAGCCCATCGGAAGAGGTTGACAGAAGAACAAGGTCATCAGCATATATTAAATGATTAATTTATTCCTTTCCAATGACACATCCAGTACGTGCAGTTTTTAATTCATTGGTAAGGTCATCCATATATATAGAGAAAAGATAGGGTGATAATATACCCCCTTGCCTAATACCATTAGTTACCTTAAAACCTGTTGATACAGTGCTTTTCCATCTTATAAACATGGTCTGCCCTCAGTGGCGGTTCCTCATATGGGCAATATGGGCAGCCGCACAGGGCGGCATTTGTGGAGGGGCGGCATGAGCGCCTGCAAAAAAAATAAAAATAAAAATAAGAATAAAGAAATAAATAAAAATAAAAATAAAATAAAATAAATAATAAATCAATAAATATATTTTTTATTAATAAAAAACCATCTATTGCATTTTCCATAAACCTTCCCATAAAAGACCTAAACAATGCAAAATGCTTCCAGATTAATATTATTGGGAATAAAGGCCCATACTTTAACATATGTAAAGTTATTTTTCTGGGTTTGGTTAAATAGTGAAATGTATATTATTTATTACAGAACGAATCTTCACACTAAGCCACTAAGGTCTGTCAAATAACCGCAAATGGATAAGAAGAGGTCAAAGCTATCAGGTGCTCAGTTTAGAAAAAAGAGGAAAGAAGAAGAGGAGAAACGAGCAAAAGATAAAGGTATAGAGCTATGTCATCTACTCTTCACTGCTATATTGCACTGCTATTTTGTGATATAGCTTTCTGAGTCATTTGAAGTGTACTATTATGTATATAATTAGCCATTAACCAAGGCGGTTGTATTATTCATTTGTTTCCTATTCTAAAAGTTTAATAAATTGTGCTTAATAACATGTTAAATTAATTGTACTAGCCTATTCATGCATTGGTCTGTTATGTTCTATTTTACTATTTGCAGGGGCACTTTTGAAATATTTTGGAACACCCTCTGCCACTAGCCAGGATGAGAAGCCGTCTACTTCTGCCATTATTGAGGCTGAGGAGCCATCTACCTCCTCAGCCTCACATATGTCTCCACAAATGCAGTCTGATCCTGAGGATGAAGACCCATTTGCTTCTACTTCTCCCCGGCAGGACTCTTCAGGTGAGTTTGTGTGCACATATGTCTGTGAGTGTGTGCGTGTGTGTGTGTGTATGTGTGTGCATCCCTGCAAAGCATTTTGCAAACAGTTATAAATTATAATGTTATTATCACTGGGTCTGGGTTACTGGGTATGTGTGGTGTTTCACCACCATAATTCCATAACACCACCACCATAACAAAGTGCTGTGAATAATGTGTTATCTAACTTAGGTGTGTATACTAATGAGTAATGCTCTTGTTCTTTCTATTAGAAATGCCTGGAGCAGAATCGCCTCCTGAGGATGAGTCTCTGTCCACCGACCCTGCTAACTGGCCTTCAGTTCTGACTGAGAGAATTCGGACACAACTGGTTTCCAGGGGACCAAGTCAAGTACCATCTGACTTTGTATTCCCTAGAAACGACAGTGACGGAAGAAGTTTCCACCATCAATACTTCAGGAAGTCATTGGTTAGTGGGGAAAATATAACCAGAAGTTGGTTGGTCTATTCCTTAAAAAACAACAGCCTTTTCTGTTTCTGTTGTACATTATTTTCCAAGAGGAAAATAAATTTAACAAGTTTGGGACTCTCGGACTGGAAGCATGCAAGCTCATTGCTCACATCACATGACAACAGTTCAGAACACCTAAATTCTATGAAAATCTGGAAAGAACTGGCAGTGAGGATGAGAAAGGGGGAGACCATTGACAAGCAGGAGATGGCACTTCTGGAGGCTGAGAAGTTGAGATGGAGAGCGGTGCTGACACGTCTCACTGCTATTGTGCATTCTCTGGCAGTTAGGAATTTGGCACTAAGGGGACATACAGAAAAATTCTCACCATCAAATGGCAATTTTCTGAAAGAAGTTGAACTGATGGCACAATTTGATCCTATAATGCAAGAGCACATTAACCGTGTCCAAAAAGGGACCTCCAGTCACACCAGCTACCTCGGCCACCACATACAAAACGAACTCATTGATTTGTCGAGCAGCAAGACCATTTCAGCAATGGTGAGCGACATCAAACAATCAAAGTTTTTTTCAATAATTCTAGATTGCACTCCAGATATCAGCCACACTGAACAGTTGTCAGTTGTGATTCGGGTTGTGTCACTGGAGGGGAAGCCCCATATAAAGGAACATTTCATGGGGTTTTTGGAGGCAGAGGAGTCCACTGGTCAACATTTGGCGTCTCTGATTCTGAAGAGACTGGAGGAGCTAAAAGTTCCTTTCATGGACTGTAGAGGACAATCATACGACAACGGGGCCAACATGAGGGGAAAAAACAAGGGTGTTCAATCCAGGCTCCTAGAAATTAATCCCAGAGCTCTGTTTGTTCCATGTGGGGCTCATTCTCTGAATTTGCTTGTGGCCGATGCTGCTAAGGGATCTATTGATGCCACAAGTTACTTTGGCATCTTGCAGAAGCTTTACAACTTGTTTTCAGCCTCCACACAACGATGGGCCATTTTGAAAAAACATGTGAACATCACATTGAAGATGTGGTCTGATACAAGGTGGGAAAGCAAGATCAAGAGTGTGGAGCCCCTGAGATATCAGGCAGCTGCAGTGAGAGATGCACTGATCGAGGTGAGGGACCACACCAAAGACTCTGTAATAAAGGTCGAGGCTCAATCTCTGTCAGAGGAGGTTGGGTCATACCGCTTCGCCATTTGTTCAGTGGTGTGGCATGACCTGTTGTGCCAAATTCAGCATGTGAGCAAGCAGATGCAGTCTCCTAGCATGCACGTTGATGTTGCAGTAAATCTCCTAAAAAAAACAGAGAGAGGTCTCCGCAATTACAGGGCAACAGGTTTTGTGGCTGCACAAATGGCAGCCACAGATATCTGTGAACAAATGAATGTGGAGGCTGTGTTAAAACAAAAACGGCTGAGGTCCACAAAGCGGCACTTCTCCTATGAAGCATCTGATGAGCCCTTGATTGATGCTTTGAAGAAGCTGGAGGTGACATTTTTCAATGCAGTGGTTGATGCTGCAACATCAGCATTCAGGAAAGATTTTCCACGTTGGAAATTGTGGGAGAGAAGTTTGGAGTGCTGACACATTTCCAAAATCTCACATTTGAGGAGCTGACAGAACAATGTGTGAACCTTAGTACTACACTACACTTTAAGGGACAATCTGACTTGGATGGCAGAGAGCTTGCACAGGAGCTGAAGAACTTGCCTGACTTGCCATCAAAGACCATATCCTTGCTTGAACTGCTGACATTTATCCATGAAAGGGAGCTCTCTGAAATATATCCAAATTTGTAGACTGCTCTCAGAATTGGTCTTACTCTTCCAGTCACTGTTGCTGAAGCAGAGAGGAGCTTTTCAAAGCTGAAGCTCATCAAATCCTACCTGAGGTCAACTATGTCACAGGAACGCCTTACCGGTCTGGCCATCATCAGTATAAATCATACAATTGCTGAGCAGATTTCATATGATGATTTAATTCATGACTTTGCATCAAGGAAGGTAAGAAGAGTCAGGCTTTAGATGGCAGTTGTGCTGTGGTGCAATTTATTTTGTTTCTTGTTCAAAGTGTAGCATAATAATTACCCTCTCTTAAGTGTCTTATTCTATTTATGTGATAGAGCATTTGTACAATTTAGAAATTTGATTCTCTAGTTTATTTATGGCAGTTGTGCAATTTAATTTGTATTTTTCCTGTTCATAGTATCATAATTACATTCTCTTAAGTGAGTTATTCTATTTACGTGATGAAGGATTTGTAAAATTCAGAAATTTGAGTCTTTGTTTTGGTTCTGAAGTTCCAACAATTAGTCCAATAAAAAGTTATTTTGTGAAAGAGTTATGTCTGTCCTTTATTTTGGGGGGATTCGAATGTGTGTGTGTTGGCGAACAGGTGGGGGGGCGCTGAAGGTGAGGTTCGCCCAGGGCGTCATGTAAGCTAGGACCGCCACTGTCTGCCCTGTATACCAGAATGCAAGTATCCTAAGTATATATTTAGATACCCCTTGACACAAGAGTCTTGAAAAGTTTCTGATGGTTAACTCTATCAAATGCTTTTGATGCATCCCAAAAGCAGGAATATACATTGTTACTTGACATCTTGTATTTAGGACGGCTTCTTTTAGCATATAAATACACATGTCAATACCATGTTTCACTTTACAGCCAAACTAATTGTCATAAGTTTGCAAGTAAGTACTTAGCCTATTATAAATGACATTCTAACACCTTAGAAAGTATTCTGGCAAGTGCTATTGGCCTATAATTATTCTTATCACAGATACTAGCACCCTTATTTTTAACAACTGGCAACAATACAACTGACAAAATGGACTGTGGCAAGTACCCATGTTCATACAGCTTATCAAACACATTGCAAGCAGAGGTATTATACGAGGGCTACAACATTTTAAATGTTCTGCTTGTATGCCATCTAGGCCACAACTTTTGTTATAGTCGAATACTTAGAATTGCATAACTTCGTTAGAAATACGCAGCACGGTTTTAGGCGAAACAAATTTCGATTAACTAATCTTTTAGAATTTTTTCGAAGAGTGGTTGAAGTTTACGATAGTCATCGGGCGGTTGATGTAATGTATTTAGATTTTCAAAACGCGTTTGACACCGTACCGCACCAAAGACTCGTTGAAAAAACTAAGGCTCATGGAATCAGGGGTGTAGTAATAAATTGGATAGAGTGGTTGCGAGGTAGGAAACCGAGGGTGGTCGTTGATGGAGCTGAGTCATGTTTGGCTAATGTAACGAGCGGCGTTCCTCAGTGTTCTATATTGGGCCCCTTGCTTTTTCTTATATATATTGACGATATAGATGTCGGCCTAGTCAGTACAGTCTCAAAGTTTGCGGACGACGACACGAAGTTGGGTGGTAGGGCGATTTTAATGACGAAGATAGAGGTAAAATCCAGGAAGATTTGAATAAAATCATTGATTGGTCAGTCACATGCCAAATGAGATTTAACGTCGATAAGTGCAAAATTTTACATATAGGTTCGCATAACTGTAATTTTGCGTATAGTATGTCAGGGAAGGAGTTAGCAAACGTAGAGCAGGAAAAAGATTCAGGAGTTAGTCACTGGTGAGTTAAAGTGGCGAAATAAAGTAGAGTAGTGGTCAATAAAGCGAACAAAGTACTAGGTTTTATAGATCGGAATTTTGAGTACAAATCGCGTGATATTATTGTTCCCCTTTATAAATCATTAGTTAGACCCCATTTGGAGAACGTGATCCAATTTTGGAATTAGTATATGCGAAAAGATAGACAAAATCGAAAGAGTTCAAAGACGAGCAACTAAGATGATTCCATCGCTTAAGTCGAAGTCGTACGAGGATAGGCTTAAGGAGTTAAAATTGACTACACACGAGACTAGGAGGCTAAGGGGTGATTTAATCCAGGTTTTTAAAATTATGAATGGGTTCGATAACGTAGATAGAGATAGCTTTTTCGAAATATTTCAGTATAATAAGATTAGAAATAACGGGTGTAAGTTGACAAGTAGAAGGTTCAGGACAGCAATTGCCAAAATCTTTTTTGCGCATAGAATAGTAAATGGCTGGAATAGTTTGCTGGTAGAATTAATTAGTAGCAAATCTATGAAAATGTTTAAAAATCGATTAGACGCGCATGTTGATAGATTGGGTATAATTAATTTAAGGTAGTAAATTAAAGCCTTGTGGTTCGGAACCCACGTAAAATTGTAGGTCCTCTCCTCCACCACAGAGGACATGCACGATACACAATTACGAACACAGTTAGGTAGACCAGCCATGAGTGGATCATAGGGTCTTTGTTGGTCTGAAACATTATAACATTATAACATCTAACTTATGAATAGCCTTCCAGATTTCCGAGTCATTAATTAGCAGCTCGTCAGAGCGTTCTACATTTAAGCATATATTTAGTCTATCCCCCCCTCCCGAGACAATTAAATAGGGTTTCGTAATGATTTTTCCACAGTTCTGCAATGTTTTTTGCATCATGTACATTACACATGGTGAAACTCACGCTGCACCCCTGTGACACTCTTAAACTTACCAAACCAAATGATACACTTCGCAGTTATTGTGCATTCGTCGTCATCTTCGAAAATGGCATATGTCTCATAAGTCTGACAGTGGATGGCGCTCGTACCTCTGGCAGCGGATAGCATAGCTGCTTATAAACTCTCACATTTTATGACCACACGTGTAACAGATGAGTGCTGTATCACTTCTCGGTAGATTCTCACACCGTTTTTATTTTATCCATACCCAAACGGATCACCCTGTATACTATTTCGCATATTATACCTCTTGTATGAATTTGTGTCAAGTCTCTCTAACACTAACAGGACAAATAGGTCAATTTGACCCGTTTTGGCAGGTTCTTGCTTAATATTCTCTTAATAATAATAAATACACTATCATTTTGACCCCTCTCGACCTTCTAAAAGTAAAGCCAAATTTTGTACTGCTCGTGTTGCAATATTTTTTCCTTTTATAATTACTCATAATCCAATAAAACCAGAAGCCGAAGGTCAAATGTCTTGTGAAATATTAATATTATAAAATTTGCTCTATGTTCTATGTTAGTTTTTTTAAAGATAAGACGGAACAAAACCTATTTGGCTCTTTCTAGTTTGTTTTAGTTCAAGGAATTAGGCAAAAGAACGGATGAACCAGTTTATACACACAGAAAAGGTGTCAAATCAAATAAAAAAAATTATGATCAAATGATGCTGAAATTATAGAGAAAATTAATAATTTTTTATAATTTTCCAAAAATATTTCTTGATTCAATCAGTTTGGAATGTAATAATTAATTAGTGATTAATCCTAAACATGCCCTAGTTGCAACAGGTTCAGTTCTATGGTCGTTGATAATGGCTGAAGTTATTTTTATGAAGAAAGGAGGGGCCAAAGGTGATTGCTGGCAAAAACACCCCTCTCTCACCCCTTATAGAGGAAGAAGAGAGCCAAAATCAAGGTCCAACGTTTTCGAGATACTAGGACACTGCGTTTGAAAGAATGGAGGTCATAGATAAGGAGGAGGATATATTCTACAGAAGCTAAGGCTAACAAAGACCCTAAGATCCACGGTTAGCCCGAGAGAAAGGAAAGAGTAGGGGGTTAAGAGAAGAGGATAAGGGGTCAAGTAAATAGCAACACCTATCACTCGTGGGTTAACATTCATTCAGAAAAAGATAAAAAAGACTCACCATCATCCGCCGGCCACTGCCGACAAGTCGGAAAAATAGTCGAAGAGAATAGGAAAGGGATGAAAGATGGAAAGAAGTAAAATAAGAACGCTTACAAACCATGCAAATAGTCTTAACTCACTGTCATACCATGCAAACTACAGACATGCAAGTAAAGAGTTACAGACATGCAAGTAAGGAGAGGAAAAAGTAAAAAGTAGGTAAAGTTAAACAAAAAGTGGGTTAGTTTACGCTACGAGCTACATCTACGTTCGTGTTAGTCTAATTTTTTTTTTTTATAATTTTATTGCTGGCATCACACGCTGGCATGTCACAAGCTGGCATTAATCGTCAACAGCCTCATCCTCGACCCCCCCCCCCAGAGCTCCTGTTGCTAATTGTTTTTTTTTATTTTAAATAACGTTAATATTTTTAAAATGTCTGTCAAGACGGTTCTTAAACATATTAACGCTGCTAGAGCTCACGACGGGCGCGGGAAGATTATTCCATTTATCAATTACTTTAAACGTAAAGAAGTTTTTAGCGATATTAGTAATGAAACGTCTGCTACGCAACTTAAATCTGTTATTACGAGTATTACTATTATCGAAATTGAACAATTTGTCAAAATTTACGTTATCGATGTTATTAACGATTTTGAAAACTTCAATAAGCTCCCCCCTTAATCTCCTAGTTTCGACTCAATACAGGTATAACTCTTTAATCCTATCTTCATAAGGCTTGTTGCGCAATGATGGAATTAGTTTCGTGGCACGACGCTGAACCCTTTCTAACCTATCAATATCCTCACGCAAGTACGGGCACCAAAACTGAACGGCATATTCTAAATGAGGCCTGACTTGGGACTTGTAAAAGGGCAATATAATATCCTTCGATTTAAATTCGAAATTACGCGCTATGAAGCCTAACATCCTATTAGCTTTTGCGCAAGATTCCAGGCACTGGTTCCTAACCTTTAAATCCTTAGATACGCGTACGCCTAAATCTTCTTCCTCGTCAACGCTCGCCAACTCCCTATCATCCATCGTGTACGTGTAATTATTGTTACGAGAACCTATATGCAAAACTTTACATTTGTCTAGGTTAAATTGCATCTGCCACTTATCTGTCCACTCCATAATCCTATTTACATCGTCTTGGAGCCTATTTCTATCGTCCTGGTTAACAACCTTACCGCCTATTTTAGTATCGTCCGCGAATTTTGACACGTTACTAGTCAATCCTACATCTATGTCGTTAATGTAAATTATGAATAGCAATGGGCCTAACACTGAACCCTGTGGGACACCGCTACCTACATCTAACCACCCCGATTCACTACCATTAACTACGACCCTCTGCCTCCTAGCACGAAGCCATTCTTCTAACAGCTACCTGACCGCGTATATCGTGCGCTTTGACATTCGCAATTAGTCTCCTATGCGGAACTGTATCGAACGCCTTTTTAAAATCTAAATAAATAACGTCAGCCGCTCTATGCCTATCGTATTCGCGCACTATTTCGTTATAAAATTCTAACAAATTAATTAAACAAGACCTATGGCGTCGAAACCCATGCTGACTACTATTAATCAAATCTACTTTCTAAGTGATCGATGATACGATCCCTAACTACGGATTCCAAAAGTTTACCGACAATTGACGTTAAGTTAATGGGCCTATAATTGCTAGCTACTACGCGGTCGCCTTTTTTAAAAGTAGGCGTGATGTTAGCTAATTTGAAGTCTTCAGGAATAATCCCCGTTTCGAATGACTGATTAAAAATCTTCGTTAAGGGGCCTACGATAACGTCTTTCAAATCTTTCAAATGTCTGGGATAAAAAGCGTCAGGGCCTGGAGCCTTGCTAACTTTTAGCCTATCGATATAATGCGCAATTTCAGCCTCGTAAACAGTTATTTCATCCAAAATAGTCTCGCTACTAAATGGAACGATATCGTCCACGTCGGGGACATTATTTACGTCTTCTACGGTATAAAGGTAAAAACTGTCGCAAAAAAGTTATTGAAAATACCCGCCATCGCCTGAGCGTCAGAAGCCAAAGCGCCATTAACATCCACTAGAGGGCCTATGTTATCTTTTATCGGCTTACGATTATTAACGTATTCAAAAAACTTTTTTGGATTATGTTTACTATCCGCAGCTATACGTATTTTTAAATTACGCTTAGCATTCCTAACTGATCTTTTAACCTGACGTCTAAGCTCGATATATCTATTAAAGTTAGCTGCCGTACCATTGCGCTTATTAAGTCTATACGCTCTATTACGCTCGTTTATGAACTCGCCTATTTCCCTAGTCTACCACTTCGGCCTAACATGATTTCTAGCGCGCTTGGGCCTACGAGGAATAAACTCTCTTTCAATATTCCTAAAACTTTCTCTAAACGCCACCCAATGCAAATTTGTCATTACCCATAAATAAGTTATCTCAGTCCACTACTCTCATCCTATCCGCAAAACTATCAAAATTAGCCCTACGAAAATCAGGGACTTCTATTACGTTACTATCCTTAGTGTTTTCTCTCAATAACTTAAACCTAAGAATTTGATGATCACTACATCCTAAACTTTCACCTACTTCTAAACCTTCGACTATATTCTCGCCGTTCGTCATCACCAAATCTAAAATATTGTCACCGCGCGTTGGTTCGGTAACCATCTTTCGTTAAAATTATCTTCCATGAACTCGATCAATCTCAAACCCTCCTCATTACCAGTAAAATTCTCGTAATTAACATTAGGGCAGTTAAAGTCTCCGACAATTATACTATTCCGATTGTCAATAAAATTACCAAGTGAGTAAAATCTAGTATCTGTATCCAGAGATGGGCAGTATCTTGTATCTTAAGATGCAAAAAGTGTCTTAAGATGCAAAAAGTGTCTTTCTTTAGATACATTTTGTCATGTAGCTTGTATCCCGGGATACACTTTCAAAGATACTTTCATAAGATACTTTTTAAATAGAGACGCTAATATCTATTCATGAAATATGATCATATATGACGCACGTTGAAGCAGGCCGGCGATTGCTGTTACATGTTTGTACATGAATACTACCGTTGCGCTGCGCGCACAGTCTCGGCAGAGGTACTCAGGTTTCATCTTGTATCCCGCGGTTTTAACATGTTTTAACATGATTAAAAATCAGGAATTATACATATATTTGCTTATTCCTGCAAATATATTTATTATGAGGAAAACTTTATTTTTTCTTCGTAAGTAACTGAGCATACCTGTATTAACAATTCATTTGAAATACATAAATTGAAAAAGTGTGGTTTATTTTATTTTTCCATACCTAAAAATTTTCAGGATTATTTATACATATTTACTTTGTGCTTTCCTTTTAGTTATATCACTATACAGGGTGTACATAAAGTCAGGATCTATTTTTGTGAAGCACTTTGAAATTATGTGGAATTCAATCATAAAATGATAGTGGTAACATTTATTAAATAATTAAGAGTAGAATTCGACGTGACGCCCATCAGTATCCCTGCACAGCTCAAATCGTTCTGCAGCATTTCTAAACACATTCTGGAGCATTTGCGGGGTTATGTTATCTGCAGCAGTTCGTGTACGTAAGTTTTCAAGACTCGTAATCTTCGTCTGATAGACGTGCGATTTGATAAAGCCCCATGCAAAGAAATCTAAAGGGGTTAAATCTGGTTATCTCGCTTGCCAAGGTCTGTTGCTTCCGCGTCCGATCCAGCGATTTGGAAAACGTCCATTTAGATAATCCTGAACAATTTTGGCATAGTGACAAGGAGCACCATGTTGATAAACGACGGTACTAACAATCCTATCCCCGTCGTCTGTACAATTTTTGGCTGTTATTAAAAGTCAACCATGAAGTGTAGAAATTCCAGTGTTGTCCCATTTTACAGAGAATCTCATTAAGTTTTTTCTGATACCACGTTTTGACAAGTTTTTAGAAATGTACGCGGGTGACAGACATTGATGATTTAAAAGCAAGAATCACAGCTGCTATTGAGCGAATTGATGTGGATATGCTGCAGCGTACATGGCAACATTTGGAGTATCGATTGGATGTTTTGCGAATCACTAATGGTGCACATATCGAATGTTTGTAACAACGTTACTTTAATAAAAGAAACTTTTGAAAATACAGATTCTAAATAATCTTGTTTAAGAATTTTACGTGTGTTATCAAGAATTTTATTAAAAGATGAAATTGTAGAGATAATGTTCGGACACACTGGAATTTCTAAAAAACTTGTCAAAACTTGGTATCAGAAAAAACTTAATGAGATTCTCTCTAAAATGGGACAACACTGGAATTTCTACATTTCATGGTTGACTTTTAATAACAGCCAAAAATTGTACAGGTAATTCTCGGACACCCTGTATTATTAAACCGTATATACTGCGTAATGCAGAGCAATAATGATGTAATTGTAAACTCGATTAAGTGCGAGTTTAGTATTTTGAAAAAAAAGTGAAATGTATTTATATATTTGTGATATTTCTCCTGTACTGTTATATTGAAGGATTATGTGCATATTCCTCATTTCTATTATTATTGAAATGTATATTTATTTTCTATATATCTCCATAATTGTGTGTGTGTGTGTGTGTGTATATTTCTCCTGTACTGTTATATTGAAGGATTATGTGCATATTCCTCATTTCTATTATTATTGAAATGTATATTTATTTTCTATATATCTCCATAATTGTGTGTGTGTGTGTGTATATTTCTCCTGTACTGTTATATTGATGGATTATATGCATATTCCTCATTTCTCTTATCATTCAAATGTCTATTTATTTTCTATATATTTATAATAAACAGAATGATGCAATGATGTTTTACTTAATTCTTTTGGTTAATTACATCATGTTACGCCTTCTAAACCTACTAGCGGAATTCTAAACCAACTTTTAAGAAAATAAATGGTACAATCTGTCAACTGTGTACCTGAGCAATGGTGTCTGGCAGCTCTCCATGATAATGTATACAATGGTATCTGGCACCTCTTCTGAAGGCTCCACGCGCCACATCTTATAGACAATGCAGGTCCTGTATATGAGCTTTAATTATCTCGATGAAATAGTGAGCAATCATTCCCTGACGAGATGTATTTCTGAATCCACGTTAAACTGTGGGTCTAAGGCGGAGTAAAAACCTTTCCAATTCGGCGAGAAAGTTAATTACACTAGGGAACAACATTTCTTGAAAACTATTTGGTGTTTCTTATCGAACTTTTGATGCTGATTCCAAATATGGTTTCAGAATGTTTCTATCACCCATAGTTTTCGAGAAAATAATATTTCCATTTACTCAGAGTTTTCCCAAAATATTAGTTAAAAGATATAATTTACATGATCACTCCATTGCAGATTCTTATCTAGCACTACACCAAGAAATTTTGTTATAGTACACTCCTTTATGGCGATTTCATTAACATTAAATTCATCAAGATATACATTTCTTTTATTAGTAAAAATCGTGAAATTTGTTTTACTGGTATTTAGGAAGAGTTTATTGATATAATTATTTCTTTGTTCTCCTCAGCTATATTTACATTTTCCATAAGATTTAAAATAGCCATTTCCGTTGTTCTATTAATACGGAAGCCATATTGATTTGGAGATTTGGGTTTTTAAGGGTAACAGCTGCTTCCAGACCTTTAGAAGGGTATACATAGTTCGTTGCAAGTCGCAACCACGTTTGCTTAATGCAAAGGGTGCACGGTTCAGCTTTCGCGCTCAATCATCTGATTTATTTTAACTCTGTTCATTATTGAAATTATAACTCCAGATCTTTCAAATTCGGCGAGATTAAAACGATTGCCATAAAAATTTCGATTTTAGCATAATGGTGAGTATCTAAATGAAGTATATGACGAGATACTACAGCCCTCCATATATATAAAATCGTGTTTCTTGTGAATAAATTATAGACACTTACATTTCTATGGTAGTCCCTTATATTATATTTTTATTTTTACTTACAAGTTATTAGTAATGCTTTCACAAATTCTTGTGTTAACATAATTTCAATTGTTAACTTATTTTATAATAAAGAAATTATAAATATATCCTTATTATATTTTTAAAAGAGCATTCGGTTTCCACGTTAAACTGTGGGTCTAAGGCGGAGTGAAAACCTTAACCGTTGTCACTCTTCGAGCTAGTTGTTGTTGTTATTATTAAAGAGAAAAATCGTGCATGCTTTTCGGTCATACTACTGACTCGGATCAAATGATCCTGTTATTTTAAATCCGGTTCAATAATCCTGTTATGTTGAAATGTGGAAGAGTAAGCAACGACTCCCTGACGAGATGTATTTCGATCCACAGAACAGCTGTTCACTGAAGACTGCATGTTCCACATTTTATAATAAAGAAATTATAAATATATCCTAATTATATTTTTAAAAGAGCATTCGGTTTCCACGTTAAACTGTGGGTCTAAGGTGGAGTGAAAACTTTACCCGTTGTTACAATTCGAGCTAGTTGTTATTATTACTAAAGAGAAAAATAAATAGCCTTGTGCACATCTTCCACTTCTATTTCTAAATTGAGGGTATTGGCGAGTAACACTATTTTTCTATTAATTTCATCGACATTTTAAAACTTATCGAAGTCTTCGAAATTACCCACATATCGTTTTAGGCACTTCTTCCAAATGCCTTTCATACACTTTGCAGTAACATCCTCCCAAGCAGTTGCAATGTTTTTTATACAATGCAAAACATTTTATGATTTCCAAAAATCGGTTTTTTATTTTTACTTAAAAGTTATTAGTAATTTTTCACAATTCGCTAAGAAAGGGAGTCAAGAGAGTTTTTGGTCGAGGTGACTGCAAGAAAGGTAAAATTATGGGCAGAAAAAACCTCTTGGGAGACGATTCGAATTGACCTAGTTTCTGTCTTTCCTCGTGTGTGTGTGTGTGGTTCCTTCATATACAGATGGGTTTTTTTTGGGGGGGGACTGTACGAGCGTGCTTTTTGGTTTTAGTTCGGTGAAATTCAAATTATATATATATATATATAAAAGGGTTAACAAATAGACACGGTTATTATGATTCTTTATATATATATATATATATATATAAAAGGTGGTTTTTGCTCAAGTAGACGAAGAAGGATTAACCCGCGTTCAAAAAGGTATCTAGGGAGACGATTCGAATTGACCTAGTTTCTGCCTTTCCTCGTGTGTGTGTGTGTGTGTGTGCGTGCGCGCGCGCGCACGAGTTGTTTATTCGTTTATTATATATACACAAGTACAGATGGGTGGGGGGTGAATGTACGAGCGTGCTTTTTGGTTTTAATTCGGCGAAATTCAATTTTTATATACAGAGAAGGTCTCTTGGGAGACGATTCGAATTGACCTAGTTTCTGCCTTTCCTCGTGTGTGCGTGCGTGCGTGCACACGAGTGGTTCATTAGTTTATTATATATACAAGTACAGATGGGTGGGGGGGGATGAGGATCGTGTGTTTTGAATTGTTTCGCAAATTTTCTTTTCCGTTCGTTTTTCCGACTGATATTCGTGACTTAAATATTTATAATAAAAATTAAGTGTGTAAAGGTTTAAATTATTTATTTAATAAACAGAGTTTAATTGGATTCATTGATTAACTACCGTCATATAAATATATTGTGGTATTTTATATGGTTTGTGCACACGAGTGGTTCATTAGTTTATTATATATACAAGTACAGATGGGTGGGGGTTTGGGGGAATGAGGGGACGATCGTGTTTTTTGAATTTCTATTTAAGGTAAATATTATGTTTTTATTTTTACTTACAAGTTATTAGTAATTTTTTCACAACATTTTTTTCGTGTGTTTTGAATTGTTTCCCTCCGAATTGAACCACATTCTCCCTTTCCTCGTGTGTGTGTGTGTGTGTGTACTTTCTACGTTTCTTTAGATTTCGTTTTTTTTCAATTTTCTTCGCAGGGGATTGGGGGGGGAATGTATGAGCGTGCTTTTTGGTTTTAATTCGGCGAAATTCAATATATATATATATATATATATATATATATATATATAGTTTCTGCCTTTCCTCGTGTGTGTGCGCGCGCGCGCGCACACGAGTTGTTTATTCGTTTATATATATATATATATAATATATATATATATATATATATATATACACACAGATGGGGTGGGGGGTTTGGGGGAATGAGGATCGTGTGTTTTGAATTGTTTCGTAAATTTTCTTTTCGTTTCGTTATTCGTGACTTAAATATTTATAATAAAAATTAAGTGTGTAAAGGTTTAAATTATTTATTTAATAAACAGAATTTAATTGGATTCATCTACCATCATATAAATATATTGTGGTATTTTATATGGTTTAATTTAATAAATATTGCTATCTGGCAACTGAATACATGGCGCTATCTGGCAACTCAGCCAGAATAGAGGTTTATAAAAGACCGAGAAGCTGATGACGGAATCATTCAAGCTCGGCTCCCAGCCGAGCAAGGACCTCTGGTCCTTTCTCTTTCTGGCCCTTTGGGAAAACCCCTTAGAGGCCTCTTAGGTTAGGTAAACGAAAATAGCTTGGGGGAGAACTCCGCCTCCAAGTTGCATGCCTTGCAATCAAAGGCAACTATCTCTCTCTCTCTCCTTCAGGTGTACCCCTCCCCCCTTGGCTCAGCCAACTGGCTGAGCCTATAAGACAACGCCTACTCGGTTGATGTCTTAATATGCACTTGGCTCCTGCCAGGTGAACACCTCTCCTCCTTTCTGGCCCTTTGGGGGAATAGCTTGGGGGAGAACTCCGCCTCCAAGTTGCATGTCCCTTGCAACCCCGGTTGGCAACAAAGGCCAGTACTCTTTGGCGGGATTTTTTTTCGCAACACCCCCCATTTGCAACACCCACACCCCCTTTGCCACATTACTTAATAACTTGCAACATTCCTGCACTCTAACCTTTTTCGGCTATACTACTGACGGCATCGCGGAGTTAAAAATTAGTTTAAACCGTCACAAATTCAAATTAAATTAAGCCGGCACGCTATGAAAACTTCTAAATCGCTAAAAACCACTAACATTCAATTACTTAACTATAACAACGTAAATATAAACGCAAGTATATAAAATTCAAAACTTTCCAAAGTAAAATTCTCAGCAATATGCAAAAGTAGATGCAATATCAGAGAGCTCAGGAAATGCGTCCGTTCAGTACAGAGTCTGGCTGAGGAAGATTGTTCCACAGTTGACCGGTTGAGTAGATAAAAGATTGAAATTATCAAAAAATTAAATTCAATATTGCATTTATGTTTCGATGCATAGTTTTTGGTAATAAATCTCACTTTGAAAAGCATCTAGTTTGTGTCGTATTAAACTTTGAATTGTACATCGCTTATAACTGTTTTCCCTCCATATAAAGGAATTTGACTTCGTAGAAAGCAATTGAATCCATATTGTATGACAATTTTTACTCTATCAACAATCTGTTCACAAGTTAACTAACTTCAGAGTCAGAAACGAGTTTTTCTAATAGCTCGAAATGTAGAAACCTCACTTCTGTGAATGAGTGTAATAATTTTATCAGAAACTATAACCTCATAACGAGCAGCAAATGAAACTAAAGCATTCTTTCAACTGTTTCAAAGGACCAACCCAATCGACATTTTATCTGAAAAATAAAGGGTACTTTTAAAATTCTTAATAAAGCCGAAAGCTAGAGCCCAATATTATTGTAAAGTAGGACGTTTTCCAGTTTATGTGCCGTTTTCTACAGTACATTACATACAGCATAGTAAACATTTTTAGATTGAAATTATTTATTCAAGGACCATTCGGAAATGCATTTTAACATTTGTAAGAAAAGATCTTCATTTTCGTGTCTGCGACTTTAATGTTCGGTTAGGTCAACTGTACGCCCTTGACGATTGGTTAGGTTAAGTCGTGATGTTTTCGTTAGTTTTAACTAACATATCATTTGGTAATTGAGGCTGGGGGCCCTGATCTTCGGGTGATCCATTTATTTTTATTTATTATTTACTTAAATATTATTGGAAAATAAACACTATCATTTTAAATATACAAATTGATATTATCACTCATTTTTGATCTGAAAAGAAGCAAAAATAAATTATATGAAAAACGGTACACAAACTGGAAAAGGTCCGTAAAGTACTGTAAATATGAATACTACAAAACTTGATGCATGTTTCATGTAGTTTTTATAATGTCTTATATTTCATAATAATATATTGTAGAATGCTCATATATTTTAGGCCGTCGAGTTTAGGGCCTAATTTTTATATCATAAACCCTAAATCTTTGTTACAAGGTTGGTTAAGTAACATCATATATTGCTGCATCTTTATATTTTCAGAGGTGGAAAATAAGGGTTTTTTAGTTTTAGTTTGGAGTTTTTATTGTGTGTCATTATACTTGTGTCTGATGGTGTATTATTGTCGATATGTATGTATGTATGTATGTAGGTTCTGACTACAACCAGTATGTAATTCTGCCCATTCGGTTTTAATTCCTGTCATCAATGTATTCACAAACGAATTCTTACATTTATTGTTGTATATTCATTATAACTTGTATCATGTTCTGTTTTGCAAGTTTTGATTTGTCGGCTTAGGCCTACATAGTTTGTTTAAACATAAGCTATTATTTTAATATTGTAAATGAATTATAAACACTCCATTCAGGTTTACACATTTTATTTTAGAAATTCCAGTGATAAGCAATTTCTAAAGTGTCCCCTTAAAAGAATATTCGATGCATTATATACAGGGTGTCCCAGAATTAACTATCTATTTCAATGAAATCGGACAAATTTTTTAAAAACACACTTTTATTTATGTTTATCATGTTTAATATGTGTTAAAAATGTATAAATTTCTAAATTTTTTTCATAATTTTATTTTCATAATTTTTTCATTATCTAGTCCAATGAAAGACCGTCTGAAGTCATAGAATGGCAAAGAGACTCTCCAAAAGTTAACGTGTGGCTTGGAATGACCAAATCCAAAATTTATGGTGCTCCATCTTGTTGAAACACAACATTATCAAGAATGCCATCATCAAGAAGCTGTGGTTCGAGAAACTGCTGAAGCACATCAAGGTAGACGGTACCTGTTACAGTTGCTTCCGCAAAGAAGAATGGGCCATAAATTTTGGATTTGGTCATTCCAAACCACACGTTAACTTTTGGAGAGTCTTTGCCATTCTATGACTTCAGACGGTCTTTCATTGGACCAGATAATGAAAAACTTATGAAAATAAAATTATGAAAAAAATTTAGAAATTTATACATTTTTAACACATATTAAACATGATAAACATAAATAAAAGTGTGTTTTTAAAAAATTTGTCCGATTTCATTGAAATAGATAGTTAATTCTGGGACACCCTGTATAATATGGGAAGGTAATCGGCTGATTTATATTTTAATATATAATTTTTTTTTAATGGGGTATGTGAAAAATGCTCTGTATGAATTGGTCCCCAATTAACCCACCCCTAATATCTCCAGTCTAACTATAGAGTAGATTAAGTCTAGCCTTGTAGGGGTCAGCCTAGAGATTCCGGAAATGGTCCAAAGCCGGCAGAGTAATTTGAGGTCCACAGTAGGATTCCTCACCAAATTAGGTTAGGCGCAGGGGTCTCCAACCCTGTGCCCGCGAGCACCATGGTGCCCGCCGAGCCTTTTGCATGTGCCCGCCACTGACTGACTACGATTGATAAGTTTTAATTTAAATTTTTAATAAAATGTTAAGTATGTTACATATTTAAAATATTTAGTTAGTAAATATTTATAATATGTAACATACTTAACATTTTATTAAATTTTAGTAGTTAATTACAGAAAAAGATGCTAATTTATTTGAAAATAATTATTTCTTTATAAATAAATTAAGTTATCGTTTTGATCATTTTTCTAAGATTCTTAGTTTGCCCATCCTTTTTTTTTTGTGTACTATGTTCATTATTTTACATAGGAATTAAATGGTTTTTTTTGTGTATGTTCATTATTTTACACAGGAATTAAATTTTTTTTTTTTGTGTATTATGTTCATTATTAAGTCCAACTATAAATTTGCCTTGAAAAAGTAAATGGTGCCCGCCGCACTACCGGTAGTCTTGAATGTGCTCTTCGGCACAAAAAGGTTGGGGACCTCTTCCTTCCTTCCGTTCCGTCTTGTTCTCTCGTTGGCTCTCTTTCCTTCTCTTCTCCTTTTTCGCCGGGCTTTTTCCACCAGCGTCCTCTTGGTTTTTTTTCAGTTGGTTCGGTAATGTATGTCTATCACCGAGCACGCTCTATCACACAATATATAAATACTAATGTGGAGAATAACTCTGGTGAGCAACCAATTGGTTTCATCCACCCAGTTATTGACATAAAAGGAATTTAATAATTGTTAGATTAACTACCTACCTACCTACTCAGTGGACCATTTTCGTTACCTCCCAACTACCCACACGTATCAGTTTTCCATAGGGAAAATATTTTCTGAAAAAATATTATGAAGGTTTGGTCCCTACATAGGAATTCATTAGGAAATTTGTTTTTGAACCTAAATTAAGGTATTCAATTTAAGAACTTATGAACGCCACGTTATCAGAATTGAAAGGAAAACTCGTACAAAATTAATAATTAATTTAATCATAATGTCATATAACGAAAATTTAATTTAAATTTTATATATTTAATAAATATTGTAAACATACATTTTGTTTTTTGTAGAAACAATGTTTTGAAATATTGTTTTCAATAACTGTTGAGTTCAAGGTCGTTGAATCTAATAAGAAGTTTGCCAGAAGTCTCTTTCACACGCGCGCACACGCACACGCACACGCACACACACGCACTAAAATGAAAAGTGAAATGACAACAAACTCGGTGAAAGAAGAAAGAAGTGACACAAACACACCATCTAGTAGTAGCATGGATGGATCCCCAAAGTGACTTTGAAATTAATATTTTAGTCCGAAAAATGACTCGCTAATTCTGGTAAATTCCTGCTTAAATTCTTTAATTTGGCGAAATCAACTTGCGTATTTAGCTACTATAATTTTTTAATCGGGAGTTCACTGAACTCTTATTTAATAACAATTTTTATTTCATCCACAAGTTGTTCATAAGTTGACTAACTTTAGATTAAAAAACGAGTTTTTCTAATGGCTCGAAATATAGAAACCGCACTTCTGTGAATGAGTGTAATAATTTTATCAGAAAATACAACTTCATAACGAATAGCAAAAGAAACTAATGGGCTTTTTCATGTGCTTGGAGTATCAACCCAATCGACACTTTATCTGAATGTGCTCAGTTTAAAATTTATTTTAAAATAGTTACTCTATTTAAAAATACAGAAGTTTCATAAATTAAGTTACACATGAAATATTAAAAGGCACTTTTAAAATTTTCAATAAACTTTGTACAATTTTGTTAATACTTTCTTTTTCGTTTTCTTTATATAATATAATACAGTAATTACTTGAAATAAGGTTGGATGTTAGTGTATGTATACTATATATTATCGATATTTTGCAGCGACTAATTGTTGCTTGATAAGTAGAGATGTGGTAAAATGTTTATTTATATTTACAAGTACCTGCATTGTGAAATTTATATTTGATTATTTTATGAAATACATGTTGAGTACTCAGTACCACCTCTCTCTTTACTCGCATATATAATACAGGGCTATTCAAGTTGATTCACCTGATTTCAAATGAGAATATTTTTTAATGTTACAAATACAGAATGATTTGTGATACATCAACCAAAAGAAAAACTGTCCAAATTTTGTCTCTCACCTCATAAATGCTCTATGTGACTTCCCCTAGTTACACGAGCAACGTCGACACGATAGTCGAATTCCTCCCATGCTCGCTCCAGCATGTCCGTTGTCACTGACTCTACGGCAGTAACAATGCGAGTTCGGAGCTCATCCAAAGATGTGGGCAACGGTGGCACGTACACAGTATCCTTAACGTACCTCCAAAGGAAGAAGTCGCACGGTGTAAGATCCGGCGACCTAGGGGGCCAGCTGCAACACACAACTGCAACACACAAAACGCCTTCTGCTGTGCGGACGCTATTTTCACACTGACTGTTTGTTGCTAGGCTAGGCCACGGCGTGACTTTGGAGCCCTCTCGCGGTGATCTTGTAAAACTCAGAGATTTCCTCTTTCATGTGGTGTATGCCCAGTTGATGCACGGTTGATAGGTACGGAAGTATTCTCAGTTGAAATCGGATGAATCAATTTGAATAGCCCTGTATATATTTTCTGTACAGAGATTTCAGTTTTACTGTGGGCAAAGTTTTCGCGGAGACAGGTGTAAGTTAAGTGGTTCACGATTTGAAGATTTACTGTTTATTAAATGTAACCAGTAACAACAAGTAATCAATAGCTTTTTCTTAAATACATTTTGTATATACAGTATGATATGGCAATGGAAGTAATGGTGCGTATTTGTATTTGAGACTTCTTATTTGATAATTCATAAATTGAAATATTTGTATTTACTTGTGTGTATTTGAGCCCATCCCTGCTGTTAAGTATTGTATTTTGTTTTTCTTTGTGCGAAAAGGAGATACCAAGAAAAGGGTGAATGTTCGCCAAATTGATCTCTATGTAGAGCAGGGTTGTCAAATCTTTTTCGGCTCGTGCACTGCTTTACAAATTCATATCAGCGATTGTACTCACAAACCTCTAGCTAGAGTCTAAAATATGAACGACAAACTTTGTATTTTTTACGACAACTAAAAATTTCTTGCGTTTTTCAAAGTAATAAATTAGAGAAAATATATTTTTTTAATATATTACAAACTAAGAGTGCAAATATTTAAAGCATTTGCTAAATGCCTTTCAAAGTGCTTATTGGAACATTAAGCGAAGGTATTTCCCTAAAATTTTTATTTTTTCTCCTTTTCGAAGCAGAAAAGAACACAAAAAGCAAGAAGTAAAAATATATGACAGGGACTTCTCAAGCACCGCCTGGAAATGCTGCGTGCACCCCCGTTTCGACAACCATCCTACTATAGAGGAAGAGAGCCAAATTCAAGGTCCATGGTTTTAGGAATGCCTGGACATTCTGCGTTTGAAAAATGGATTGAGGAAGGTTGTTCCAGAGTTGACCTGTTCCGGTTATGTAAATGAAAGATTGAAAATACCGATTAACCGTTCCGTTAGAAAGCTCGACAGAAAAGGAATGAGTGTAGAGAGTATGATGCTGCGTGTACGAGTAGTTAGAGAGTTCAGAAGAGTAGTGTCCACTATAATAGTGGACTGTCTATAGTCCACTATAGACAGTGAGTAAGAGGCGGGGAATTGATGAGACGAAAAGTCTTCGATTCCACCCGATGAAGTAGAGCTGTATGAGTTGAGCTACTGTACACATGAGAAGCGTAGGCTACTGCATACATGGACGAACAAAACCCCTGTACAGAGATAGCAACTGAGTTGGGATGAAGAAACTGCGCAGCCGGTACAACACAGTCAAACCCTTAGAAGCTGGTTTTGAAAGAGTACGGTACATGTGATCTTTCCAGGAAAGATCACGAAAAAAGGAAACGCCAAGGATGTCAAGAGAAGAGGAAGTATTGAGTTGTGTATTATTAAAGGTAATGGGATAGTCGTGTGGAAGATTGTGACGAGTAGACAGATGGAGGAACCGAGTTTTTGAGGCATTGAAAACCACCAGTAACACTACCAATCGAGAAAAATAAATCCTCTTTGAAAGGAGACCTTATCAAACATTAAAATTCGTCCAGCGGGCTCGACAACACCACCTTTCCATTTCTTGAGTTGACTTGGGACAGTCCTCGGCTGGTTGATGAGGAAAGTGCCTTATTATTTGCTATTACTCTTTTTATTAGTCACCAACATCACATTTAAATACAGTAAACCCTCGTCCAACGCGTGTTTGTCCAGCGCGAATTTTCCTATACACGGAAAAGTAAATGCGAATAATTATTTGTCGAAAGCATAAAATTTGATTATACACGGTCCGCCAAACACGCTCTAATACAGTAGTGCTGTACGTGTACCAATGCGCGCTCTAGTGTTTTCTCCTACACTCTCCAACATTCCCGCATTTCCCTCAGTCGTATGATGTCAAAAGGGTGGAGTGCAATGCAATTGCAAAATATTACGTAATGTTGCAAGAGTGCCACCTCCACCCCCCTTTGTTGCAAGAGTGCCACCCCTACCCCTTTGTTACAAACTCTCACCCCACCCCCACTTTGTTGCTAAGCCCCTCCCCCTAGTTACCAAGGCACCCCCTTTGTTGCGAGCTCCGAAATGGGACTGGAAAGGGTATGCAACCTGGAGTTATCCCCCAAGCTGATCCCCCCAAAGGGGAGTGCCAACCTTTGTTGCCAACCCCAAAATGGGATTGCAAGGGGTATGCAACTTGGAGGCGGAGTTCTTCCCCAAGCTGAATCCCCCCAAAGGGCATGCCTATCCTAAGGGCGCCTCTTTCGGGAGGAAGGGGGTTTCCTCAACCCCCCAAATGGGCAGAAAAAGAGAGAGGAGAGGACCCAGAGTTGGGCGTTCACTCGGCTGATTGCCGAGCTCATATGACTTCGTCGGCCGCCCGCCTCCTCTTATATGGTCCCAAACAGCCAGTTGGCTAAGTTGCCAGACAACGCCATATATATAATTATTATTCAGCCAGTTGGCTGCCGAGTTGCCAGATTCGTTATTTATTTTAAATAAGCTTATGTTACAGTTGGCTGAGCTATCAGCCTCGTTACTTATCTATTCAATTACTCTGTTTTAGAAAATGATACAAACGTGTTCAAGGAATAAATAAGACACCATTACAACGTTCTCTTTATTAATTATTGGATATACAATAGGATATATATATGATCAAATAATAGAACGGGGAATATATAATCATGCAAATCATAGTATTAACTAAATATTAGAAAAATATATATTATATATAGTCGTACAAAACATGAAAAATATATAATTATACAAAGCACAGTATTAATCAAATATTAGAAAAATATATAGTTATATTATCAAATATTAGTACAGGAAAAATATAGTTATATTAATTATATATAATTGTACAAAACATAGTATTAACCAAATATTAGAAAAATATATATATTTATATTAATTATATATAATCGTACAAAACGCAGTATTAACAAAATATTACAGTAAAAATATATATATTGTCTTTACGTTCTACGGTACAAAACGGTAAATTCAATGCTGATTGATGCTACATCAACATCGGCATTACTCTGCACGATGTGGTAAAACCGCTCAAGCATCAACTCGCCGCTTAACTGATACAGCGGTTTATACTCGATGTAAAGGGCTTTCATATCATTCAACACTATTTTTGTACCCACTTTACACTCGGCAGGTAAGTTGTCTTTAAGCGCCACTAGAACGCAATCAAAAGCACGCGCAAAAATGTCATCGTTAACTATGTCATTAAATACAAGCTTATAATCATGCCTTTCCAATCGAGGGTTTTTTCCTAACGTACCGAACTTTTCAATTGTGAACTCTTCTTCACCCGGCATAGCAGCAACTGAAATAATCTTCCAAGTCGTAACGGCAGCTATCTACTATATAGAGGTACAGTTCTTCAGGGTGAACAGTGTAGGCGAGCTCAGCTCTGTACCTCTCGAGCGTTTTGTACCAAAGCTCGGGATATTTCGAAGAGTCTAAGCCTTTTAAATACGCATCCAGAGCTAGCCCGTTCTTTCCCTGCACATTCCTACATTCAACAAATCCGGCGAGCAGCGCGGTGTAAGCGTGTTCAAGTATTGTGTCAAAGTAAATCATGTCTGAGATACGTGTGTCTAATATAGGCTTCAGCTTACGGAAGCCAACGATCTCAAACATTCTGTCGAGGATGAAACGGTTTCGTGTAGGAACAAGAACGCCATTATCAGCCGTGTTCTTCCACATCAATCGTATATCAACGCATGGTTGATTGTTATTTACACTCAATGTACAAACAACGGTATATGAGGAGGCTTCACTAATCACCTCTCTTATTATACCTACGTCAGCTGGTATTTTATAGCGGTCCTCAGCCCACCTCTCAACTACCGCGAAGATTTTATGCATCTCCTCAAGATTTAAATAAATAACTGCGCTTGCTCGCAGGTATACTGCTCGTTTCAAGCACACAGTTAATGGTGCCGGTTTCCCGCCTGAACACACGCAACGACTTCGTCACGGAGACATCGTACGAGGCGTTGAGAATGCTTCTCAAAGGGAGTTCCATCGTATTCATCGAGATGACTATGGCACATCCACTCGGTGCAAGCTCTAAGAAGACTCTGAGCCGCGTGAGGCACGCAGGTAGGCAGGAACGGTTCGGTGGGCGGTTGACTCACCCTGATAATACGTGAATGGGTTTGTTCGAACCCGTATGATCCGTGAGGTGCGAGTCGCACCATAATCTAATGAAACCTGTGCGGCGCTGGCCCAACATGAATTGTTGTACCCCATTATACTGGGTAGGCGTTTTGAGAAATTTTCCGGTACAAGAACTAATTTCGGTTTTAACGTTTTATCACTACCACTCGTCCGAATACGCACCAGACAGTTTCCCTCAGGGGTAAATTTCATGAACTAGGCACATTTTATAATGTTTTATCTCCTAAAAATCTTCACACTGCGGGGCGCTGTTAGAGAGAAACATATGTACATATTTAGGCTTTTTATTTAACAGGCGATACTCATCCCTCAAATCTGTTAAAAACTCGCATAACCCTTTAGCCACAACCTCACTACAAACCTTATCATGATATATATTAATGTAGTGGTAAAAATACTTAAGATTGTCCATGATAACGAGATTCACATTTTCAGTCGTAGGGTATGAGTAATCGACATGGTGTAGCACCACAAGGCTCACTACCCATAACTGTTGTTTAGCTTCTGAGCGTGCCGCTTCTACCACGCGGTGCACGTGTGCCTTTATAAAGCTTAGTTCACAACATACTTCAGTACATCGTCTGTACTGCGAAATCCTACAACCCCCTCGCCAGAATACCCGCAGAGTATTTGAATAGCCTGACCCTTCGCACGATTCAATGCATCCTTAAAAGAGTCAAAGGAGGCTGGGATAGGGAGTTTTTCAGTGTCCACTACATCTACGCCCTTTACTGAATACCACTTCATAAATGTTGAACACGCGATATTAAAGGTGGCCATTTTCTTCTACGCGGGAGAGAATACACGTCTGAGCTCAAGGGTACAGAGGTCAACTGAGAACGCGGGGACAGAGGTCTGCTCAGGCTACGGGATGAATCACGTCCCCGGTCTTACAGTGGGCGGGGCTTAACTTTACTGTACACACGCACACACGCAAAGTGAAACACAAGTCGATGCATGATTTATTTAATAAACGAAATAATCAGCATGTATATATTTAGAAATACGTGCAATAAATAAGTTAACAATAGGCACATCAAAGATTGTTCTCAATACATATATATTTACAAATATGTGTGATGAATAAGTTAGCAATAGACCCATCAAAGTTTATGGTAACCAAAGGGTACGGTATCATAGGTACCAGGTAACTGGTAACGTTTCCTATAGGTGTTACGGCACACCTTTGTACCCCTAAGTTCCTTCACGCCCCCAGCTTCTGCGCCCGAAAATTGTGGGTGCCTACAACTAGTTGGGGAGGCCGTTCGCCCTCATCATCGTCCAAACACACGATCCTTCAGCGAATCAAAGTTAACGACTGCCGATTCGCTTGGTTAAGCGTGATACCCTTTGCCTTCACGATATATTTCGTTTCATTCCCTATCCTCACCCGTACCCCATAAGTTTTAGGTCCTGTTGAGACAAAAGAGTCGGCGTATGCATTGTCCCCATACTCATCCTTGATCTCATCAGTGAGCTCGCCGAGGAATTCACCAATAGCAGGCATGTATTCACCCTCCCTCGCTGTGAATATCACGCTATCTGTATCGGCATACAAGACTCTGCCCAAGAGAATGCAATAGACCCCAAAGTTTGATGCGGGCGTAGGCTGTTGTGAAGCTGGCTACAGGAATGTTTGTAACCCTTGAGGTATCTGTGGCCAATTCAGTGTTGTTGTACTTTATTATGTAAGTATTACCTACATTCACGATTTCCATGACTTCTTTATCGGGTGCGTTGGCATAATCCCAGACTTCGCTATAGCTTTGTGCCAAATGAACGTTCCCTTGCCAGTATTCTGTGCAAATTTTCCCCATAGACTGTTTAGACAAACTTTGCACTAAAGCGCTTGCCAGGATTCTTTGCAATTTGGGCACGTCAAGTTGTATACCTTCGTGGTCGCGGTAACGTTGAATATAGGCAGACTTTTCATCTTCGGTGTCAACTCCTCGCGGATACCCTGATGCCTCAACCTTATCCTTCAAAAATGCGTTTATATATGGTGTGAAAAGGTTGGGTAGCTTCTGAAACCTCCAAACCTCGTGTATCTTCAGTATTCTATACCCATGGTGTACGGCTAGGGCCAGCTCAGGACTTGTATATACGCCTCTGATCTTACGCTGGTGGGGCATATGGTTACAATTACGCACTTCACGCACAGGGGAAACATGAGCTTGTGGTCAATGAGACGGGTAAGATCGGCATCCATAATTCGCGAGGGGGAGCACGTCGAAAGAGAGCCAAAGTAGCGATCATTCAAATTTCTTGAAAATTCATTGATGGAGGGCAGGCTAGGCCCCCAATTTCTCAGGAGCCCCACGGGGTACGGGTTGTTCTTCATCACGTATGGGTATAAAGAACAGAAATCGTAGTAGTGAAGTTTCACACCCTCCGTAGGTGGAAAGTATAGCTTGAAGGGATTTGTGTGCCCACCGAACAAGCTATCACCGCATTTGAGAGGATCCAGTACCATTGAACGCTTGATCGTGTTTATTTCCTCACGGTACACCTCGTCTGTCTCCATCCGTGCATCATATTCATGCTCCCACAAGACTTTGTGAGTGAACTGGGACCTATAAGTTGATCGCGGGTGCGGGTCCATGCAAGACAGTCGGCAGGAGATCTACCGTGGATATCTCCGGATTCCACACTCAGGACGGGGGCATCCATGCCACCAGCATCCGTTAAAGGAGTACACAGTCTTCACACCAGTGACACGGTTTTCACTTAGTCCATCAACCCAAAAAACACGACCATTAATCTTAATGGGTACTTCACCCGTGTTGCGGGCGTGCTTTATGTATACACCTGTCTGTGCTGTAGGTGTATGAGCCAGTAAATAGCCTTGTGGCCGTAACTGCGGGGGTTGTTTCTGTGAATAATGGTTAAGGTGGCTTTAGGCATGAAGTTATTCTTGAACACCGTAAAGCATAGTGACGCGATGGTGGTTGCGACTTGCAGCGGATCGCATTTGAAACGGCCTATGTACATTCTTCTAAAGGCTGGAAACATACTCTAAGCACGCGTACATCATTCACGCAATAACGCTCACATTCATCAGCTATATTATAAGGATTACGTTCATTAAAACTGCGTAGTATCGATCAAAGTCTTCACGTTCATCTGCACTCATACAACCATAGTTAAAATAATGTTTGGGTGAAGATAGCCCCACGTAATTTAAAGTCTCGCTAGTGAGGAAAGTGTAAGGGAAATACCCTTTTGATACTCCAGCTGCTACCCCAATCACCTTGGGTAGCTTTGCTAATTTACAAGGCGTGAATAATAAAGTATCTTTAAATTGCACATTACCTCTTATTTGCATCTGTATAAGTTTGTTTCCTCTTTTCAAGGGATCACCTGTAAATATCTCAGAGGACTCGTGCTCGAGCAGCTCCTTATAAAGGAACTGTGTGTCAAATTTTGCCCCGTTATGGGCAAGAATATAGTCATTTTTTTGAACTCGTCGGCTAACTTGACAATATAGGACACAAATAGTTTCACAGGGTTATCGTGGACATTCGTTTTAAAAACGTTTGTCCGTTTACCACATTTGTGACACTCATCACACTCGATCTCCATACACTCGTCGCAGATAGTCTGGCTCACAAGTGTGGAACTACCTCTTTGGTTTCGGCATTCGTATGTGTTTCTATATTGTAGTATACAGTTATACAAGGGCTGCTTTTAGGCTTTGCGTCTTTCCTATAACATACATGCTTTACGCCATCCGCCTTATATTTCTCATGGCATGTAGAACAGTGAATTTCGTCACACTTGTGCTTGAAATTTCCGCTACCATTCAAGGTGTGAAACATGCCACATTCATAGATTCTCATTTTCCTGCACGTGCCAATTGATTTATGGAGCTCAAAACAGTTATTGTTGAAAAATGTGTGTACACACAAATTACAATCCCTCTTCTCAGCTTCAACTACACGGCTTTCACATTTGGGGCTTTTACACTGCTCACATACCATGTGGCAATCTTTACAATGTTTCACTATATCATCCGCAAACTCGAGGCACCCCTTACACAAATCATGATGTCGCCCATATTTTCGGCTTTTATCATAACTCGCGTAAAGGCACCTTATATTACGGATGGGGAGATACGTTGTACCTGACAGTCCTAAAATAAGTAGGGGTTTTGTACGATCTCACACTGCTTTTAAAAACATACACAGTCCTACGACGATCATCCAGGCCAAATACAACTATACGCGTATTCATTTCCTGTTCAACCCTTCTCAGCTCTTCAGGGCCCATATTACAGTCAAATTCAAGTTCACGATCGTAGGCAACCAAATATGATCGGCTCTCGTATTTTGTACAGTAAACATATGCGCTAAGACTACTGCTATAAAGCCGCAACCACGATCGACGTTTATATACCTTCTATAAATAACCTGAGAATTGAAGTTAAGAGTATACGGAGTGGCACTATGACCCGCAACACGGAATACACGGTCAATATTTACCGTGAAGTTGTCCATATTGAATGCTATACTACTTTGGGCGCATGCTTTATACGCCTAATATATAATCTATATCCTCAGCAGCCAAACGTCTAAATGGTACACTACCCAAAAATCATCTACATCACCATCATCTGAGCCGAAACCGAAGGACAGACTCGTCCTGACTTCACGCTCGTCGCGGTTCTGAAGGGCAAACTCTACAATGCGCTCTACAACGCGACGTAGCCCGCGCTCAATTCCATTGCTATACAGGGATCTAGGGTCAACCCTGACTATATACCGATTTCTAGTCAAGGCTGGGGTCGGGGTTGCGGAGCGCACCAACTCAAACGTTATATCATCCTCAACAGAACGAGTCACCGCTGAGGAGGATGGACGAGCGCCTATATTGGACGATGTGGGGTTGGCCGCGTAAGACGTTGAGGGCTGGGGTTCTATTACAGCAGACTCTACAGAACGGGTGGGGGCTGTGGAGGATACAAGGGGCTGAAGAATCTGATGTAGGGTTGGTAGCGTAAGACGTTGAGGGCTGGGGTTGTACCGCGGATTGTCCAACAACCGGCGTATTTCGCGCGCTTTATACCTGACGTGGAGGACTCTTCAGCGTGTCGCCGCTTTGAGCGTGCCGCCGTTGAGGGTATGGGCCCTGTAGATGCACGGTCAATGGATTCACCCGTGATGTCGATGATGGTGGGCTGTACATCGTCGTCATTCACGGTTCTGTGGAAGAAGAAAAAATATAAGGAGCAGAACTCGTTATTTGTGATATTCTGTAAATGAGTCACTTAGGGGTGTGACGTGTTAGAAATGGATGCTGTAGAAAAATTCAGATTCACGAGCCCATCCACATGTATTATATCTGGACCTACAGGATGTGGTAAAACGGTGTTTATGCTTAAAATTATTAAAGAAAAGGGTGAAATGTTCTCAAAATTTGTGCATAAAGTTATATGGTGCTATTCGACATACCAATCAGTGTTCAACGAGTACCAGGATGATGTTTTGTTCCATAAGGGGGTCTATGACGTTAATTCACTAAAGGGAAATGAACATACAGTCATCGTAATTGGACCTCATGTTGGAGATGGATAAAACGTTTGCCGAGACATTTACAGTATTCTCCCACCACCTTAACATAAGCGTGTTCTTCATCAATCAGAATCTATTTTTCAAAAATAGATACATGCGCGATGTATCGTTAAATACGCAATATCTAGTCTTATTCGCTCAACGTAGAGATGTCACAAATTGGGGTATTAGCCAGTCAAATGTTCCCGAGTCAGCGTAAGGAGTTTTTGGAGGTTTATAAAGAGGTCACAAAGCAACGTTATGGATATTTGCTTTGTGACCTTCACCCGCGAAACACGTTTAGGGTGCTTCTAAGAACGAATATATTTCCAAACGAGCCTGAAACCGTGTACATTCCAGAATGATGAATAGGCTAAAGAAATACCGTGAATTAATAAAAATCTATCAACGACTGCCTCGGTCGTTGCAGCAGATGCTTGTTAAAAATATCGACTCTGACTTTTTAAAATGCATCTGCGAAATCTGCCTCAATGTTATAAAATGTAATGTTCCAATGAAATCCTGTCAGAAGGCTCGCTTACGTCGTTACAAGAACATAATACGGACGCTCGCCCATAAAAGTCAGACTGTGGGTAAGAAAAAGCGTATTATTGTACAAAGAGGCGGTTCGTTCCTACCCATCTTATTTTCAATTTTGGGGCCTTTACTGACTAGATTAATATAGAAGAAGGTGGTTGTGATCCCGCACGAGCTGTATGCTTCATTACAAAGGACCCCAGACGCTGCTCTAGAGCCCCGTAAAAGTAGGCTTAAAAGAATGGAGAGTGAGCTACTATCCCTATTAAACAGTGAAAAGACGCCTGATGAGAAAAGGGTTTTGTATCAAGAGGCTTTGCAGAAATTTCTTCATGAGTACGAAGATTATAAACATCCTACAGAGCTCCCCGTGAGGCACAGCTCGAGTAGCGCTGAGCATAGTGGTACAGGGCCTGAGCAACCAAAGAGTAGCGGAACACAGCACATCGAACATGTGCTAAAAAACAGCCTCCCCTACATTGAGGAATAAAGGGTTAAGTCTTTATAATCTATTGAGTGAGGACCCTGTCATACAGTGGGCAACAGGCGAGGTCATTGTTGATGGATCAAGGGTGCAAGGGTCCAATATCGTTGATATTGTTCATGATCTGTGATGGGACCAGATCATCACTAACAGGATGGAGGCATATTAAGGCAAGACTACAGCAAATAAATGTCCCCAAAACATTGATAGGTAATCTGAATAGGTTAAAAGACTTGGAGCATGCATCGCACGTGTCACAACTGAGTACACCTTCTCCTACAACAGCTGCAGTGTCTCTGAAGAGAAGAAAGAAGAGAGTAGAAGGCCAACCTTATCCACGTGCCTCTAAAATACGCAAATGGCTAACATATTAAGTAAGCACTATTATGACATTTCTAGCCCTGCATCCTATGGTGGCGTTAATAGACTGTACAGAGGTACTTATGATGTAAAGAAAAAGGATGTTGAGAGATTTTTGCGTGCCCAGGATGCTTACACACTTCATAAACCGGTGAGAAAAAGGTTTAAATCAGCAAAGACAACAGCCGCTTCGATTGACTCTATTTCGCAGGCAGATTTAACAGACATGCAAAGATATTCGGTGTACAACGATGGTTACCGCTACATCCTATTCATAATAGATGTATTCTCTAGATACCTGTGGCTAGTTCCCCTGAAAAATAAATCGCCTGAAACAGTCGCTAAAGCGACCAAAACACTGATGTTGAAAGAAAACAGGATTCCAGGCTATTTTTGTACGGATATGGGGAAAGAATTTATAGGGCGAGCTTTTCAGAACATGTTGTCAGAGTTTAATATCAACTATTACACTTCCAACTCTATACATAAAGCATCTTTAGCTGAAAGAATTCAACGTACCATAAAGGAACGCATGCACCGTTATTTTACACATAAAAGCACGCTCAGATATACAGGGTGTACATAAAGTCAGGATCTATTTTTGTGAAGCACTTGGAAATTATATGGAATTCAATCATAAAATGATAAAGTGGTAACATTTATTAAATAATTAAAAGTAGGATTCGACGTGACGCCCATCAGTATCCCTGCACAGCTCAAATCGTTCCGCAGCATTTCTAAACACATTCTGGAGCATTTGCGGGGTTATGTTATCCGCAGCAGTTCGTATACGTGTACGTAAGTTTTCAAGACTCGTAATCTTCGTCTGATAGACGTGCGATTCGATAAAGCCCCATGCAAAGAAATCTAAAGGGGTTAAATCTGGTCATCTCGCTGGCCAAGGTCTGTTGCTTCCGCGTCCGATCCAGCGATTTGGAAAACGTCCATTTAGATAATCCTGAACAATTTTGGCATAGTGACAAGGAGCACCATCATGTTGATAGACGACGGTACTAACAATCCTATCCCCGTCGTCTATCAACATGATGGTGCTCCTTGTCACTATGCCAAAATTGTTCAGGATTATCTAAATGGACGTTTTCCAAATCGCTGGATCGGACGCGGAAGCAACAGACCTTGTGTCGCGAGATGACCAGATTTAACCCCTTTAGATTTCTTTGCATGGGGCTTTATCGAGTCGCACGTCTATCAGACGAAGATTACGAGTCTTGAAAACTTACGTACACATATACGAACTGCTGCGGATAACATAACCCCGCAAATGCTCCAGAATGTGTTTAGAAATGCTGCGGAACGATTTGAGCTGTGCAGGGATACTGATGGGCGTCAAGTCGAACCCAACTCTTAATTATTTAATAAATGTTACCACTTTATCATTTTATGATTGAATTCCATATAATTTCCAAGTGCTTCACAAAAATAGATCCTGACTTTATGTACACCCTGTACAATATAGGTAGGGAAATTCATTTGTGTGTGAATAAAAATCTACATATCTAAATATTAATGGGAGACTTTACACGGCCGCGTTCACGTATTCCCATTTATCCCATAAGGTATTAAGTTTGTCCAACGCAGATATACCGAATGCGCCGTTCTCGAGGAACTTAACCCCCTCGTTGAACGAGGGTTTACCAATATATTAACAGCTTTCATAAAATCCATCATAGCGATAGTGGGCAGCGTTTATTATCCAATCTGATGTGAGCACAAAAAAATTTAAAAAATGGGAAATCAGTTTTCTGGCAAATTCGTATTATATAATTGTTTGTTTTTTATATAGGATAAACGCATTCGTAAGGAAATACTGTACTACAAATTTTGAAGCTGTGATATGTAGGTTAGCTTAAAATCGAAAATTTGCACCATTCCTAGTCACGCCACTGGTGATTCTAGTAACTGGATTAGTTTTTAAATTATACATTCTGTAAAGCACGAAATTAATACATACATACTGTAATTAGACTAAATATTCAAAGACTGGTAATTGTTGTGGTCTCCATTTGGTTTTCTATTGACCCCAATATTTAGTATGAAGTAATTTATGAGTAGTCGGCCTGTAGTTGCTATACGGGGCGGGCCAGGCCGGACACTTGCTTCAAAATGAGAACATACCGTGGAGGTCCAGAAAAAGTAGCCATTATTATTATAATATACAATTTGAAATAATACATTCAGGGCATCCTCTCTTACATACTATTCCACCTACATATAATAAATTGATTCGCGATACTTGTAGGTCGTCAGTCTGTAGCATTAGGGTGTGTCAAGTTTAGGGAGCAAAGTGAAATCTTTAGATTTTCAAAGACTACTAAAGACCAAATTATGCATTTTTATGTGCTAATTCGAAATATGGCTTTAAAATCCAGATTTGACAACTCCTAACTACTTATATTTGAAGTTGAAGTTTACGAAAAATCAGCAATTTTTGCAAGTATTTTTTTTATTGTATATAACTACATTTTACATACATTACATACAATCAAAGACATTTTGATTGGATTTCAATATTAAAACTTCGAAATATAGATAGGTTTCTTGAACTTTGCCAAGGATGTCATGTCTGCCTTGCTCTTGTTCCTGAACATGAGCTCCCTACTGGCCACCTGGCCACTAATGTACGCTTCCCTCCTCTCTTGTGAATGAACATGTTGTGCTGCTTCAGCTGTCATCCTTACACACCTCTCTACTGACTGTGTGTGTGAGGGCCATGCAGGAACTTCCATTGGTCTCTCCAGAAACTCCTTGATTGCAGCAGTGGTGAGGGAGCAGGTCAGAGGAGGCTGTCACGCCAGAGTTCCAGTCAATAAGCTCCGAGAGTTTGGTGTCATCTGGGTTGATATCAGGAGTCTTACTGGGTCTGACACTGCAGTCTCCTACCTGAGTGTCCTCATCTCCTTCACCTCTGATTTCCAGTATCCTCTTCACTGCCTCCCTTCTCTCCTCCTCCACCTCACGCACAGCATGGCCTGGATCACAGCCTCAGAGTGTGCATACCAGGCTGATCTCTTCACTGTAGGCATCACTATTCCTATCACCTCCTCCTGACTTCTGAGCATCCCCAGCTGGTACAGTACATGCCTGGGACCCTCCACCCAGCTGTGATTTAACTTGATGTTGAACCAGTTTGGCATGTAGACTCCCACTGTGAATTCCACAATTATCCTCAGATTCTTCAGGTTCCTACCCTTCAACCCATGTTTGGAAATCCACAATCTGTGGAACCTTAGAGCCGTGGTGACCCACGTACTGTGACAGACTGGCTCTATCTCCAGGAGAGCTAGACTCTGAGGTACCTCTCCCGATCTGATGGCAGTGATGATTCTGTAGCCATATGATTGGTCTGTGCTGAGGTCCTTGACTACCTCCTGAGATTGGGTAGAGGAGGACCAACAGTGATCCTCGTGAAGTTTGGGTTGATCTCCAGCTCAGTGGCAGTGTCTAACATCTTCCTTAGGTGCCAAGACCACTTGTTGTTGCTCAATGTCTTGCCATCCAGTGCAGTCAGCAGGTGTCTGAAACTCAGCTCCCCAGTGTGCAAGTCACAGATAATCCACACCAACTAACTGCTAAGCTTAGCCTCCACATAATGCATTACTCCTCCATCCCAGCCAGTATTCACATCAGTACTGTCACCACCTATGGCCAAAAGGGTCTGGTCTGCTCCTCTCTCTCTCAGCCAGTTCACCAGATGATCAGCAATGACCTCAGCATGACTTCTCTCCTCTGCAGCTTCCTCTGGTACAAAATGCCACAAATATTTCCCACCTGGTTCATTGCACACTGTCTAGTGTTCTTCCTTAATGAGGCCAGGAAACTGCCTGTTACTGCCCTCAGCTTCCATCATCACTTTGGTGTCATCTCTTTTCTCATCAAAGAAGATACAGGTGATGCCATTTTCCCTAATCTCTTCATTAAACTTCTTGACCAGCTCCTTAGTCACTCTCTCCTGAGCCCTCCTCACCTTGTGGTCAATCACCAGTGCTGTGTCAAACTCTGTGATAAGACCAGCATCAATCCAGGCAACACTGGCAATCTCTGCAGTCTCTCTCAGCCCAGTTTGATGTTTCAAGCTAGCCAGACTGCCAGAGCTATGTTGGTGATATCTTCAGTGTTGTATTTCTTCTTCTTAGCCCCAGGCAAGGAAGAAGTTGTCGCAGCCTCTGGTATGAAGTCTTTGTCCTCCTCTCTCCTCCCTGCCTCCTCCAGTATATCTCCAGTCTCCTCCAACTCCATCTCCAGCAGTGACTCTTCCCTCAACTCCTCTTCTTTCTTGGCTGACTCCTCTGCCTTCCTCCTCCTCCTCCTCTTCTCTTCGGCCTTCCTTCTCTGCTCCTGTCTCTGCAGCACTGCTTCCTGTCTCCTGGTCTCAGGGTGATAGCTAGACCCGTCTGGTGTGCCCCCACACTTCCCACCTTTTCCCTCTGACCTTTAATGAAGGCAAGCTCCTGCACTAGTATCTTCTGCTCGCTCCTGCAGCTGCAGTCAATGTGAACCTCACTATTGCAGGCAGGGTTGTACCCAAGCTCACTGCAACTCTTGATCACACAGTGACAGGTCAGGATGTCCACCAATTTGTCCAGTTTCATCATGAACCTATCTTTGACCTCTAGCTTCACATTGCCAATGGACACCTTCACTGCCTCATCCCACAGTGCCTTCACTTTAGCCCTGATCCTGACCTCAGTGTTGATTACAGGTCCTGTGAATAGAGTGGTGGCCTTTCTCCACTGAGCCAGTAGCCCTGGAACAATGCCGTTGTTAATCAGGTCATTAACTGGGTAATTTCTCCTGTCTTCCTCACTCATCTCTCTCTCCTCAACAAACCATAGCTCAGCAGATCTCTGGCTGTGGGCAGCTCAGCAGGGGGAAGTTCCCTCCCAGTCCCCACCAAATGACTTAGGTTACAACTTGATTTGCTTCGGGTTCTGATTTCTTTCTGACTCATCTTGTGGAACTGTGAACAAAAGAAATGTCATTGAAATTTGGATAGGCCTACTGATTATGATTACATAAAATTAAGTTAATTGAAATTCTTAATATCTTCCTATAAGCTCAGATAAAAGGTTGTGTTATAAGTACAAGACTTAATTATTCAAAGTAATGACAATTTCATATACAGTATCTATCTTATCAAAATATACAGAAAGTTTGGGTCACATAACATTTCGAATAATTTGAATTACACAATATTTACATTACGAAGTAATCAAAATTGTCAAAAAGGAGGGAAAACACGCATTCACAATCAAAACTCCAGCATTTGTGACTGTGTGAAACTTAGACACCATACTGCACACCAAAAATAACCAAAGTTGACCACACACATGAATGGCACATTGATATACGATGTTAGTCATATTTAGGTTATATTTCAAACCTTTATGGTCAAATATAAGTAGGTAAATGGCATTTTTAAACAACACTAAAGATATTTCTAAGTTTGCTAGATAATATGACATCATTTGAGCATTAGTAATTAGTAGTTTATAAAAATTTAAATGCTTGTACATAAGAAAATTAAAAGTTTTTAGGTAAGAATAAAAGATTCAACATTATCTTCTTTTAGGCAAATTGTTCTTTGTTGGATGACTAAAACTGCTCTACTGAAATTTTTTTTTTTACTACTTGCATTTGATGCGGGTGCACACGCACATTTTGTAGCTAGTTATAATGGCTGAGCGAATTCATTTTCATTTGATCTCCATTATTCAAGAATGTCACGCGTGTTGGTTCCCTTCATATAGTACTTGCCAGCTTCTTCAAGATTAATTTCCTTTTCGGATACATCTGACCATTCATTGAAATCATGAACCCCCTTCCTTTTTTCTCCTGGTGAGATAGTATCACTATTTGTCTTAGTCGTGTCATATTCAACAAGTAAACAGTTTCAGACGAACGAATTCTACCACTTCTCGTTCAGTCAATTAACATTTTTTTATTCATTACACATTTGAAAATAATTTGAAGCTCTACCACCCTCCCTCCCAAGCCCGTAGCCAAAACCTACATTTTCAGCCCATCCGGCCCGTGTCTGCCATGCCCATGAACCATGGGCTGGTCAGGGCACGCGGTTACAGGCTTACCCGGCTCGTGCAAATCTCATAAGAACATCATCGTCAAAATGGCGGCCTAAAAGTTGCAGTTTTGATTCATGTTACAAGAAAGCTCAAGAGGCTAAGTGTGTACGCATATAGGATGAGAAAGCACTTCAATTCTTAATTCATTAATAGTGTCCCTACAGACTTCACTTGCGAGTGCGGGGGCATGATCAAAGCGGTAGATACAGCCACTGGCAGCACTTAACAGACACACAGCTTTTGTGCATTGTAACTTTTGTGCATTGTAACACGTAAAATTCAATCGTTCACTTTGATGGTTTGGAAAAATTGCTGAGATGGGAGCATAGCTGTTATACGTGTCGTAGAACAAAAATTTACTTATCAGGACCAGATTAAGGCTGTGAAGGACCTAAGGCTAATAAGAGGGAAGGGCCTATATTTTGTACTATATATGGGGATGAATTTCACAATTAAACATGTAAAATGAATGAATGAATGCAAACCCACAGGGAAAAGAAAAACGAAAGGCCTTGCAATAATTTTTCTTTTTCCCCGTGGGTTTGTATCGTACTATATACTGTATAAATTTATGAAATCTTCAAACAAATAGAAATGTATATTTATCTAAATTTACAAAAATCAAAAGCTAAAGCTTTGTACATTAAAACAACAACAACAACAACAACATACAATTCAAATCGAGATGATTTCTTCCTTCCTGGCTTTAAACTGTGATATCAAACAAAACATCCCCTTTCTTCGACATGCTGAATGGTCATTACACTAGCATTAGGCACAAATTTCAAATGTCTGAAAAACATTTTAGAAGCAGATTAAACTTTGAAGCCAATACATCTTGCCTTTATTCTATATTATTATGAAGTAATAAAATATACCCTCTAAAACTATAACATAGAAAATACATCAAGTTTTGTAGATTGATATTTACTTCACAGTTCACAATGATATTGGGTTCAAATATAATTATAAAACATAAAGCCACTTGTAAGGAACTAAAATTTCCGTGACATACCATATATACACTACTTATTAATGTACAAATAATAATTATGATATGTTTGTTTTTTTCTGTTTAAGGTGCTTCAACCCTGCTGGATTATTGACACCATTGTCGTGTGGCCTCGCTGGAGGTAGAGATCTTTTCTCTTCCATCCTCCGAGAAGGTGTCGGTGGTTCTGCTATCGGCATCTGTTGTCACTTTTTTAGGGGCCTGCTTCCTCCTTCTAAGTTTGCTAGATAATATGACATCATTTGAGCATTAGTAATTAGTAGTTTATAAAAATTTAAATGCTTGTACATAAGAAAATTAAAAGTTTTTAGGTAAGAATAAAAGATTCAACATTATCTTCTTTTAGGCAAATTGTTCTTTGTTGGATGACTAAAACTGCTCTACTGAAATTTTTTTTTTACTACTTGCATTTGATGCGGGTGCACACGCACATTTTGTAGCTAGTTATAATGGCTGAGCGAATTCATTTTCATTTGATCTCCATTATTCAAGAATGTCACGCGTGTTGGTTCCCTTCATATAGTACTTGCCAGCTTCTTCAAGATTAATTTCCTTTTCGGATACATCTGACCATTCATTGAAATCATGAACCCCCTTCCTTTTTTCTCCTGGTGAGATAGTATCACTATTTGTCTTAGTCGTGTCATATTCAACAAGTAAACAGTTTCAGATGAACGAATTCTACCACTTCTCGTTCAGTCAATTAACATTTTTTTATTCATTACACATTTGAAAATAATTTGAAGCTCTACCACCCTCCCTCCCAAGCCCGTAGCCAAAACTACATTTTCAGCCCATCCGGCCCGTGTCTGCCATGCCCATGAACCATGGGCTGGTCAGGGCACGCGGTTACAGGCTTACCCGGGCTCGTGCAAATCTCATAAGAACATCATCGTCAAAATGGCGGCCTAAAAGTTGCAGTTTTGATTCATGTTACAAGAAAGCTCAAGAGGCTAAGTGTGTACTGCATATAGGATGAGAAAGCACTTCAATTCTTAATTCATTAATAGTGTCCCTACAGACTTCACTTGCGAGTGCGGGGCATGATCAAAGCGGTAGATACAGCCACTGGCAGCACTTAACAGACACACAGCTTTTGTGCATTGTAACTTTTGTGCATTGTAACACGTAAAATTCAATCGTTCACTTTGATGGTTTGGAAAATTGCTGAGATGGGAGCATAGCTGTTATACGTGTCGTGGAACAAAAATTTACTTATCAGGACCAGATTAAGGCTGTGAAGGACCTAAGGCTAATAAGAGGGAAGGGCCTATATTTGTACTATATATGGGGATGAATTTCACAATTAAACATGTAAAATGAATGAATGAATGCAAACCCACAGGGAAAAGAAAAACGAAAGGCCTTGCAATAATTTTTCTTTTTCCCCGTGGGTTTGTATCGTACTATATACTGTATAAAATTTATGAAATCTTCAAACAAATAGAAATGTATATTTATCTAAATTTAACAACTAACAAAAATCAAAGCTTTGTACATTAAAACAACAACAACAACAACAACATACAATTCAAATCGAGAATGATTTCTTCCTTCCTGGCTTTAAACTGTGATATCAAACAAAACATCCCCCTTTCTTCGACATGCTGAATGGTCATTACACTAGCATTAGGCACAAATTTCAAATGTCTGAAAAACATTTTAGAAGCAGATTAAACTTTGAAGCCAATACATCTTGCCTTTATTCTATATTATTATGAAGTAATAAAATATACCCTCTAAAACTATAACATGGAAAATACATCAAGTTTTGTAGATTGATATTTACTTCACAGTTCACAATGATATTGGGTTCAAATATAATTATAAAACATAAAGCCACTTGTAAGGAACTAAAATTTCCGTGACATACCATATATACACTACTTATTAATGTACAAATAATAATTATGATATGTTTGTTTTTTCTGTTTAAGGTGCTTCAACCCTGCTGGATTATTGACACCATTGTCGTGTGGCCTCGCTGGAGGTAGAGATCTTTTCTCTTCCATCCTCCGAGAAGGTGTCGGTGGTTCTGCTATCGGCATCTGTTGTCACTTTTTTAGGGGGCCTGCTTCCTCCTTCTAAGTTTGCTAGATAATATGACATCATTTGAGCATTAGTAATTAGTAGTTTATAAAAATTTAAATGCTTGTACATAAGAAAATTAAAAGTTTTTAGGTAAGAATAAAAGATTCAACATTATCTTCTTTTAGGCAAATTGTTCTTTGTTGGATGACTAAAACTGCTCTACTGAAATTTTTTTTTTTACTACTTGCATTTGATGCGGGTGCACACGCACATTTTGTAGCTAGTTATAATGGCTGAGCGAATTCATTTTCATTTGATCTCCATTATTCAAGAATGTCACGCGTGTTGGTTCCCTTCATATAGTACTTGCCAGCTTCTTCAAGATTAATTTCCTTTTCGGATACATCTGACCATTCATTGAAATCATGAACCCCCTTCCTTTTTTTCTCCTGGTGAGATAGTATCACTATTTGTCTTAGTCGTGTCATATTCAACAAGTAAACAGTTTCAGATGAACGAATTCTACCACTTCTCGTTCAGTCAATTAACATTTTTTTATTCATTACACATTTGAAAATAATTTGAAGCTCTACCACCCTCCCTCCCAAGCCCGTAGCCAAAACTTACATTTTCAGCCCATCCGGCCCGTGTCTGCCATGCCCATGAACCATGGGCTGGTCAGGGCACGCGGTTACAGGCTTACCCGGGCTCGTGCAAATCTCATAAGAACATCATCGTCAAAATGGCGGCCTAAAAGTTGCAGTTTTGATTCATGTTACAAGAAAGCTCAAGAGGCTAAGTGTGTACTGCATATAGGATGAGAAAGCACTTCAATTCTTAATTCATTAATAGTGTCCCTACAGACTTCACTTGCGAGTGCGGGGGCATGATCAAAGCGGTAGATACAGCCACTGGCAGCACTTAACAGACACACAGCTTTTGTGCATTGTAACTTTTGTGCATTGTAACACGTAAAATTCAATCGTTCACTTTGATGGTTTGGAAAAATTGCTGAGATGGGAGCATAGCTGTTATACGTGTCGTGGAACAAAAATTTACTTATCAGGACCAGATTAAGGCTGTGAAGGACCTAAGGCTAATAAGAGGGAAGGGCCTATATTTGTACTATATATGGGGATGAATTTCACAATTAAACATGTAAAATGAATGAATGAATGCAAACCCACAGGGAAAAGAAAAACGAAAGGCCTTGCAATAATTTTTCTTTTTCCCCGTGGGTTTGTATCGTACTATATACTGTATAAAATTTATGAAATCTTCAAACAAATAGAAATGTATATTTATCTAAATTTAACAACTAACAAAAATCAAAGCTTTGTACATTAAAACAACAACAACAACAACAACATACAATTCAAATCGAGAATGATTTCTTCCTTCCTGGCTTTAAACTGTGATATCAAACAAAACATCCCCCTTTCTTCGACATGCTGAATGGTCATTACACTAGCATTAGGCACAAATTTCAAATGTCTGAAAAACATTTTAGAAGCAGATTAAACTTTGAAGCCAATACATCTTGCCTTTATTCTATATTATTATGAAGTAATAAAATATACCCTCTAAAACTATAACATGGAAAATACATCAAGTTTTGTAGATTGATATTTACTTCACAGTTCACAATGATATTGGGTTCAAATATAATTATAAAACATAAAGCCACTTGTAAGGAACTAAAATTTCCGTGACATACCATATATACACTACTTATTAATGTACAAATAATAATTATGATATGTTTGTTTTTTCTGTTTAAGGTGCTTCAACCCTGCTGGATTATTGACACCATTGTCGTGTGGCCTCGCTGGAGGTAGAGATCTTTTCTCTTCCATCCTCCGAGAAGGTGTCGGTGGTTCTGCTATCGGCATCTGTTGTCACTTTTTTAGGGGGCCTGCTTCCTCCTTGTGAGGTTAGTAGGCCTCGGGGTTCGGATCCCCAAATCTACAAAAGAGCCTGCTCTTAACGCCTGCGCGTGCCTGGTTGAGCCCGGGCGCCTGTCTTCTTCTACTCACGCTCTCGTTTCTGTTCCACTCTTTCTCTATTTCTTTCCCATTTCTTCGTCTGTTCCAGTTTCTCTTCTTCACTATCTTCTTTCTTGGTCACATCGACCATCGACCATTGACACCATTTTTTTTTTTTACCCCCCGAAGGAAGGTTGCAAAATGTTTTAGAGTAATAATTATGATATTTGTTTGTTTTTTTCTGTTTAAGGTGCTTCAACCCTGCTGGATTATTGATATCATTTTTTTGTTGTTTTTTTTTGTTCCTCCGGAGGGAGGTTGCAAAATATACTAATCTAGAAAAACAAGTTATTTTGTTGCTGAATTATTATTATAGATAATTATAGACTGAGAAAAAAGAAAATAAGCTATTAATAAAATTTTACATTTTATAAATAATTTTAAAAGTACCCTTTAGTTTTCATGAACAATATAATTGATAACAATATGTATATATTTTTAAATAGAGTAACTATTTTAAAATTTGCGTTTATTCAGATAGTGTCAATTGGGTTGCTCCTGTCTAAACAGTTGAAAGAATGTATTAGTTTCATTTGCTGCTCGTTATGAGGTTATAGTTTCTGATAAAATTATTAGTCATTCACAGAAGTGAGGTTTCTACATTTCGAGCTATTAGAAAAACTCGTTTCTGAATCTGAAGTTAATCAACTTATGAACAACTTGTGGACGAAATAAAATTTGTCAATATGCGTTCAGTGAACTCGCAATTAAAAAATATAACAGCTGAATACATGGACTGATGCCATCAAATTGAGGAATTTAAGTAGAAATTTACTAGAACTGGTGGATCACGTTTTAGTTAATATTTTGCAGGGATGAACGACGGGTATGAGATGTACGAGTATACTGCTTTTAATGAGGAATATGTTACTGTACGAGCTGTTATCACAGTCACATAGCCCAGGTATATTATAGTCTCGGGAATTATGCTCGTGAAAATGCTTGAGCTTATAACCAACAGTGAGTGGCGAAATAGGTATGTACAGTACATTAAAACAAAAACAACAACAACAACATACAATTCAAATCGAGAATGATTTCTTTCTTCCTGGCTTTAAACTGTGATTTCAAACAAAACATCCCCCTTTCTTCGACATGCTGAATGGTCATTACACTAGCATTAGGCACAAATTTCAAATGTCTGAAAAACATTTTAGAAGCAGATTAAACTTTGAAGCCAATACATCTTTCCTTTATTCTATATTATTATGAAGTAATAAAATCTGCCCTCTAAAACTATAACATAGAAAATACATCAAGTTTTGTAGATTGATATTTACTTTATACTGATATTAGTTTAAATATAATTATAAAACATAAAGCCACTTGAAAGGAACTAGAATTTCCGTGACATACCATATGTACACTTCTTATTGACGTACAAATGATAATTATGATAATATACGTGACAATTAGTCACTCAAAATTACTTCTCAATAAAATTTTTTCCGAGGTCATTTGGTGCTGAATTATTATTACAGATAATTATAGACTGAGGAAAAAGAAAATAAACTATTAATAAAATTTTACAATATTTTATAAATAATTTTAAAAGTACCCTTCAGTTTTCATGAACAATATAATTCATAAAAATATGTATATATTTTAAAATAGAGTAACTATTTTAAAATTTGCCTTTATTCAGAAAGTGTCAATTGGGTTGGTCAGTCATTCAAAGAAGTGAGGTTTCAACATTTCGAGCTATTAGAAAAACACGTTTCTGAATTTGAAGTTAATTAATTTATGAACAACTTGTGGATGAAATAAAATTTGTCAAGATGCGTTCAGTGAACTCGCAATTAAAAAATATATAAGCTGAATACATGGACTGATGAACACAAATTGAGCAATTTAAGCAGAAATTTACCAGAGCTGGTGGATCACGTTTTAATTAATATTTTGCAGTGATGAACGACGGGTATGAGATGTACGAGTATACTGCTTTTAATGAGGAATATGCTACTGTACGAGCTGTTACCACAGTCATATATCCCAGGTATATTATACTCTCGGGAATTATGCTCGTGAAAATGCTTGGGCTTATAACCAACAGTGAGTGGCGAAATAGGTATGTACATTTTTAAAAGGAGGATGAATCAGATATTTTTTATGTAATTTCAGAGTATAAACTTATTTTTGTAAAATTATGCATTTAATTGATCTCTTAGTTAATTGATGGTCTTAAAAAATTGTAAATTATAAACCATAAAACTTGGCTGGTGACTTTTTGCAGCCAATCATAGATGCTGGAGGCTGATGACATAATGTAAATTAAAAACTGATGAAGTAGCATTCAAAGTTAAGGTTTGTTTATTAGAAATAAATGATGCAAAATGCCTTTAAAATGTAATGCGGTACTCTGTAACATGTAAAAATTCCCACAGAGAGTATAAATTTTGGATCACCTGAAGATCAGGGCCCCCAGCCTTCCTTAGTTAGCTTTATAGGATCAAGTAAAGATAAGCACCCTCAGCCTTCTTTAATTAGCCTTATAAGGCTAACTAACGAAAATATCACGACCTAACCTAACCAATCGTTAAGTCAACTGTACGCCCTTGACGATTGGTTTGGTTAGGTCGTGATATTTTCGTTAGCCTTATAAAGCTAAATAAAAAGGGCTGGGGTGACGCGTGTTGTCAAAAGCAACGTCACAGAGCAAATTTGCAAAGCACCTCCGTTTTTGAACACTACAAATTAAATCTGCATCATCCGTTTTTGGATCACCTGATTACCGAGCTGGATGAGCGCCTCTACACCTCGACAACTCGCGTTAAAGCCGAAAAACTTTTACCAAAACATATCAACTCTTGGAGGAGGAGAAGGAGGATTTCAAGGATATCAAAATTGGATAATATAATGGGTTCGTTCATGAAGATCTTATTTTAGAAATTGAGCGCTGGAAAATGGAGTTTAAAAATAAAACAACAATAGAATTGGAAAACTGTCTTCTGCTTACAAGCGACATCTACCCTAATTTGCACAGAGTCTTCCAAGTATTGTTAAACAATGCCTGCGTCTGTAGCTTCTGCAGAGAGAAGTTTTAGTGTACGAAGACTACTAAAAAACGTATCTTCGATCAACTATGGGTTCCGATCGCCTCACTGCACTGGCATTACTGCACAGTGCACATACATCAAGACAAATGGCCAAATCTTCAAAAGGTCTTTCAAGAATTTAAAAAGTTACTCTTTATACCGTTTTCTATAATAACTGTTTTTATTAATCAAAATGAATGATGATAAAAGAATTAGTTAAGTTAAATTACTCATTCCCACTAAATCAAAAAATCTTCATTACTGATCATTTACAATCCATTAGCAAATTTAAACTAGTTTCCTTTGTAAGTTCTTTCAGTAACTTTCATTTTTATTAATGAAAACGAACGAAGTTACTATAGAAAACGGCATAAGAAGACTAACTATTTTTTTTATTTTTGTCAGTTTACATTATCATTATTTTTATTATTAATGTGCAAACATCAATTTTTTTTCCAGAATATCTTAGCAACGGGTTGTTTATATTAATATATTCTCAAAAGGAACATTCACATAAAAAATCATGTTCATATTTAATCAATGAGATTTGAACGTGAAACAAATGAAAAGATATGAATTTTCAAGTCCTTGCTATAACCGAGATGACAGGGGTGACCTTGATGAAAGTCCGAATCATGTCACGTTATGAAAGACAAATATAAAATTGTGTAATCACAACACAATGGTCTTCTATTCTATCATGACCACAAATGTTGCCCTCGAAACATTCGTGTTTATTCTCGTTTCAGCCAAGGAAATGTTTACATTTTATTCACATATCAAGTGTCACCATACTTCTGGCTGGCATTTCTCGGGTCCAGACAAAAGCCCCCTAGGACGAAAGCCCCCTGGACAAATTGCTGGGTAGGGCAAGTCAGGTGTCACATCTAATCTGAAAAGAAGATATTTAGGTGAAATAACTAATATTAACCTGTTATGTTAATTGAATGCCTGGTTTGTCAACTGAATGCACGGTTAGGTCAACTGTACGCCCTTGATGATTGCTTAGGTTAAGTTGTGATATTTTCGTTAGTTTAAACGAAAATGACGAGAGCGAAAATACATAAAAATTCTTATTATTTTTCCAAGGGGGCTTTGGTCCTAGGGGGCTTTTGTCCTACACTCGCTATTTCTCATAGCGTCATTTGCCAAATTTCGACCATTTTTTTCAGTAAATGTTGTATTGATCTTTGAATTGTACATCACTTATAAGTGTTTTCATATATAAATGAATTTAGCTTCGTAGAAAGTAATCTTTTTTTTCACTGAACCTGTAGCCATGGAAGAAAACGCATTTCGTTAACTTTCAATACTAAAAAACTACTTTCAGTCTACAATGAGTTAGAGGCGCCTGAACAATCTTCCGACGATGATGTTTATCAGCATCAAAATCGGTAAATGAAAATCCTATTTTCCAAGTCTTTCCTTAAAACTAAAGTTTTAAACTAAATTTTACCTCAAAGTATCTTAGGTGGGTTGTGAGATGAAGTGGGGTAAGTTCTAAATGTGTGTCCTCAAACTATAAATTTACTGGTCTTATCCATTAGCCACTTCTCTCTATAAGTAAATGAATATACCCCTAACTTTAGGTGCATAAAGCCTAACTTGTTTTTTTAATCGAGTTGAATAACCTTCAATGATAAAACAAATACATGAACTTTACAATTTTTGTTTTTGTTTTAACATAAATAATTGTGAAACCGGGCTATTTATTTTGATTTGGCCCTTAAACTTTAGGCTTATTAGGTGTGAAAAAAACTATATAGGGCTATGGGTTGATTGCCTGATACCCTCATCCGTTGGAAATTTCCAGCAGATTTCAGTGGAGTTAAACGACAAAAGCCCTGTTTTTTCGTTAGAGAGTTATGAATATGTAGGTCTTTAAAGGACCTCTTTATATTTAATTGTTTATGGTAATTTTAGCGTCGGAATTTTAGATGCCTATATTAGAACAAAAATAAAGTGTCCCACCTTATTTTTGCTGGGTCTTAGTTTGCTTCGATGTAGGGCGTTACGATCTTTTTCGGTGTAGGGCCGCCACGATGGAGTTACTCGATGAGTTAACTTCTTGTAATAAATATAGGCAGTCACAATATAAACACTTTTAGGGATAGGCCTATCCTTTCATGAGTAATTAAGTTTATAAGGAATTCACTCAGAACTTTAGGGAAGACAAAAGCACATCCTCCCTGTTTAAAGCGTTCGCTGTACAATAAACAGCCCCGAGAGCCGTTCCTTGGTTCGCTTGTATTTTCATTGTTTGCCGATCTGGCAAAATTTTAATTTTGTTTGGTCTACTGCTCGATGCATACATACAGGTTCTTTGTACATATGGCAATTATTTCATTCCCAATAGGCTATGTCGCCAATCCCGAGGCAATTTTGTATAGATATTTAATTCAATTAATTAATAATTTATATTTAATTATGAAATAAAGGTACCACATATGATACCATGTTGTGAGCACGTATAGTTTTCCATATTAGGCTTTACTGCACCAAAATCTCTCTAAGTAATGCGTTTTTATTTTTTCTTCATCTGATTGTGAATACAATTGCCCAAATAAATACCATACCTGTCCGCTTAGCTGCATAATTGTTCGTCAGTGTAGGTACTGAGAACCAATATTTAAATCGGTCCAATTTGGTTTTACTTAATCGCTTTTTATCAATATCAATATGGTCATTAACGAATTCTTACATTAAGTGTTGTGTGTTCATAGTAATTTGCATTGTCATGGTCTGTTTTGTAAGTTTGGCTCGTGGGTTCATTGCCTTTGTTTGAACCTAACTTATAATTTTGTTGTACATTAATTTCAACATCACATTTAAATATTGCCAAACTATTAAGGTTAGGTTAAGTTGTGATATTTTCGTTAGTTTTAACGAAAATATCACAACTTAACCGAACCAATCGTTAAGGGCATACAGTTGACCTAACCGGGCATTATATCCCGTAGAATGAATTTTGTTTTATTTGTCCTTTAAATTTTTTGTTTTAATGTAATTGAATTTGTAAATATGTTGTAGAGCACACGCTATAGTGTAAATATCTTTGTAGACCGCACGCTATAGTAGCACCGAAAAAAAAAAAGTAATTATTGCGGGTCATTCACAATCCATAGCCATTTAACTTAACATACAAGTTCAAACTTACGTATTATACAATGAACGTAATACAAAACTATGGCCAACATAGCCACTTAACCTAGCATACTGGCGTACTGTTTGATTAATTATGTGGCAATTTTATGTATATTGTTATTACACGAAACATCATTAACTGAAAAAGATCATTTGTATACGTTGGAGAAAATAATTGTAGCTTAATGAAGAAATCAGAGACATTATGAAAATAAAAGTGTTTAATAAAAATGCTGATAAATTATGGGAAGCTGAGTTCGGATATGATTTTGTGGAAACTATATTTTAAATTATTAATTATAAAACAAACAAAACATCTTTGTTGCGGATCATTCACAATCCATAGCCATTTAACCTAACATACAAGTACAAAAATAAGGCCAGCATAGCCATTTAACCCAACATACAATATGCATATAAAATCTTTGCTTCATTACAAAAATAAGGTATCGTAAACCAGCAGTTGTCTGAACCAAGACTGCCATATAGGTGAGTGGTACACAGTATCTGAAGACAGGATATTGCACAATAACACATTAGAGCTGTTTTGGACCCTAGTAATGAAATTATATATAAATTCACCCGGATTAACATTTGGCTGGTAGATAGGTTACGCGTAGTAAACATAAAACTGGCACTGCACCATTTTGGTTCCCTACATAGCATACGAAAAATATTATAAGCAACAAAGTTCATTCATAGCAGTTTTTGTATAGTTCTACCACAGATGGGATGTATACAATGCAGTATAATAAGTTCTAAAAAGATAAGTTTTAACTGATTCTGAACACATACCAAATTTCCATACTAGCAAGCAATGTTCCCTCTAAGGTGTGCGCGTGTGCGCGCGCACACGCGTTGTGAATCCCGCGCACACAGCAAAATAAAATGCGCACAGGCTCAAGTGTACCATGAGTCACGACAGTAAATGAAGTAATTTCAAAACTATACCGTCACACAAGGTCTGACCATTTGCATCAACATACTCTATAGTCGCTCTTTTAAGTATTAACCCCTTCCGCCCGACTTCGCCGACGTCCGCGCAATTACGCAATACAGATTTTTTTTTACTCTATGTATTTGCAGTTTTTTCTTTTATACATTAACGCATTGAATATAAACCTTCTCTTTCTTATTTTTGCATAAAAACGAATAGTAATTATCTCATAATTCATAAAAAATAAAATTATTTTTATTTTATTCCTATTTTGTGAATGGATAAAATCATGTATTAATCATGATAGTCTATTTTAAATTGCTAAATGCTAAAAATTGTTTTGAGAAATGATAACTAAAATAGTCATTTTTAATTAATGTTATTTTTATTTTATTTCTTTATTTTGTTGAATTTTTTTATTTTATTCATATTTTTAGAATGGATAAAATGTTTTCTTTTTTAAGAATATATAAAATTGTAAACAGTTTTTTAATATCCATTTAATAGTAGCGTAATGATGAAGCTATCACCTTATGGAAATAATAATTATCAAGTATTTAATATTTATATATATTTCATTTTGAAGATAATAGCGCTCAGAAAAGTTTGCACAATTTTTCACCATGAATCTAAATGTATGCACAACGAAAATTTCTTGCGCACACGGACTAAAAAAAATTAGAGGGAACATTGCTAGCAAGTTACCCTGCACATACAGCTTTTTACTTTGCCTCTCGCAGCTCGTGAGTAAATACATGACCTAAGTATTTACATGTGTCTTTGACAGGTATTGTCTGACCATTCAGTTGAAAAGACTCACACGATACATGTTGCAGGAGATTACACTTCAAAATCAGGATAAAACTCTCTGCCCCGTTATAAGTGATGTCATTTTCTATACCATATTGTTCACATATCTCTAATAGTACTCTCAGCCCATCGGAAGAGGGTGACAGAAGAACAAGGTCATTAGCATACATTAAATGATTAATTTTTTCCTTTCCAATGACCCATCCAGTACGTGCAGTTGTTAATTCATTGGTAAGGTTATCCATGTATATACAGAAAAGATAGGGTGATAATATACCCCTTTGCCTAACACCATTAGTTACCTTAAAACCTGGTGATACAGTGCTTTTCCATCTTATAAACATGGTCTGCTCTGTATACCAGAATGCATGTATCCTAAGTATATATTTAGGTACCCCTGACTAGGCTGACCATATTTCCTTGAGAAATATTACAAAAGTCTTATAGGTTATGAATAATAATTTATGATTGACCAATATTAAAGTATATTTATAGTTTTTATTAAAAACGGGACAAAATTGACATTTTTATTAAAACGACGGGACGGCCAGGATATATAAACAAAACGGTACTGTCCCGTTCAAAACGGTACGTATGGTCAGCCTACCCCTGACACAAGAGTTTCTTGAAAAGTTTGTGATGGTTAACTCTATCAAATGCTTTTGATGCATCCAAAAAGCAGGAATATACATTACTTGACATCTTGTACTTTAAGACGGCTTCCTTTAGCATATAAATACACATGTCAGTACCAGGTTTCACTTTAAAGCCAAACTAATAGTCATAAGTCTGCAAGTAAGTACTTCGCCTATTATAAATGACTTATTCTAACACCTTAGAAAGTATTCTGGCAAGTGCTATTGGCCTATAATTATTCTTATCACAGATACTAGCACCCTTATTTTTAACAACTGGCAACAATGCAACTGACAAAATGGACTGTGGCAAGTACCCATGTTCATACAGCTTCTGAAACACATTTAAAATGTTCTGCTTGTATGCCATCTAGGCCACAACTTTTGTTAAAGTCGAACACTTAGAATTGCATAACTTGGTTAGACATACGCAGCACGGTTTTAGGAGAAACAAATTTCTCTTAACTAATCTTTTAGAACTTTTTCAAAGCGTGGTTGAAGTTTACGATAGTCATCGGCGGTTGATGTAGGGTATTTAGATTTTCAAAACGCGTTTGACACCGTACCGCACCAAAGACTCACTGAAAAAAACTAAGGCGGTGTAGTAATAAATTGGATAGAAGAGTGGTTGCGAGGTAGGAAACAGAGGGTGGTCGTTGATGGAGCGGAGTCGTCTTGGGCTAATGTAGCGAGCGGCGTTCCTCAGGGTTCTATATTTGGCCCCTTGCTTTTTCTTATATATGTTAACGATATAGATGTCGGCCTAGTCAGTACAGTCTCAAACTTTGCGGACGAAACGAAGCTGGGTGGTAGGGCGATTAATGGCGAAGATAGAGGTAAAATCCAGGAAGATCTGAATAAAATCGTTGATTGGTCAGTCACATGGCAAATGAGATTTAACGTTAATAAGTGCAAAATTTTACATATACGTTCGCGTAACGGTAATTTTACGTATAGTATGTCAGGGAAGGAGTTAGTAAGCGTAGAGCAGGAAAAAGATTTAGGAGTTATAGTCACTGGTGATTTAAAAGTGGCGAAACCAAGTACTGCAGCGGTCAATAAAACGAACAAAGTACTAGGTTTTTTTGATCGGAATTTTTAGTACAAATCGCATGATATTATTGTTCCCCTTTATAAATCATTAGTTAGAACCCATTTGGAGTACGCGATCCAATTTTGGAAATCGTATATGCGAAAAGATATAGACAAAATCGAAAGAGTTCAAAGACGAGCAACTAAGATGATTCCGTCGCTTAAGTCGAAGTCGTACGACGATAGGCTTAAGGAGTTAAAATTTACTACACTCGAGACTAGGAGGCTAAGGGGTGATCTAATCCAGGTTTTTAAAATTATGAATGGGTTCGATAACGTAAAGAGAACTTTTTCGAAATATATCAATATAATAGGACTAGAAATAACGGGTGTAAGTTGACAAGTAGAAAGTTCGGGACAGCAATTGCCAAAACCTTTTTTACGCATAAAATAGTAAATGGCTGAAAGAGTTTGCCGGTAGAAGTAATTAGTAGCACGTCTATAAAAATGTTTAAAAATCGATTAGACGCATATGTTGATAGATTGGGTATAATTTAAGGTAATAAAATTAAGGCCTTGTGGTTCGGAACCCACGTAAAATTGTAGGTCCTCTCCGCCACCACGGAGGACATGCACAGTACACAATTACGAACAAAGTTAGGTAGACCAGCCATGAGTGGATCCTAGGGCCTTTTTGGTCTGAAACATTAACATTATATAACATTATAACATCTAACTTATGAATAGCCTTCCAGATTTCCGAGTCATTAGTTAGCAGCTCGTCAGAGCGTTCTACATTTAAGCATATATTTAGTCTATCTCCCCCCTCCCGAGACAATTAAATAGGGTTTCGTAATGATTTTTCCACAGTTCTACAATGTTTTTTGCACCATGTACATTACACATGGTGAAACTCACGCTGCACCGCTGTCACACTCTCAAACTTAGCAAACCAAATAATACACTTCGCAGTTGTTGCGCATTCGTCGCCATCTTCGAAAATGGCATATGTCTCATAAGACTGACAGCAGATGGCGCTCGTACGTCTGGCAGCGGATGGCATAGCTTATTATAAACTCCCACATTTTATGACCACCACATTTTATGACCACACGTGTAACAGATGAGTGCTGTATCACTTCTCGGTAGATTCTCACACCGTTTTTATTTTATCCATACCCAAACGGATCACCCTGTATACTATTGCGCATATTATACCTCTTCTATGAATTTGTGTGAAGTCTCTCTAACACTAACAGGACAGATAGGTCAATTTGACCTGTTTTGGCAGGTTCTTGCTTAATATTCTTTTAATAATAATAAATACACTATCATTTTGACCCCTCTGCCGCCCTTCTAAAAGTAAAGCAAAATTTTGTACTGCTCGTGTTGGTGTTGCAAGATTGTTTCCTTTTATAATTACTCATAATCCAATAAAACCAGAAGCTGAAGGTCAAATGTCTTGTAAAATATTAATATTAATACAAAATTACAAAGGTGCCAAATCAAATAAAAAAAATTATGGTCAAATGATGTTGAAATTATAGAGAAAATTAATAATTTTTCATCATTTTCCAAAAATATTTCTTGATTCAATCGTTTTCGAATGTAATAATTACAGTTATTAGTGATTAATCCTAAACATGCCCTAGTTGCAACGCGTTCAGTTCCATTCCATGGTTGTTGAAAATGGCTGAAGTTAATTTTTTTATGAAGAAAGGAGGGGCCAAAGGTAATTGCGGGCAAAAGGGTGAATGAGTGTAATAATTTTATCAGAAAATATAACCTCATAACCAGCAGCAAATGAAACTAATGCATTCTTTCAACTGTTTTAAAGGACCAACCCAATAGACATTTTACCTGAATGGACGCAAAGTTTAAAATATATTTTAAAATAGTTACTCTATTTTGAAATATATATTTTTATAAATTATATTAATAAAAAATAAAGGGTACTTTTAAAATTCTTAATAAAGCCAAAAGCTAGAGCCCAATATTATTGTAAAGTAAATATGAATACCACAGAACTTGATGTATGTTCCATGTTGTAGTTTTATAATGCCTTATATTTCATTATTTCATAATAATATAGTGTAGAATGCTCATATATTTTAGGCCGTCGAGTTTAGGGCCTAATTTTTATATCATAAACCCTAAATCTTTGTTACAGGGTTAGTTAAGTAACATCATATATAACTGCATCTTTATATTTTCAGAGGTGGAAAATAAGTGTTTTTTAGTTTTAGTTTGGAGTATATCATTATACTCGTGTCTAATGGTGTATTATTGTCGATATGTATGTATGTATGATGTAGGTTCTGACTACAACCAGTATGTAATTCTGCCCATTCGGTTTTAATTCCTGTCATCAATGTATTCAGAAACGAATTCTTACATTTAATGTTGTATATTCATTATAACTTGTATCATGTTCTGTTTTGCAAGTTTAGATTTGTCGGCTTAGGCCTACATAGTTTGTTTAAACATAAGCTATTAATTTAATATTGTAAATGAATTATAAACACTCCATTCAGGTTTACTCGCTTTATTTTAGAAATTCCAGTGATAAGTAATTTCTAAAGTGTCCCCTTAAAAGAATATTCGGTGCACTATATATAATATGAGAAGGTAATCGGCTGATTAATTTTTTAATATGTAATTTTTTTTAATGGGGTAAATATTTTCTGAAAAAATATTATGAAGGTTTGGTCTCTACATAGGAATTTATTAGGAAAATTTGTTTTGAACCTAAATTAAGGTATTCAATTTAAGAACTTATGAACACCACGTTATCAGAATTGAAAGGAAAACTCGTACAAAATTAATTTTAATTAATTTAATCATAATGTCATATAACGAAAACTTAATTTAAATTTTATATATTTAATAAATACTGTATTGTAAACATACATTTTGTTTTTTGTAGAAACAAAGTTTTGAAATATTGTTTTCATTAACTGTTGAGTTCAAGGTCGTTGAATCTAATATAAGAAGTTTGCCAGAAGTCTCACACACACACACACACACACACACATGCACACGCATACACTCGCACTAAAATGAAAAGTGAAGTGACAACAAACTCGGTGAAAGAAGAAAAAAGTGACACAAACACACCATCTAGTAGTAGCATGGATGGATCCCCAAAGTGAATTTGAAATTAATATGTTAGTCCGAAAAATGACTCACCAATTCTGGTAAATTTCTGCTTAAATTCTTTCATTTGGTGAAATCAACTCGCTTATTTAGCTACTATATTTTTTAATCTGGAACTCACTGAACTCTTATTTAATAACAATTTTTATTTCATCCACAAGTTGTTCATAAGTTGACTAACTTTAGATTAAAAAACGAGTTTTTCTAATAGCTCGAAATATAGAAACCGCACTTCTGTGAATGAGTGTAATTATTTGATCAGAAAATACAACTTCATAACGAATAGCAAAAGAAACTACTGGGGTTTTTCATGTGTTTGGAGGATCAACCCAATCGACACTTTATCTGAATGGGCTCAAAGTTTAAAATTTATTTTAAAATAGTTACTCTATTTAAAAATACAGAAGTTTCATAAATTAAGTTGCACATGAAATATTAAAAGGCATTTTTAAAATTTTCAATAAACTTTGTACAATTTTGTTAATCCTTTTTTCTTTTTCTTTATCTAATATAATACAGTAATTACTTGAAATCAGTTCACACATTACTATATGTACACTATATATTGTCGATATTTTATAGTGACTAATTGTTGCTTGTTATTATTAACTACAGATGTGGTTAAATGTTAATTTAACTTACAAGTGCATGTATAGTGAAACTTATACTGTATTTGGTTATTTTATTTCTCTCAAATACATGTTGAGTACTCATTACCACCTCTCTCTCTTTACTCGCATATATAATATGTATCTCTGTAAAGAGACTTAAGTGTTACTGTGGGCAAAGTTTTTCGTGGAGACAGGTGTAATTTAAGTGGTTCACGATTTGAAGATTTACTGTTTATTAAATGTAACCAGTAACAACAAGTAATCAATAGCTTTTTCTTAAATAAATTGTTTTGTATATTTCTTGACAGTATTATATCATATGGCAATGGAAGTAATAGTGCGTATTTGTATTTGAGACTTCTTATTTGATAATTCATAAATTGAAATATTTGTATTTGCTTATGTGTATTTGAGCCCATCCCTGGCGTTAAGTCTTGCATTTTTTTTTTATATGTTTGTGTGAAAAGGAAATGCCAAGAAAAGGGTGAATGTTCGCCAAAATGATCTCCATGTAGAGCAGGGTTGTCAAATCTTTTTCGGCTCGTGCACTGCTTTACAAATTCATATCAGCGATTGCACCCACAAACCTCTAGCAAGAGTCTAAAATATGAATGACAAACTTTATATTTTTTACGAGCAACTAAAAATTTCTGGCGTTTTTTAAAGTAATAAATTAGAGAAAATATATTTTTGTAATATATTACAATGATGCTTCCGCGGCGGGGCTTACTAAGGGAGCTCAGCGAGATAGCCTCGAGTAACCATCCTCTACCGACACGACTCGAGTAACCATCCTCTACCGACACGACTCGAGCCAAGCCGAATCGTACCGGCGGACGGCACTTACGGTCAACCCCGTTCTAGACCACCACCGCGTATACCAACAACGTATACGGGTCACTACCGTATCATCTTTCTTAACTTGGCTTTGTGCTAAGCCTTTTAGCGCTACGTATTAATTAACGTATCATCTTTCGGGGCTTGGCTTTGGGACTTAAGCCTATTAGCGCTACTTATTAGTTAATATATAGAGCTCAACATAGCGGCCACATGCCACATTGCCTAACAACTAAGGGCGCCCGGAGGACCTGCTACTCCGGACACTCTCTCTCTCTGATTTATAACAGATTGAGATAGAGGGTCTCTCTCTCTCTCCTGATTGTTTCTGCTGCTAATGATGCTTCCGCGGCGGGGCTTACTAAGGGATCTCACCGAGAACCCCGTTCTAGACCACCACTGCGTATACTAACAACCAAAGGTGGGCACCCGGGCCTCAAAAAGGACCGACGGTCCCGGTCCTTGCCTCAAACTGGACCGACGGTCCCAGTCACGGTCCTTTCTGAAGATAGGACCTAGGAACGACTCGGTCCTCGGTCCTTATAAAGGGTGATCCAGAGAAATGGGACCCAAAAGAAACCCCTGTAACTCTTAAAGTATAAGTCCTTTTATAAAATCATACGCATCATTCGAAAGAAGATAGTTACAAGTTTGTACAGGATTGTATAGGTTTTGACAAGACAAGACAATAGAAGACAAGATAAGATACAAAACAAAATAAAAGTGTTAGTTAAAACTAACCCTTCAAGATGACTGCATGGACTGTGGAACAGCTGCGTTTCATAACTGAGCAATATTATGAGCATGGAAGAAGTGTAGTTTCAGCTCAAAGATCTTTCAAGACAAATTTTCAGATGTCAAAATCACCTTCTAAGAAAGTAATCCGTCTGTGTGTCAGAAATTTTTCCCTAACTGGCAGCATTGGAAAAAGAAAACCAACTGGAAGAGTGCGCACAGCAAGGATAGATGAGATCATTAACAGAACTCATGAAATTGTACAGGATAATCCTAACATAAGCATCAGACGTGCTTCTCAGCACGTGGAACAACACACCGTATATTCAAGCAAAATTTAATGCTCTTTCCATATAAAATTCAAACAGTGCAACAACTAAACGATGGAGATTTCGTACGAAGACGACAATTCTGTCAATGGATCCAACAGAAGGTAAATGACACCACCAATTTTCTAGCAACTTTGATTATGTCAGACGAAGCCCATTTTCACTTGAATGGAACTGTAAACAAACAAAATTGTCGTTTCTGGGCAACAGAAAATCCATTGAATATTACCGAAGTCCCGTTGCATAGTCAGCGTTTAACTGTTTGGTGTGGTCTTACTGCATCTCAGATCATAGGGCCGTACTTTTTCGAGGATTCCACCGGAAACACGGTCACTGTAAATGGTGATCGCTACGAAAAAATGTTGACCGATTTCCTTATTCCTAAATTAAGAGATCTTTGTCTAGAAAACCACTGGTTCCAACAAGACGGAGCTACCTGCCATACCACGAGGAACTGCATGGCAGTTTTGCGTCAAACGTTTCCAGGCGAGTTAATCTCAAGATTTGGAGACGTTGAATGGCCCGCAAGGTCTCTGGATTTTTCTCCCCTTAGATTATTATCTCTGGGGATATTTAAAGAGTAGGGTCTACAGAAATAACCCAACGACCTTGCAAGAATTGAAGGCCGCCATCACAAATGAGATACAGGCCATACCACCGCACACTCTTGCAAAAGTGATGCAGAACTTACAAGCGAGAACACTGGAATGCTTGGCAACTAGGGTTTCTCATTTCCCGGCCTTTTGCTTATCCCGGGATTCCGGGATAAAAATTATTCCCTTCCCGGGATCCCGGGAAATCCCGGGATATAATTAATTATATTTAAAATATATTATAAAATAAATTAACCTAGAAAAGAGGGGGTATAATTATTTTTTATTTTTTTTTATAGTCATTTAATAAGTTCTGCAATCTCCATGATGGGCAAAATAAAATAATATTGCTGTGAAAAATATGTATTAAAAAAAATACTTTTGAATTACATAGAAAATTTTCACAAATAAAAAAATTGCTCCGTTTCATTGAAAACTTAATGAATACAACGAAAAAAAAAATTGCCTTTGAATTGCTTAGAAAATTTAAAGAAAAAATAAAAATTACCTTCAAATTGCAAAGAACTTCAATGAATTCAACCAAAAAAATTATCACTGTGAATTTTTATAGTACGATTTCAAAAAACAAAGATGGTCAATACTTCGATCACTCAATCTTGTTCTCATTTTAGTCACGAAAAGTCCTGCTGCTGAGAATGCCCTTTCCGATTCTATTGACGTGGGTGGAATCGTCTTTAATGCATTCAAGAGAAGAGAGATGTTCTGCGTTTTTTCGCCCGTAGCCTCGAAGATCTCTAGTTCCTTTTTAAGGTGCTTTGAGCGCTTGCTTTGCTGTCTAGTGTTCTTGATTTCTCTACCTCGGCTGCTTTAATAGCTGCATCAAGCCTTTCAGCTAGAGTCATCGAAGATGACTGAGGGACAGCTGATTCTTGCACATCATTATCTTCATCTGTCTCACTAGAGGTAGAATCAGCAGGTACTCCAAAAAGGCGATCTAACATCTGCTTTGCTGATGAAATTAACATAGACTTGGTTGGTAAGGCTGGCAAACTTCTGTCACTTGCGAAAGTTGCGACCTTTTTATAATTCTTTCCACTATTGAGGTATTGTATGAGGCCAGTCAAGTTCTCATTTCTTCTCTCTGTTATGCGTCGAATGAACGACTCCTTTAGTTTTTTTGAAAAAGGTGTGTTTAGTTGATTTAGTTCGTTCAAAATGAAAGAAAAAAACACCTTCTGATGAAAGTAAAGTCGATTCTCTGTTGCCCAGCTTTTCTGCTCCAACTTTTAATGGCTGCAGCGATGCCACAATGTCACGAATTACAGCAACTTCTTGTTTGTCAAGGTCAAAATTGTCCATATCTTTATTGCAGTCGATGAGAGCTTTCGATACGGATGACCTTATTTTGATAAATCGCTCCAGCATGGCTAAAAGACTATTCCATCTGGTTTTGGAATCCAGCAATAGATGCAAACTTTTTCCTTGTTCCTGTTGAACATATCCTTGTAAGATGTTATTCTTTAAAGGTGATTTGCGAAATTTTTTTGCTACTTTTCTGACTTTATTGATGATTTGAGACACGTTGATTTCTTTACCTACAGTGTCGTGCGATCCAAATGAAATATCTATCTCGAACGGATCCTCATCAAAGCGCTCACACAAAACACTTTCAAAATCAATACTATGATTGAAATCTTCTCCATCTTCATCTATGTTGTCATTATGTTCGTCATCTTCAGTTTGAATTTCTTCAGAAAGAGTGATTGCAATATCCCGGGATTTCCCGGGACACGGAGAATTTCCCGGGAAATTTAAATTAGCTAAAAATCTACCGGGATCCCGGGATCCCGGTAAAGAAACCCTATTGGCAACTAATGGAGCACATTTGAAAGGAGTCATTTTAAAAAAATAAATATTTCATAATAAATTTGTAACTCTACTCTTTCGAATGATATATAGTTTTTATGAAAGGAATTAAATATTAAGAATATTTGGCTTTTTTTATGGGTCCCATTTATCTGGATCACCCAGTATATAAGTGAAAAATTTGATTAAAATGAAAAATGAAATTAAAGACACCGGAAATCTTTAATTTTATTAACGTAAATTATAATTAATACAATACATAAATGATGAAAAAAAGTTAAGTTAAATGCTTGAGTTTCCTTTCAAGAAGACTAGCATTTCAAAATGGCTGTCACTGAGCCCTGACCTTTTCGGCTTGAGGACGTCCTTCCCGAAAGAGAAGAGCCTCTCCACGGCGGCACTGGATGGTGCCAGGTGTTGAAACAAGTTTCAGTTCAGTCTCGGTCTCTTTCTGAGTCTTCTGGAGGAAACGATCCATCTTCTTTAGAACTTCAAATAATCACTAAACACACTAAAATCACTAAAAAAGACCGTCCGGAATTGCTTAAAAATGGACCGTCGCTCCTCACTGATAAAAGGACCGACTTTCCCGCTCACGGTCCTTAAAAAGGACCGAGTTCCTGGAGTTCGGTCCTTTTGGGACTCGGTCCTGCCCACCTTTGCCAACAACGCAACGTAACAGATTGAGATAGAGGGTGGAATACTCGACGCGACGACTCTCCTCGGTTGCTTTCGCACCGAGTGTTGTCGTCTTCGTTGTTCGAGGAGAGAAAAAATTTAGGGAGAAAGAAAAAGAAAGAAATTACCTTTAACCCCCAAGAGGGACTGTGGAAGCTTTGACACAACCTGCTGTTTACTGATTTATAGCTTCGCCAGTAAAGGGTTAAAGAGAATGAGACCACAATAATTAAGATAGGGGCCATTAGCAAGAGCAATCCGCTGGTCGAGACTGGAAGGAACGTCAGAGGCGCCTAAGCGCAGTTTGCTAGATAATATGACATCATTTGAGCATTAGTAATTTTTGAATTGTTGACTTTACTAAAATTGACACAACCTAATATAGCATACAAAAGTCAAATTGTAGTTTATAAAAATTTAAATGCTTGTACATAAGAAAATTAAAAGTTTTTAGGTAAGAATAAAAGATTCAACATTATCTTCTTTTAGGCAAATTGTTCTCTGTTGGATGACTAAAACTGCTCTACTGAAATTTTTTTTTTACTACTTGCATTTCATGCGAGAGCACACGCACATTTTCTAGCTAGTTATGATGGCTGAGCGAATTCATTTTCATTTGATCTCCACTATTCAAGAATGTCACGCGTGTTGGTTCCCTTCATATAGTACTTGCCACCTTCTTCAAGATTAATTTCCTCTTCGGATACATCTGACCCATTCATTGAAATCATGAATCCCCTTCCTTTTTTTCTCCTGGTGAGATAGTATCACTATCTGTCTTAGTCGTGTCATATTCAACAAGTAAACAGTTTCAGACGAACGAATTCTACCACTTCTCGTTCAAAGTCAATTAAAATTTTTCTATTCATTACACATTTGAAAATAATTTGAAGCTCTACCCCCCCCCCCACTTCCCAAGCCCGTAGCCAAAAACTACATTTTCAGCCCATCCGGCCCGTGTCTGCCATGCCCATGACCCATGGGCTGGTCCGGGCACGCGGTTACAGGCTTACCCGGGCTCGTACAAATCTCATAAGAACATCATCGTCAAAATGGCGGCCTAAAAGTTGCAGTTTTGATTTATGTTACAAGAAAGCTCAAGAGGCTAAGTGTGTACTGTATAAAGGATGAGAAGCACTTCAATTCTTAATTCATTAATAGTGTCCCTACAGACTTCACTTGCGAGTGCGGGGGCATGATCAAATTGGTAGATACAGCCATTGGCAGCACTTAACAGACACAGAAGTTTTGTGCATTGTAACTTTTGTGCATTGTAACTTTTGTGCATTGTAACTTTCTTGCATTGTAACTTTGTATATCTAACACGTAAAATTCAATCGTTTAATTTGATGGTTTGGAAAAATTGCTGAGATGGGAGCATAGCTGTTATACGTGTCGTGGAACAAAAATTTACTTATAATCAAGACCAGATTAAGGCTGTGAAGGACCTAAGGCTAAAATAAGAGGGAAGGGCCTATATGTGTACTATATATGGGGATGAATTTCACAATTAAACACGTAAAATGAATGAATGAATGGAAACCCACAGGGAAAAAGAATAATGAAAGGCCTTGGAATCATTTTTCTTTTTCCCTGTGGATTTGCATCGTACTATATACTGTATATAATTTATGAAATCTTCAAACAAATAGAAACGTACATTTATCTAAATTTAACAACAAACAAGAATCAAAGGTTTGTACATTAAAACAACAACAACAACAACAACAACATACAATTCAAATCGAGAATGATTTCTTTCTTCCTGGCTTTAAACTGTGATTTCAAACAAAACATCCCCCTTTCTTCGACATGCTGAATGGTCATTACACGAGCATTAGGCACAAATTTCAAATATCTGAGACATTTTAGAAGCAGATTAAATTTTGAAACCAATACATTTTGCCTTTATTCTACATTATTATGAAGAAATAAAATATACCCTCTAAAACTATAACATGGAAAATACATCAAGTTTTGTAGATTGATATTTACTTTACACTGATATTAGGTTCAAATATAATTATAAAACATAAAGCCACTTGAAAGGAACTAGAATTTCTGTGATATAACATATATACATTATTTATTAATGTACAAATAATAATGATGTTATACGTGACGATTAGTCACTCAAAATATACTTCTCAATTAAAATTGGTTTTTTCAAATTAGTTTCTTGCTGAATTATTATTACAGATAATTATAGACCGAGAAAAGAGAAAATAAACTATTAATAAAATTTTACAATATTTTATAAATAATTTTAAAAGTACCCTTCAGTTTTCATGAACAATATAATTGATAAAAATATGTATATATTTTTAAATAGAGTAACTATTTTAAAATTTGCATTTATTCAGATAGTGTTAATTGGGTTGGTCCTGTCTAAACAATTGAAAGAATGCATTAGTTTCATTTGCTGCTCGTTATGAGGTTATAGTTTCTCATAAAATTATTAGTCATTCAAAGCAGTGAGGTTTCAACATTTCGAGCTATTAGAAAAACAGGTTTCTGAATTTGAAGTTAATTAACTTATGAACAACTTGTGGATGAAATAAAATTTGTCAATATGCGTTCAGTGAACTCGCAATTAAAAAATATAACAGCTGAATACATAGACTGATGCCATCAAATTGAGGAATTTAAGCAGAAATTTACCAGAACTGGTGGATCACGTTTTAGTTAATATTTTGCAGTGATGAACGACGGGTATAAGATGTACGAGTATACTGCTTTTAATTAGGAATATGCTACTGTACGAGCTGTTACCACAGTCATATATCCCAAGTATATTATACTCTCGGGAATTATGCTCGTGAAAATGCTTGAGCTTATAACCAACAGTGAGTGGCGAAATAGGTATGTACATTTTTAAAAGGAGGATGAATCAGATATTTTTTATGTAATTTCAGAGTATAAACTTATTTTTGTAAAATTATGAATTTATTTGATCTCTTAGCTAATTGATGTTCTTAAAAAATTGTAAATTATAATCATAAAACTTGGTTGGTGACTTTTTGCAGCCAATCATAGATGCTGGAGGCTGATGACGTAATGTAAATTAAAAACTGATGAAGTAGCATTCAAAGTTAAGGTTTGTTTATTATAAATAAATAATGCAAAATGCCTTTAAAATGTAATGCGGTACTCTGTAACAATGTAAAAATTTCCACAGAGTATAAATTTTGGATCACCTGAAGATCAGGGCCCCCAGCCTTCTTTAGTTAGCTTTATAGGATCAAGTAAAGATAAGCACCCCCAATCTTCTTTAATTAGCCTTATAAGGCTAACTAACGAAAATATCATGACCTAACCAATCGTTAGGTCAACTGTACGCCCTTGACGATTGGTTAGATTAGGTCGTGATATTTTCGTTAGTTAGCCTTATAAGGCTAATTAAAGGCGGCTGGGGGTGCTTATCTTTACTTGATCCGCTTTATAAGACTAACTAATATTGAAAAATTTATTGAATAATTTATTTTATTATTTTTTGAGAGAGAGATTATTTTGGTGTAATATTAAGGTTAAGTTTACTTTAAATAGAGACAGTAATTATAGAAATAATAATGGCCCATTTAGACACTGTCAACATAGCTACAGACTTTTTCACTGTAGGCTGCAGTGGTTTTCAGGTTAAAATTTGGTCAGCAGCCAGATTACTAACTATGGTCAAGCTAAATTCATTAAAATTAATTTAGACTTACCAAAAATGAAGTTGCCAGTTGAACGTTACCCTTTCTGTTGCTAACTAATCCAAAAGTTTCATTTAGTTTCCAGATTTGAATTTTATTTGTTAAAATTTAAGTTACTATTTAACACACTGCTAAGTTATTTATTTATAGGGGCTATTTCCCAGACCTAGGTTTTGCAGGTTAAGTTAGGGCTATATTGCCCTTAAGTTTTTGTTTTTAAAGGTTTAAGGTTTTGAAGGTTTTTACTCAAGGTAAGTTAGGGTTATATTGCCCTTAAGTTTTAATAGGGGCTGTAACAGCCATTTAATTATTTAGTTAGGGCAGTTGTAGCCCGGTTCGAGTTTATTCTAGGTACCTAGTTTTTCTCTTACCTTAGTTATTTTCCTTTATTAAATTACTTACACCTAGTTCTGATAGGCCTCTATTTAGTTAAACAGGGTTTTAGTTTGATTGCAGTGGTTAATGATAAGGTTTAAAGGTTGTGAGGTTTAAAGGTTGACTTTAAGTTGCCCGGTTAGTTGGGGAACCACGAGAATTTTATTTTACGAAAAAACTAGCCCGCTTCATGCAGTCAAAATTTTTCAAGCATGGACATAGCTCCGTTTTTCTTTGTCTCAGAAACTTTTTTCTTTCTTCTTTTTGTTAATTAGGGAAACCCAACTTCACTAGTTGGTTAGAAACGAGGGGTTGTTATTTTTATTCTATATTTATTTTGTTTATATTTTATTTGGAAATATATGCGGTTATTTCTAACCACTTTTTTTAACAACTAACGAAAATATCACGACCTAACCTAACCAATCGTCAAGGGTGTATAGTTGACCTAACGATTGGTTAGGTCGTGATATTTTCGTTAGTAAGCCTTATAAAGCTAAATAAAAAAGGCTGGGGTGACGCGTGTTGTCAAAAAGCAACGTCACAGAGCAAATTTGCAAAGCACCTCCGTTTTTGAACACTACAAATTAAATCTGCATCATCCGTTTTTGGATCACCTGATTACCGAGCTGGATGAGCGCCTCTACACCTCGACAAATCGCGTTAAAGCCGAAAAACTTTTACCAAAACATATCAACACTTCGGAGGAGGAGGAGGAGGAGGAGGAGGATGATTTCAAGGATATCAAAATTGGATAATATAATGGCTTCGTTCATGAAGATCTTATTTTAGAAATTGAGCGCTGGAAAATGAAGGAGTTTAAAAATAAAACAACAATGGAATTGGAAGACTGTCTTCTGCTTACAAGAGACATCTACCCTAATTTGCACACAGTCTTCCAAGTATTGTTAAACAATGCCTGTGTCTGTAGCTTCTGCAGAGAGAAGTTTGTGTACGAAGACTACTAAAAACGTATCTTCGATCAACTATGGGTTCCGATCGCCTCACTGCACTGGCATTACCGCACAGTGCACAAATTGCACATACATCAAGACAAATCGCCAAATCCTCAAAATGTCTTTCAAGAACTCGACGCCAGTGGACACCGCAGAATTGCCATATCATTTGACTAATGTTTTAGACCTTTTCAAGTATTGAATTTTAAAAATAATGTGTAATCACTTTAACATGAGCTCTTCATTTCCTGATTTCTTATTCCATTCTCCAGATGTCAACAAAATGCATGTACGAGTACGTATAACTTCTTAAATTTTGAAAATATACTTTAAAAAAAAACTTCTATATACGTATAACTAGCAGATCGCATCTCAACCTAAAAGAAAATCGTGCGTCCAATTTTTTAGAGGCTGCGGGCGCCCCTGTATATATAATGTGCTTAAAAACAATAACTTCTGAACTAAAATTATTGTTGCGCATTAATAAAATAATAATGTCAAACTGACAAAATTTTTTAAAAAGTTAGTCGCTTTATACCGTTTTCTATAATAACTTTGTTGTTTTTATTAATCAAAATGAATGATGATAAAAGAATTAGTTAAGTTAAATTACTCATTCCCACTAAATCAAAAAATCTTCATTACTGATAATAATTTACAATCCATTAGCAAATTTAAACTAGTTTCCTTTGTAAGTTCTTTCAGTAGCTTTCATTTTTATTAATGAAAACAAACGCAGTTACTATAGAAAACGGCATAAGAAGACTAACTATTTTTTTTATTTTTGTCAGTTTACATTATCATTATTTTTATTATTAATGTGCAAACATCAATTTTTTTTCCAGAATATCTTAGCAAGGGGTTGTTTATATTAATATATTCTCAAAAGGAACATTCACATAAAAAATCATGTTCATATTTAATCAATGAGATTTGAACGTGAAACAAATGAAAAGATATGAATTTTCAAGTCCTTGCTATAAGCGAGATGACAGGGGTGACCTTGAGGAAAGTCCGAATCATGAAACGTTATGAAAGACAAATATAAAATTGTGTAATCACAACACAATGGTCTTCTATTCTATCATGACTTCACAAATGTTGCCCTCGAAACATTCGTGTTTATTTTCGTTTCAGCCAAGGAAATGTTCACATTTTATTCACCATACTTCTGGCTGCAATTTCTCGGGTCCGGACAAAAGCCCCCTGGACAAATTGCTGGGTATGGCAAGTCAGGTGTCACATCTAATCTGAAAAGAAGATATTTAGGTGAAATAACTAATATTAACCTGTTATGTTAACTGAATGCCTGGTTTGTCAACTGAATGCACGGTTAGGTCAACTGTACGCCCTTGATGATTGGTTAGGTTAAGTTGTGATATTTTCGTTAGTTTAAACGAAAATGACGAGAGCGAAAATACATAAAAATTCTTATTATTTTTCCAAGGGGGCTTTGGTCCTACACTCGCTATTTCTAATAGCGTCATTTGCAAAATTTCGACCATTTTTTCAGTAACTGTTGTATTGATCTTTGAATTGTACATCACTTATAAGTGTTTTCATATATAAATGAATTTAGCTTCGTAGAAAGTAATCTTTTTTTTTCACTGAACCTTTAGCCATGGAAGAAAACGCATTACGTTAGCTTTCAATACTAAAAAACTACTTGCAGTCTACAATGAGTTAGAGGCGCCTGAACAATCTTCCGACGATGCTGTTTATCAGCATCAAAATCGGTAAATGAAAATTCTATTTTCCAAGTCTTTCCTTAAAACTAAAGTTTTAAACTAAATTTTACCTCAAAGTATCTTAGGTGGGTTGTGAGATAAAGTGGGGTAAGTTCTAAATGTGTGTCCACAAACTATAAATTACTGGTCTTATGCATTAGCCACTTCTGTCTATAAGTAAATGAATATACCCCTAACTTTAGGTGCATAAAGCCTAACTTGTTTTTTAAATCGAGTTGAATAACCTTCAATGATAAAACAAATACATGAGCTTTACAATTTTTGTTTTTGTTTTAACATAAATAATTATGAAACCGGGCTATTTATTTTGATTTGGCCCTTAAACTTTACGCTTTACTGCATCAAAATCTCTCTAAGTAATGCGTTTTTATTTTTTCTTCATCTGATTGTGAATACAATTGCCCAAATAAATACTATACCTGTCCTGTCCATACCTGTCCGCTTAGCTGTATAATTGTTTGTCAGTGTAGGTACTGAGAACCAATATTTAAATCGGTCCAATTTGGTTTTACTAAATCGCTTTATCAATATCAATATGGTCATTAACGAATTCTTACATTAAGTGTTGTGTGTTCATATTCATAGTAATTTGCATTGTCATGGTCTGTTTTGTAAGTTTGGCTTGTCGGTTCATTGCCTTTGTTTGAACCTAACTTATAATTTTATTGTTGTACATTAATTTCAACATCATCACATTTAAATATTGCCAAACTATTAAGGTTTGGTTAAGTTGTGATATTTTCGTTAGTTTTAACGAAAATATCACAACTTAACCTAACCAATCGTCAAGGGCATACAGTTGACCTAACCGGGCATTATATCCCGTAGAATGAATTTTGTTTTATTTGTCCTTTAAATTTTTTGTTTTAATGTAATTGAGTTTGTAAATATGTTGTAGACCGCACGCTATAGTAGCACTGAATGAAAAAAAAGGTATTTATTGCGGGTCATTCACAATCCATAGCCATTTAACTTAACATACAAGTTCAAATTTACGTATTATACAATGAACGTAATACAAAACTAAGGCCAACATAGCCACTTAACCTAGCATACTGGCGTACTGTTTGATTAATTATGTTGCAATTTTATGTATATTGTTATTACACGAAACATCATTAACTGAAAAAAGATCATTTGTATATGTAGGAGAAAATAATTGTAGCTTAATGAAGAAATCAGAGAAATTATGAAAATAAAAGTGTTTAATAAAAATGCTGATAAATTATGGGAAGCTGAGTTCGGATATGATTTTGTGGAAACTATATTTTAAATTATTAATTATAAAACAAACAAAACATCTTTGTTGCGGATCATTCACAATCCATAGCCATTTAACCTAACATACAAGTACAAAAATAAGGCCAGCATAGCCATTTAACCCAACATACAATATGCATATAAAATCTTTGCTACATTACAAAAATAAGGTATCGTAAACCAGCAGTTGTCTGAACCAAGACTGCCATATAGGTGATTGGTACACAGTATCTGAAGACAGGATATTGCACAATAACACATTAGAGCTGTTTTGGACCATAGTAATGAAATTATATATAAATTCACCCGGATTAACATTTGGCTGGTAGGTAGGTTACGCGTAGTAAACATAAAACTGGCACTGAACCATTTTGGTTCCCTACATAGCATACGAAAAATATTATAAGCAACGGAGTTTATTCATAGCAGTTTTTGTATAGTTCTACCACAGATGGGATGTATACAGTGCAGTATAGTAAGTTCTGAGAAGATAAGTTTTAACTGATTCTGAACACATACCAAATTTCCATACTAGCATGTTACCCTGCACATACAGCTTTTTACTTTGCCTCTCACTATAGAGTTCATCTCGCAGCTCGTGAGTAATTACATGACCTAAGTATTTACATGTGTCTTTGACAGGTATTGTCTGACCATTCAGTTGAAAAGACTCACACGATACATGTTGCAGTAGATTACACTTAAAAATCAGGATACAACTCTCTGCCCCGTTATAGGTGATGTCATTTTCTATACCATATTGTTCACATATATCTAATAGTACTCTCAGCCCATCGGAAGAGGGTGACAGAAGAACAAGGTCATCAGCATACATTAAATGATTAATTTTTTCCTTTCCACTGACCCATCCAGTACGTGCAGTTGTTAATTCATTGGTAAGGTTATCCATGTATATACAGAAAAGATAGGGTGATAATATACCCCTTTGCCTAACACCATTAGTTACCTTAAAACCTGGTGATACAGTGCTTTTCCATCTTATAAACATGATCTGCTCTGTATACCAGAATGCATGTATCCTATGTATATGTTTAGGTACCCCTTGACACAAGAGTTTCTTGAAAAGTTTGTGGTGGTTAACTCTATCAAATGCTTTTGATGCATCCAAAAAGCAGGAATATACATTGTTACTTGACATCTTGTACTTTAGGACGGCTTCCTTTAGCATATAAATACACATGTCAGTACCAGGTTTCACTTTAAAGCCAAACTAATTGTCATAAGCCTGCAAGTAAGTACTTCGCCTATTATAAATGACTTATTCTAACACCTTAGAAAGTATTCTGGCAAGTGCTATTGGCCTATAATTATTCTTATCACAGATACTAGCACCCTTATTTTTAACAACTGGCAACAATACAAATGACAAAATGGACTGTGGCAAGTACCCATGTTCATACAGCTTCTGAAACACATTGCAAGCAGAGGTATTATACGAGGGCTACAACATTTTAAATGTTCTGCTTGTATGCCATCTAGGCCACAACTTTTGTTGAAGTCGAACACTTAGAATTGCATAACTTGGTTAGACATACGCAGCACGATTTTAGGCGAAACAAATTTCTCTTAACTAATCTTTTAGAACTTTTTAAAAGCGTGGTTGAAGTTTACGATAGTCATCGGCGGTTGATGTAGGGTATTTAGATTTTCAAAACGCGTTTGACACCGTACCGCATCAAAAACTCATTGAAAAAACTAAGGCTCATGGAATCATGGGTGTAGTAATAAATTAGATAGAAGAGTGGTAGCGAGGTAGAGGGTGGTCGTTGATGGAGCGGAGTCGTCTTGGGCTAATGTAGCGAGCGGCATTCCTCAGGGTTCTATATTTGGCCCCTTGCTTTTTCTTATATATATTAACGATATAGATTTCGGCCTAGTCAGTACGGTCTCAAAGTTTGCGGACGAAACGAAGCTGGGTGGTAGGGCGATTAATGACGAAGATAGAGGTAAAATCCAGGAAGATCTGAATAAAATCGTTGATTGGTCAGTCACATGGCAAATGAGATTTAACGTTAATAAGTGCAAAATTTTACATATACGTTCGCGTAACGGTAATTTTACGTATAGTATGTCAGGGAAGGAGTTAGTAAGCGTAGAGCAGGAAAAAGATTTAGGAGTTATAGTCACTGGTGATTTAAAAGTGGCGAAACCAAGTACTGCAGCGGTCAATAAAACGAACAAAGTACTACGTTTTTTGATCGGAAGTTTTAGTACAAATCGCGTGATATTATTGTTCCCCTTTATAAATCATTAGTTAGAACCCATTTGGAGTACGCGATCCAATTTTGGAATTCATATATGCGAAAAGATATAGACAAAATTGAGAGTTCAAAGACGAGCAACTAAGATGATTCCGTCGCTTAAGTCGAATTCGTACGAGGATAGGCTTAAGGAGTTAAAATTGACTACACTCGAGACTAGGAGGCTAAGGGGTGATCTAATCCAGGTTTTTAAAATTATGAATGGGTTCGATCAGGGCCGGATTAAGACCTTTAGAGGCCCTAAGCACTTAAAAGATTTTGGTGCCCCATATATATGTAATTCAAAATATAAACAAAAATAAACCATAAAATAAAATTTTATTTTTTGAAATGAAACAAAACTTACAGTAAGATGGAAAATAATGTTTATTTTTGTATACTTCCACTTCATTTATATTTGAAAAGTTTTCTCCTACTTTTTTTAATTGCAAAGTCTTTGATCAGATCCTCAAAACTAATCTTACGTAACACATCTGCTTCTATACTTAGTAGAGATAAGGCATCCAGCCTGCCTTGTTGCATAGTTGTTCTGTTGGTATTTTTAATATACTTCAACTGAGAAAATGAACGCTCAGCTGAGCAATTTGTGACCATTAATGTTAAAAATATACGAAAGGCAATTTCTACATTTGGGAAGGCACACTCAATATTGTCTTCTACAATTATTTTATAAAGTTCAGCATGACTGAATCTTGTTTTTACATTTACTATAGCACACGAAAATATTGAATCTATATGTATTTTTAATATGGCGCTCAAAGATTTGATATAAACAAAATAATAACGCAAAGCGTAAAGTGTGTGATTACAACGAAATATATTTATTCTCTCAAAAGGGTTGTTGTTCACTACAAATTCAAACAATGAAAAAAAATAAATACTATATATGAATATATATAATTCAGTTTTCAACAGCTTATAGGCTATAAGCCGCGATTATAATAGTATAATAAATCCATGGTAAATCCGACAATGGAAAATTTCTGTGGTGCCCCCCTTCCCTTGATGCCCTAAGCACGGGCTTATTTTGCTTAATGGTTAATCCGGCCCTGGGTTCGATAACGGAAAGAGAACTTTTTCGAAATATCTCAATATAATAGGACTAGAAATAACGGGTGTAAGTTGACAAGTAGAAAGTTCGGGACAGCAATTGCCAAAACCTTTTTTACGCATAGAATAGTAAATGGCTGAAAGAGTTTGCCGGTAGAAGTAATTAGTAGCACGTCTATAAAAATGTTTAAAAGTCGATTAGACGCATATGTTGATAGATTGGGTATAATTTAAGGTAGCAAAATTAAGGCCTTGTGGTTCGGAACCCACGTAAAATTGTAGGTCCTCTCCGCCACCACGGAGGACATGCACAGTACACAATTACGAACAAAGTTAGGTAGACCAGCCATGAGTGGATCCTAGGGCCTTTGTTGGTCTGAAACATTATAACATTATAACATCTAACTTATGAATAGCCTTCCAGATTTCCGAGTCATTAATTAGCAGCTCGTCAGAGCGTTCTACATTTAAGCATATATTTAGTCTATTCCCCCCCCACCCCCCACCCGAGACAATTAAATAGGGTTTCATAATGATTTTTTCACAGTTCTACAATGTTTTTTGCACCATGTACATTACACATGATGAAACTGACGCTGCTCCGCTGTCACACTCTCAAACTTAGCAAACCAAATAATACACTTCGCAGTTGTTGTGCATTCGTCGCCATCTTCGAAAATGGCATATGTCTCATAAGTCTGACAGCAGATGGCGCTCGTATGTCTGGCAGCGGATGGCGCTCGTACGTCTGGCAGCGGATGGCATAGCTTATTTTAAACTCCCACATTTTATGACCACACGTGTAACAGGTGATTGCTGTATCACTTCTCGGTAGATTCTCACACCGTTTTTATTTTATCCATACCCAAACGGATCACCCTGTATACTATTTCGCATATTATACCTCTTGTATGAATTTGTGTGAAGTCTCTTTAACACTGACAGGACAAATAGGTCAATTTGACCTGTTTTGGCAGATTCTTGCTCAATATTCTTTTAATAATAAATACACTTTATCATTTTGACCCCTCTGCCGCCCTTCTAAAAGTAAAGCAAAATTTTGTACTGCTCGTGTTGCAATATTGTTTCCTTTTATAATTACTCATAATCCAATAAAACCAGAAGCTGAAGGTCAAATGTCTTGTAAAATATTAATATTACAAAATTTGCTCCATGTTCTACGTTATAGTTTTTGTAAAGATAAGACGGAACAAAACTTATTTTGCTCTTTCTAGTTTGCTTTAGTTCAAGGAATCAGGCAAAAGAACGGATAAACCAGTTTATACACACAGAAAAGGTGCCAAATCAAATAAAAAAAGTTATGGTCAAATGATGCTGAAATTATAGAGAAAATTAATAATTTTTCATCATTTTCCAAAAATATTTCTTGATTCAATCGTTTTCGAATGCAATAATTAATTAGTGATTAATCCTAAACATGCCCTAGTTGCAACACGTTCAGTTCCATTGTTGTTGAAAATGGCTGAAGTTAATTTTTTTATGAAGAAAGGAGGGGCCAAAGGTCATTGCCAGACAACCTCCTCCCACCCCTAATAGAGTAAGAAGAGAGCCAAAATCAAGGTCGAACGTTTTCGAGATACGAGGACACTGGGTTTGAAAGAATGGAGGTCATAGATAGGGAGAAGGATATATTGAGGAAGATAGTTCCACAGTTGACCGGTTGAGTAGATGAAAGATTAAAAATATCAAAAAATTAAATTCAATATTGTATTTATGTTTCGATGCATATTTTTCGGTAATAAATCTCACTTTGAAAAGCATCTAGTTTGTGTCGTATTAAACTTTGAATTCTACATCGCTTATAACTGTATTCCTCCATATAAAGCAATTTGACTTCGTAGAAAGTAATTGAATCCATATTGTATGACAATTTTTACTCTATCAACAATCTGTTCATAAGTTAACTAACTTCAGAGTCAGAAATGAGTTTTTCTAATAGCTCAAAATGTAGAAACCTCACTTCTGTGAATGAGTTTAATAATTTTATCAGAAAACATAACCTCATAACGAGCAGCAAATGAAACTAATGCATTCTTTTAACTGTTTTAAAGGACCAACCCAATAGACATTTTATCTGAATGGACGCAAAGTTTAAAATATATTTTTGAAGTAGTTACTCTATTTAGAAATATATATTTTTATAAATTATATTAATAAAAAATAAAGGGTACTTTTAAAATTCTTAATAAAGCCAAAAGCTAGAGCCCAATATTATTGTAAAGTAAATATGAATACTACAAAACTTGATGTATGTTCCATGTTGTAGCTTTTATAATGCCTTTTTTTCATTATTTTATAATAATATACTGTAGAATGCTCATATATTTTAGGCCGTCGAGTTTAGGGCCTAATTTTTATATCATAAACCCTAAATCTTTGTTACAAGGTTAGTTAAGTAACATCATATATCACTGCATCTTCATATTTTTCAGAGGTGGAAAATAAGGGTTTTTTAGTTTTAGTTTGGAGTATATCATTATACTCGTGTCTAATGGTGTATTATTGTCGATATGTATGTGTGTATGTATGATGTAGGTTCTGACTACAACCAGTTATGAACACCACGTTATCAGAATTGAATGGAAAACTCGTACAAAATTAATTTTAATTAATTTAATCATAATGTCATATAACGAAAGCTTAATTAAAATTTTATATATTTAATAAATATTGTAAACATACATTTTGTTTTTTGTAGAAACAAAGTTTTGAAATATTGTTTTCATTAACTGTTGAGTTCAAGGTCGTTGAATCTAATATAAGTAGTTTGCCAGAAGTCTCACACACACACACACACACGCACACACTCGCACTAAAATGAAAAGTGAAGTGACAACAAACTCGGTGAAAGAAGAAAAAAGTGACACAAACACACCATCTAGTAGTAGCATGGATGGATCCCCAAAGTGACTTTGAAATTAATATTTTAGTCCGAAAAATGACTCACCAATTCTGGTAAATTTTTGCTTAAATTCTTTAATTTGGTGAAATCAACTCGCGTATTTAGCTACTATATTTTTTAATCTGGAACTCACTGAACTCTTATTTAATAACAAATTTTATTTCATCCACAAGTTGTTCATAAGTTGACTAACTTTAGATTAAAAAACGAGTTTTTCTAATAGCTCGAAATATAGAAACCGCACTTCTGTGAATGAGTGTAATTATTTTATCAGAAAATACAACTTCATAACGAATAGCAAAAGAAACTAATGGGTTTTTTCATGTGTTTGGAGGATCAATCCAATCAACACTTTATCTCAGGGGTGGGGAAACTTTTCAGTACCAAGGGCGAAAATCGATAACATAAACACCTCCGCGGCCGTCTGGCAAATTTTAAGCTTATATACAGCGTGTCCCAAAGAAATGTATACCCACTTTGTTCGATAATACCAGCTATGAGGATAATAAATATATTACTTTTTATATGTTTTTTAATAAAGAAATTTCTCCTGAATCTAAATACGTAATTATTTTTATTAAAAATTGAAGAACAAAAAAGTTACAGATGTTTAAATTATAATTATTATTTTCGAGACTTCATGTGCGATATTTTCTAATATTTTAACCGACTGTTTTGAGATACTTATGTTTAGTGTTGATATTGAAGCATAAATGTTGTAATTATTAGTTAATTCAAAAAATTTACAAATTCCATGGTTAAATGACACTTTATCTAAAATGTTCGACGTCTTCCAGAACGTTGTTTTTGTAAGTTTTGCACAGTGCCGTCGGTTTCAAACTTATCTCGTATACGTGCAAAAATATTAGAAAATATCGCACATGAAGTCTCGAAAATAATAATTATAATTTAAACATCTAACTTTTTTGTTTTTCAATTTTTAATAAAAATAATTACATATTTTGATTCAGGAGAAAATTCTTTATTAAAAAACATATAAAAAGTAATATATTTATTATCCTCATAGCTGGTATTATCGAACAAAGTGGGTATACATTTCTTTGGGACACGCTGTATATAAGATGTATTTTAAAAAGCTATTTGCTGGGCTGTAAATAAATAATTTTTAGTAAATAATAAATACCTAAGCGGGCGAATTGAAATTAGCTCGTGGGCGAAATTTCGCCCGCGGGCGAGGGTTTCCCCACCCCTGCAAGTTTATCTGAATGGGCTCAAAGTTTAAAATTTATTTTAAAATAGTTACTCTATTTAAAAATACAGAAGTTTCATAAATTAAGTTGCACATGAAATATTAAAAGGCACTTTTAAATTTTTCAATAAACTTTGTACAATTTTGTTAATACTTTCTTTTACTTTTCCCTTAAATAATATAATACAGTAATTACTTGAATTTGAGATTATTATTTAATATGCTCTATATATTGTCGATATTTTGAAGCGAGCGACTAATTGTTGCTTGTTAACTAGAGACGTGATTAAATGCATATTTAACTTACAGTACGTGTATAGTGAAATTTATATTTAATTATTTTATTTGTTTCAAATACATGTTGAGACAGTTGAGTACTCATTATCACCTCTCTTTTTACAAGCATATATAATATTTATCTCTGTAAATAGACTTCAGTGTTACTGTGGGCAATGTTTTTCGTGGAGACAGGTGTAATTTAAAGTGGTTCACGATTTGAAGATTTACTGTTTAAATGTAACCAGTAACAACAAGTAATCAATAGCTTTTTCTTAAATATATTGTTTTGTATATTTTTGACAGTATTATATCATATTGCAATTGAAGTAATGGTGCGTATTTGTATTTGAGACTTCTTATTTGATAATTCATAAATTGAAATATTTGTATTTGCTTGTGTATTTGAGCCCATCCCTGGTGTTAAGTATTGTATTTTGTTTTTTTTATGTTTGTGCGAAAAGGAGATGCCAAGAAAAGGGTGAATGTTCGCCAAAAAGATCTCTATGGAGAGCAGGGTTGTCAAATCTTTTTCGGCTTGTGCACTGCTTTACAAATTCATATCAGCGATTGCACCCACAAACCTCTAGCTAGACTCTAAAATATGAATGACAAACTTTGTATTTTTTACGAGCAACTAAAAATTTCTTGCGTTTTTTAAGGTAATAAATTAGAGAAAATATATTTTTTTAATATATTACAATGATGCTTCCGCGGCGGGGCTTATTAAGGGAGCTCAGCGAGATAGCCTCGAGTAACCATCCTCTACCGACACGACTCGAGCCAAGCCGAATCGTACCGGCGGACGGCACTTACGGTCAACCCCGTTCTAGACCACCACCGCGTATACCAACAACGTATACGGGTCACTACCGTATCATCTTTCGTAACTTGGCTTTGTGCTAAGCCTTTTAGCGCTACGTATTAATTAACGTATCATCTTTCGGGGCTTGGCTTTGGGACTTAAGCCTATTAGCGCTACTTATTAGTTAATAATATAGAGCTCAACATAGCGGCCACATGCCACATTACCTAACAACTAAGGGCGCCCGGAGGACCTGCTACTCCGGACACTCTCTCTGATTTATAACAGATTGAGATAGAGGGTGTTTCTCTCTTTCCTGATTGTTTCTGCTGCTAATGATGCTTCCGCGGCGGGGCTTACTAAGGGATCTCACCGAGAACCCCGTTCTAGACCACCACTGCGTATACCAACAACGCAACGTAACACAACGCAACAGATTGAGATAGAGGGTGGAATACTCGACTCGACGCGACGACTCTCCTCGGTCGCTTTCGCACCGAGTGTTGTCGTCTTCGTTGTTCGAGAAGGAGAGAAAAAATTCAGGGAGAAAGAAAAAGAAAGAAATTACCTTTAACCCCCAGAGGGACTGTGGAAGCTTTGACACAACCTGCTGTTTACTGGTTTATAGCTTCGCCAGTAAAGGGTTAAAGAGAATGAGACCACAATAATTAAGATAGGGGCCATTAGCAAGAGCAATCCGCTGGTCAAGACTGGAAGGAACGTCAGAGGCGCCTAAGCGCAGTTTGCTAGATAATATGACATCATTTGAGCATTAATAATTTTTGAATTGTTGACTTTACTAAAATTGACACAACCTAATATAGCATACAAAAGTCACATTGTAGTTTATAAAAATTTAAATGCTTGTACATAAGAAAATTAAAAGTTTTTAGGTAAGAATAAAAGATTCAACATTATCTTTTAGGCAAATTGTTCTCTGTTGGATGACTAAAACTGCTCTACTGAAATTTTTTTTTTACTACTTGTATTTGATGCGGATGCACACGCACATTTTGTAGCTAGTTATGATGGCTGAGCGAATTCATTTTCATTTGATCTCCACTATTCAAGAATGTCACGCGTGTTGGTTCCCTTCATATAGTACTTGCCAGCTCCTCCAAGATTAATTTCCTCTTCGGACACATCTGACCATTCATTGAAATCATGAACCCCCTTCCTTTTTTTCTCCTGGCGAGATAGTATCACTATTTGTCTTAGTCGTTTCATATTCAACAAGGAAACAGTTTCGGACGAACGAATTGTACCACTTCTCGTTCAAAGTCAATTAAATTTTTTTTATTCATTACACATTTGCAAATAATTTGAAGCTCTACCCCCCCCCCCCTCCCAAGCACGTAGCCAAAAACTACATTTTCAGCCCATCCGGCCCGTGTCTGCCATGAGCCATGGGCTGGTCCGGGCACGCGGTTACAGGCTTACCCGGGCTCGTACAAATCTCATAAGAACATCATCGTCAAAATGGCGGCCTAAAAGTTGCAGTTTTGATTTATGTTACAAGAAAGCTCAAGAGGCTAAGTGTGTACTGTATAAAGGATGAGAAAGCACTTCAATTCTTAATTCATTAATAGTGTCCCTACAGACTTCACTTGCGAGTGCGGGAGCATGATCAAAGTGGTAGATACAGCCATTGGCAGCACTTAACAGACACAGAAGTTTTGTGCATTGTAACTTTTGTGCATAGTAACTTTTGTGCATAGTAACTTTTGTGCATTGTAACTTTGTATATCTAACACGTAAAATGCAATCGTTCAATTTGATGGTTTTGAAAAATTGCTGAGATGGGAGCATAGCTGTTATACGTGTCGTGGAACAAAAATTTACTTATAATCAGGACCAGATTAAGGCTGTGAAGGACCTAAGGCTAATAAGAGGGAAGGGCTTATATGCAGGGGTGCAGTGCCAATTTTATAGGTGCCGGAACTCTGGTGGGCCTGACAAAAGCCTGCCATTTCCTATCCTGTTTCTATATATGCCACACGATGACTAAGTATTTCGTGTTTGCACTCACTCACTAAACTGTTGATAATTAATGGAGACAATTTTTTTGTTGCTTGTTATGGTAATTCCTCCAAACTTCCTTTGCAGAGGTGCCAGAGCGGCGCTCCGGTGAGCTCCGGCAGCACTGCACCCCTGCCTATATGTGTAATATATATGGGGATGAATTTCACAATTAAACACGTAAAATGAATGAATGAATGCAAACCCACAGGGAAAAAGAAAAATGAAAGGCCTTAGAATCATTTTTCTTTTCCCTGTGGGTTTGCATCGTACTATATACTGTATATAATTTATGAAATCTTCAAACAAATAGAAATGTACATTTATCTAAATTTAACAACTAACAAGAATCAAAGGTTTGTACATTAAAACAACAACAACATACAATTCAAATGGAGAATGATTTCTTTCTTCCTGGCTTTAAACTGTGATTTCAAACAAAACATCCCCCTTTCATCGACATGCTGAATGGTCATTACACGAGCATTAGGCACAAATTTCAAATATCTGAAAAACATTTTAGAAGCAGATTAAACTTTGAGCCAATACATTTTGCCTTTATTCTACATTATTATGAAGTAATAGAATATACATCAAGTTTTGTAGATTGATATTGACTTTACACTAATATTAGTTTAAATATAATTATAAAACATGAAGCCACATGAAAAAAACTAGAATTTCCGAGTCATACCACATGTAAATTACTTATTAATGTACAAATGATAATTATGATAATATACGTGACTATTAGTCACCCAAAATATAATAATCAATTAAAATTCGTTTTTTTAAGTTACTTTGATGCTGAATTATTACAGTTAATTATAGACCGAGAAAAAAGAAAATAAACTATTAATAAAATTTTATAACATTTTATAAATAATTTTAAAAGTACTCTTCAGTTTTCATGTACAATATAATTCATAAAAATATGTATATATTTTTAAATGGAGTAACTATTTTAAAATTTGCGTTTATTCAGATAGTGTCAATTGTGTTGGTCCTGTCTAAATAGTTGAAAGAATGCATTAATTTCATTTGCTGCTCGTTATGAGGTTATAGTTTCTCATAAAATTATTAGTCATTCGCAGAAGTGAGGTTTCAACATTTCGAGCTATTGGAAAAACACGTTTCTGAATTTGAAATTAATTAACTTGTGAACAACTTGTGGATGAAATAAAATTTGTCAATATCCGTTCAGTGAACTCGCAATTAAAAAATATAACAGCTGAATACGTGGACGGTGCCATCAAATTGAGGAATTTAAGCAGAAATTTACCAGAACTGGTGGATCACGTTTTAGTTAATATTTTGCAGTGATGAACGACGGGTATGAGATGTACGAGTATACTGCTTTTAATGAGGAATATGCTACTGTACGAGCTGTTACCACAGTCATATATCCCAGGTATATTATAGTCTCGGGAATTATGCTCGTGAAAATGCTTGAGCTTATAACCAACAGTGAGTTGCGAAATAGGTATGTACATTTTTAAAAGGAGGATGAATCAGATATTTTTTTATGTAATTTCAGAGTATAAACTTATTTTTGTAAAATTATGCATTTAATTGATCTCTTAGTTAATTGATATTCATGAAAAATTGTAAATTATAATCATAAAACTTGGCTGGTGACTATTTGCAGCCAATCATAGATGCTGGAGGCTGATGACGTAATGTAAATTAAAAACTGATGAAGTAGCATTCAAAGTTAAGGTTTGTTTATTATAAATAAATAATGCAAAATGCCTTTAAAATGTAATGCGGTACTCTGTAACATGTAAAAATTCCCACAAAGAGTATAAATTTTAGATCACCTGAAGATCAGGGCGCCCAGCCTTCTTTAGTTAGCTTTATAAGATTAACAAACGAAAATATCACGACCCAACCTAATCAATCGTCAAGGGCGTACAGTTGACGTAACGATTGGTTAGGTCGTGATATTTTCGTTAGTTAGCCTTATAAAGCTAACTAAAAAAGGCTGGGGTGACGCGTGTTGTCAAAAAGCAACGTCACAGAGCAAATTTGCAAAGCATTTGAACACTACAAATTAAATCTGCAATCTCCATTTTTGGATCACCTGATTACCGAGCTGGATGAGCGCCTCTACACCTCGACAAATTGCGTTAAAACCGAAAAACTTTTACCAAAACATATCAACTCTTTGGAGGAGGAGGATTTCAAGGATATCAAAATTAGATAATATAATGGCTTCGTTAATGAAAATCTTATTTTAGAAATTGAGTGCTGGAAAATGAAGGAGTTTAAAAATAAAACAACAATGGAATTGGAAGACTGTCTTCTGCTTACAAGAGACATCTACCCTAATTTGCACACAGTCTTCCAAGTATTGTTAAACAATGCCTGTGTCTGTAGCTTCTGCAGACAGACGTTTTAGTGTACGAAGACTACTAAAAACGTATCTTCGATCAGCTATGGGTTCCGATCGCCTCACTGCACTGGCATTACCGCACAGTGCACAAATTGCACATACATCAAGACAAATCGCCAAATCCTCAAAATGTCTTTCAAGAATTCGACGCCAGTGGACACCGCAGAATTGCCATATCATTTGACTAATGTTTTAGACCTTTTCAAGTATTGAATTTTAAAAATAATGTGTAATCACTTTAACATGAGCTCTTCATTTCCTGATTTCTTATTCCATTCTCCAGATGTCAACAAAATGCATGTACAAGTACGTATAACTTCTTAAATTTTGAAAATATACTTTAAAAAAAACTTCTATATACGTATAACTAGCAGATCGCATTTCAACCTAAAAAAAATCGTGCGTCCAATTTTTTAAAGGCTGCGGGCACCCCTGTGTATATAGAGTAATGTGCTTAAAAACAATAACTTCTGAACTAAAATTATTGTTGCGCATTAATAATAATAACGTCAAACTGACAAAAAATTTTAAAAAGTTAGTCTCTTTATACCGTTTTCTATAATAACTTTGTTGTTTTTATTAATCAAGATGAATGTAACAAAAGAATTAGTTAAGTTAAACTACTCATTCCCACTAAATCAAAAACTCTTCATTACTGATAATTTACAATCCATTAGCAAATTTAAACTAATTTCCTTTGTAAGGTCTTTCAGTAGCTTTCATTTTTATTAATGAAAACGAACGAAGTTACTATAGAAAACGGCATAAAAAGACTAACTATTTTTTTTTATTTTTGTCAGTTTACATTATCATTATTTTTATTACTAATGCGCAAACATCAATTTTTTTCCAGAATATCTTAGCAATGGGTTGTTTATATTAATGTATTCTCAAAAGGAACATTCACATAAAAAATCATGTTCATATTTAATCAATGAGATTTGAACGTGAAACAAATGAAAAGATATGAATTTTCAAGTGTTTGCGATAATAAACTGGATGACAGGGGTGATCTTGAGGCAAGTCCGAATCATGTAACGTTATGAAAGATATATATAAAATTGTGTAATTACAACACAATGGTCTTCTATTCTATCATGACTTCACAAATGTTGCCCTAGAAACATTCGTGTTTATTCTCGTTTCAGCCAAGGAAATGTTCACATTTTATTCACACATCGAAGTGTCACCATACTTCTGGCAGAAATTTCTCGGGTCCTGACAAAAGCCCCCTAGGACAAAAGCCCCCTGGACAAATTGCTGGGATTAACCTGTTATGTTACTTGAATGCTCGGTTTGTCAACTGAATGCCCGGTTAGGTTAAATTGTGATATTTTCGTTAGTTTAAACGAAAATGACGAGAGCCAAAATACATAAAAATTCTTATTATTTTTCCTTGGGGGCTTTTGTCCTAGGGGGCTTTTGTCCTACACTCGCTATTTCTAATAGCGTCATTTGCAAAATTTCGACCATTTTTTTAGTAACTGTTGTATTGATCTTTGAATTGTACATCGCTTATAAATGTTTTCATATATAAATGAATTTAGCTTCGTAGAAAGTAACTTTTTTTTCACTGAACCTGTAGCTACGGAAAAAAACGCATTTCGTTAGCTTTCAATACTAAAAAACTACTTGCAGTGTACAATGAGTTAGAGGCGCCTGAACAATCTTCCGACGATGCTGTTTATCAGCATCAGAATCGGTAAATGAAAATCCTATTTTCCAAGTCTTTCCTAAAAACTAAAGTTTTAAACTAAATTTTACCTCAATGTATCTTAGGTGGGTTATGAGATGAAGTGGGGTAAGTTCTAAATGTGTGTCCACAAACTATAAATTACTGGTCTTATGCATTAGCCACTTCTCTCTATAAGTAAATGAATATACGCTTAACTTTAGGTGCATAAAGCCTAACTTGTTTTTTTAATCGACTTGAATAACCTTCAATGATAAAACAAATACATGAGCTTTACAATTTTTGTTTTAACATAAATAATTGTGAAACCGGGCTATTTATTTTGATTTGGCCCTTAAACTTTAGGCTTTACTGCATCAAAATCTCTCTGAGTAATGCGTATTTATTTTTTCTTCATCTGATTGTGAATACAATTGACCAAATAAATACCATACTATACCATACCATATCTGTCCTGTCCATACCTGTCCGCTTAGCTGCATAATTGTTCGTCAGTGTAGGTAATGAGAACCAATATTTAAATCGGTCCAATTTGGTTTTACTTAATCGCTTTTTATCAATATCAATATAGCCATTAACGAATTCTTACATTAAGTGTTGTGTGTTCATAGTAATTTGCATTGACATGGTCTGTTTTGTAAGTTTGGCTTGTGGGTTCATTGTCTTTGTTTGAACCTAACTTATAATTTTATTGTTTTACATTAATTTCAACAACATCACATTTAAATATTGCCAAACTATTAAGGTTAGGTTAAGTTGTGATATTTTCGTTAGTTTTAACGAAAATATCAACTTAACCTAACCAATCGTCAAGGGCATACAGTTGACCTAACCGGGCATTATATCCCGTAGAATGAATTTTGTTTTATTTGTCCTTTAAATTTTTTGTTTTAATGTAATTGAATTTGTAAATGTGTTGTAGACCGTACGCTATAGTGTAAATATCTTTGTAGACCGCACGCTACAGTAGCACCGAATAAAAAAAAAAAAATCTTTATTGCGGGTCATTCACAATCCATAGCCATTTAACTTAACATACAAGGTCAAACTTACGTATTATACACTGAACGTAATACAAAACTAAGGCCAACATAGCCACTTAACCTAGCATACTGGCGTACTGTTTGATTAATTATGTGGCAATTTTATGTATATTGTTATTACACGAAACATCATTAACTGAAAAAGATCATTTGTATACGTTGGAGAAAATAATTGTAGCTTAATGAAGAAATCGGAGAAATTATGAAAATAAAAGAGTTTAATAAAAATGCTGATAAATTATGGGAAGCTGAGTTCGGATATGATTTTGTGGAAACTATATTTTAAATTATTAATTATAAAACAAACAAAACATCTTTGTTGCGGATCATTCACAATCCATAGCCATTTAACCTAACATACAAGTACAAGAATAAGGCCAGCATAGCCATTTAACCCAACATACAATATGCATATAAAATCTTTGCTACATTACAAAAATAAGGTATCGTAAACCAGCAGTTGTCTGAACCAAGACTGCCATATAGGTGATTGGTACACAGTATCTGAAGACAGGATATTGCACAATAACACATTAGAGCTGTTTTGGACCCTAGTAATGAAATTATATATAAATTCACCCGGATTAACATTTGGCTGGTAGGTAGGTTACGCGTAGTAAACATAAAATTGGCACTGCACCATTTTGGTTCCCTACATAGCCTACGAAAAATATTATAAGCAACAGAGTTTATTCATAGCAGTTTTTGTATAGATCTACCACAGATGGGATGTATACAATGCAGTATAGTAAGTTCTAAAAAGATAAGTTTTAACTGTTTCTGAACACATACCAAATTTCCATACTAGGTATTGTCTGACCATTCAGTTCAAAAGACCCACACGATACATGTTGCAGTAGATTACACTTAAAAATCAGGATACAACTCTCAGCCCCGTTATAGGTGATGTCATTTTCTATACCATATTGTTCACATATCTCTAATAGTACTCTCAGCCCATCGGAAGAGGGTGACAGAAGAACAAGGTCATCAGCATACATTAAATGATTAATTTTTTCCTTTCCAATGACACCTCAGTAGTATAGCCGCAAAAGGGGAGAGTGCAAGAATGTTGCAGGTTATTATGTAATGTTGCAAAGGGGGTGGGGGTTGTTGGAAAGGGGGTGGGGTTGTTGCAAAGGGGGGTGGGGTTGCAAAAAAAGAAAATAAAAAAGCGTACTGGCCTTTGCTGCCAACCTAGGTTGCAAGGGGCATGCACCAACCTAGGTTGCAAGGGGCATGCAACTTGGGGGCCTCCCCCAAGCTATTCCCCCAAAGGACCAGAGAGAAAGGAGGAGAGGTGTTCACCTGGCAGGAGCCGAGTGCACATTAAGACTTCAGCCGAGTAGGCGTTGTTTTATAGGCTCCTAATCAGCCAGAATCAGCCAGTTGGCTGAATCAGCCAGTTGACTGAGCCAAGGAGAGAGAGACACCTGAAGGAGAGAGAGAGAGGCCTGTAGGAGAGAGAGAGATACGCCTGTAGGAGAGAGAGAGAGAGAGAGAGAGAGAGAGAGCGCCTGTAGGAGAGAGAGAGAGATACACCTGAAGGAGAGAGAAGAGAGAGAGAGAGAGAGGAGTTCTCCCCCAAGTTATTTTCGTTTTCCTAACCTAAGAGGCCACTAAGGGGTTTTACCAAAGGGCCTAAAAGAGAAGGACCAGAGGTCCTTCCTCGGCTGGGAGCCTTGGTGGAATGAGTCTTTCACCAACTTCGCGGTCTTTTATAAGCCTCTATTCTGGCTGAATTGCCAGATAGCGCAATGTGTTCAGTTGTCAGATCGCACCATGTATGCAGATGCAGAGTTGCTACATCAAGCCATGTAATCGGGTGCTGATGTGCCAGATCGCACCATCAGATAGCGCCATGTATTCCAGAAATATTAATCATCCATTGTGTAACACAATATGACGATAGTTTATTCCAATTAAATTCTGTTTAAATACACCTTTATTAATTGCATACCTTTCCAGTTTTTTTTGCAATGATCGGTTGCTAGATATATATATATATAGGGGGCTGCAAAAGTAGGTATACAATAATGAAAAACAAAACGTGCGCACAAAACGTATTTTATTGATTATACAAGCATATCAATAATAACATATCAATAATAAACATATTAATCCCTCAAATGTTCAAACTGTTTGCCCCCGGCATTCACACACTCCACTAGTCGAGTGTGGACACCCATGCACACTCTGGCACAAAGGTCTTTATCAGCATCAATTTCCTGGCAAGCCTCCCGTATGAACTGAATCATGGCATCAACAGAACGTGGCTTGCGTGCGAAAACCACATCCCCAGAAAAAGAAGTCCATAGGGGTGAGATCCGGCGAACGTGGTGGCCAGTCAACGGCTCCCCGACGTCCAATCCACCTGTTTGGAAATTCTTCGTCAAGTAGCGCACGCACAGTGAGTGCGAAGTGCGGTGGCGCCCCATCCTGCTGAAAGTAGAAGTCGTCCTGCTGCTGTTGTTCGCGCACCTTTGGTATGATTGTATCCGTCAGCATGTTCAGATACACGTGTTGATCGACAGTCCTCTGCAGAATGATAGGTCCAACGACACCTTTGCAAGACAGGCCAGCCCACACTGTCACCCCAGGTTGATTGAGCTGTTGCTCAATCGTGACTTTAGGGTTTTCAGTTGCGTAGTACACACAATTGTGCCGATTAACGGCACCCGATAGCTTAAAGTTTGCTTCATCGGACCACACGAATTTGCGCAGAATGCTGTCACCCTCTCGTTCCTCGTTCAGGATGGCTTCGCAAAATTGTAAACGCCGATCCGAGTCATCCTCTAATAAACCATGTATCAATCGTGGCACGTACATTTTCAGTCCTACACGGTGCATCAAACGACCCAACGATCTGCGTTCAATACCCAATTCAGATGACGCCCTGTTTTTCGATTTCTGAGGGCTCTGGGTAAATGCCAGGGCGACCTGCATTGCATTCTCTGGCGTTGTCACAGTGACTGGTCGATCACTCTTCGGCGAGTTGTGGATAGACCCCGTCCGCTCAAATTTGTCACGTATCCGGTAAATCGTGAGCCTCGTTGGTGGAGGCGATGCAAATGTTTCTCGCCACTGCTCTCGCACACGTTCACTATTCTCTGTCTTCCAGTACTGTTTCAAAATCCATTTGCGCTCCTCGTCCGTTAAATTACCAGCCATCGTTAAATTTCCACTTTACCTGCAAATAATAGATGTATTATAGAAAAAATTACGAAAATAAAAATATTAAAAATAGTAATAATGATTTTAATGAATTAAATGAATTCTAGTATTAAATGAATCCTAGCACCACTATTATAATACTGGTAATACTGGTATAATCCTTACTGTATACCTACTTTTGCAGCCCCCTGTATATATATATATATATATATACACATTCTTTTCTTATGTTAGGTAAATATATATATATATATATATATATATATATAATATATATATTATTATTTATTTTATAACATTTAATTTTAGTTTAGAAGCAAATTTAACATTAACTTCATTGAACTTTTCGAAACAAATAACATAGTTTACCTTCGAAAACGTCATAATAGAAAATAATTAATTTCATGGTTAACTAGTTTATTTCGTTTACTATAATTATATATATAGTCTTTTAAGCAGCTTATGATAGATATATATATATAATATATATCTGAACTCTTTCAGCTAAAGAAGCCTTATGTATAGAATTGGTTGTGTAATAGCTGATATTAAACTCTTTTAACATGTTCTGAAAGCACGGCTTATAATTTCCTTCCCCATATCCAATAGCACTTCAAGACATTATTGTATAGAAATATGTGTAACACGATATGACGATAGTTATTCCAATTAAATTCTGTTTAAATACACCTTTATTAATTGCATTTTACAATATAAATGCCCAAGTCTTCTTCATTTGACCAATAATCGTCTAGAATACAATCAAAAGCACGCACAAAGAGTTCATCGTTAGCTACATTATTAAATACAAGTTTATAAACACGCTTTTCCAATCGAGGGTTTATTTCTACCGACTCGAGCTTTTCAATCGTGAACTCACTCAACACAGCAGCAATTGAAATAATCTTCTAAATCGTTACGACAACTGCGCGTTATATAAAGAAATAGTTCTTCAGGGTGAACGGTGTAGGTGAGCTCAGCCTTGTACCGATCAATTGCTTTGTACCAAAGTTTTATAAGAAACACCAAATAATTGTCCCCTAGCGCAATTGGAAAGGTTTTCACCCCACCTTAGACCCACAGTTTAACATTAGAAAATTCTGAAACCTGACTCAGTGCCAAAATGAAACACCAAATAATTGTCCCCTAGCGCAATTGGAAAGGTTTTCACCCCACCTTAGACCCACAGTTTAACATTAGAAAATTCTGAAACCTGACTCAGTGCCAAAATGAAACACCAAATAATTGTCCCCTAGCGCAATTGGAAAGGTTTTCACCCCAACTTAGACCCACAGTTTAACGTTGAAACCGAATGTTCTTTTAAAATATAATTCCTCTCGATTACATTAGTGACTAATGATGCGGGAAAATCTGAGTAAATATTTTCTCGAAAACTATGGGTGATAGAAACATTCTGAAACCATATTTGGAATCAGTATCAAAAGTTCTATACGAATCACCAAATAATTTTCAAAGGAGAATACGAACATTAAATCTATTGGTGAAAATATATATATGTTACTCGTCCGGTCCCGTTATAGCGGATTGGTACACGTCATAGCTCCACCCACCCAGCTACATCGGCAGCCAATCACTACGAACATCTGGTCTTTTGGGGCGGAGCTTGGCGATTGTGCCTATAAAAGGGGATATTTTTCAGTTTGGAGTAACAGTAGCTATTTTCGCGTCAGTGAATAATCATTCCCTCCACCATGGACCTGTACGTCTCCCCAGACTTGTATGAAGAGAGTGATACTGCAGCATTAACGACAATTAGCCTTTTTAATGCGGTTGACCTTGATGAATTATTTACAACGCAAGCCGTAGAAGACACGTGCAGTGACGCTCCTTACAATCCGACGCAAGGGACTACCATAGAAATGTAAGTGTCTATAATTAGAATTTATATATGGATGGGGTGTAGTATCTCGCCAAATAGATACTCGCCAAAAATGTCAATCAATGTTATTTTGTTACCCCATTATGCTAAAATCGAAATTTTATGGCATTCATTCCTCGAACCAAAGATATCTTCACATAATGGGGAACTGTTTGTATACTCTGTATATGTTTTAAAAGCATTATTCCTTTAAGGTCCGATGAGGATTTGACACGTGTTATACAATCTTTTGAAGAATCTCGGAATACGGGGGATATACTGAAGTCATCAATGTCACACATCCTCCACCATGGACCTGTACGTCTCCCCGGAATTGTATGAAGAACGTGATACTGCAGCATTAACCGCAATTAGTCTTTTCAATGCGATTGACCGTGGCGAATTATTTTCAACACAAACCGGAGAAGATATTTGCAGTGACGCTCCTTACAATCCGACGCAAGGGACTACCATAGAAATGTAAGTGTATATAATTAGAATTTTTATATGGAGAGTTGTAGTATCTCGTCAAATAGATATTCGCCAAAAATGTCAATCAATGTTATTTGGTTATCCCCATTATGCTAAAATCGAAATTTTTATGGCATTCCTCGAACCAAAGATATCTTCACATAATGGGGATCTGTCTGTATACTCTGTATATGTTTTAAAAGCATTATTCCTTTAAGGTCCGATGAGGATTTGACACGTGTTATACAATCTTTTGAAGAATCTCGGAATAGGGAGGATATACTGATCAGTCAACAATGTCACACCGAAATAATGTAAGTGTTTTTCGATCTTTTTGGGATAAGAAGACAATATATTTTCATAAATTTATTAAATGAAAGAAATCAGTACAATAAACAACCACAGAATATATCGTTACAAATATACGAACAAAAACATTATAATATACAACGAGTACGTACAATTGGAAAACGGTTTTTTATCTGTCTGCATACCATTTCATCGTTTCGGCGAGTGTGATACGGGTCAAATAAATTTAAAAAATTTATAAATTCTTTATCATTTGACATATGCATGAGAAATGAGACGCAGTACATTCCGCAAACATTAGTAAAATATCCTTGCATGCGAAATGGGGTCCACACAACTTCGGGAATATGTAACTGAGCGAGAAATTTTACAATAATAGGGTCACTCCAGGGTTGAGTACCGAGTGAATCAAAATAGTACAGGCGCTGTCTATTTTTAAAATAGACAGCGATCCAGTGAATCCCTTCATTACCGATGATGTCTGTGTTCACAATAAGACTACCGCATTCTCGCGTACTTGGCAAACTCAATGTTTCATTCTTCGCAAAAACGCCGATAAATTTGGAACGTGTGACTCGCTCCATTACTTTCTGAAGTGTATTAGCATCCATTTTAAAAGTCAGTGATAACGCTTCTAAATCTATCTACTATTAGGGCTTGCGATTCGAGATATACTAGTACACTAATAGGAGCGTCTATAGGCTTGGCGAATTCCAGCCGCACTGAGATGTTTCCGCTCTGCTGTGGGGTTAAATGGGTATTTACGCTAGCAGATAAGTCAGGTGTAATGTCAAACGGATAAAGGTTAAATTGATCAATGAATTCTTCCTGCGTTACCCCATTACCAAGCTCATCACAATCACCTGCAATATGGGTCAGATTACTATAGGCTCTGGCACAAAGAGGTAACACAGCGTCTGATGAATAGTCCGTACCCATTGTTCCACCCAAAGCAGTGCCATTAACGTATAGAGTTATATTTTTAAGTCCGAAATTCTCGAATTTAAAGGCACTCTTTTTATATTTTCCATTCACCGAAGCGTGGTCCTGCATGCCGATTAATATCCTTTTAGGAAGATTTCCCAGGGCAATGTTTTCTATCTGCTTCGATGCCAACCCTGCAGGAACCGTATATAGTTTGATCTGCACTCTGTTAATAGGATATTTCACTGTAGCGTTTAGTAAATTTTTCTCAATTTCTAGTTGTTTTGGTGAACTTAATTTCACTCGCCGTACGCGGAGGTATGTGTCCATAATGTGAACCACAACGGACTTTGCACCCTCTTCTTGATTCGCATCCAGATTTAAGCAGATCTCAGGAGTCGTGCGGGTGAGCTTTATTGTCATATCCACCCCGTTCACAAGCAACTTCTCCTGGAAAGTGAAATCTGTGTGCAACCGTCCAAAACACTCGTATATTTTCTTTTTAGAATTTTTAAATTTGTCCTTTATACTATTTTCATCTTTAGTTTGATAATATCCCTCCGCACTTAAAAAGGTAGCCTTCGCTTCTTTGGAAAAGTTGAGGACATTTTCCAAATAGGCTCGTAGATGATAGTACCCCGTGCCTGCCGATATGTTGGTCTGATTTAAATATACGTCACACTGGTTGAATATGGCGTGCAGAAAGTTTGTTTCAGGGTATACAGCATATTTGTCATCGCAGACCGTTCCATCAGAATGGGCTATACGTAGCTTAGCGTACATGTGCACACAGCTTGGATCAAAAAAGTAAGGACCTGAGCTGGGTATCACGAATTCTATAGGTGCACTCGGGGAACTAATTGTGTTTAAAGGGTTAATTGTAATAAAGTCACTGTGCTCAATAGAAACTTGGGTGTTGGCGGGAGCTCAAAAAAGGACAGCTCCGATTTACAGCATTGTGACTACATGGGTGGATGAAGCGTGCCATGGCGAAATAGTGACTCCTCTCTCGAGAAGTGGTAAACAAACTATGATTCATGAGATCAATGTCCTTAGCTTATATCAGTCAAAAAGTGGTCAACCATAGGTTTCATTCGCTTACAGCATTTCTTTTTTGATAGCCTTTTACGTTTAATGCCACGTGACCCCTTCTTCTTCCGGGGAGCCCTCTTCTTCTTCTCCCGCCACCACGCATTTTTCTCTTTGCATCTTTGATGATTTCGTTCCGTGTACCTTTAAATGTTTTTTTTAGAGCTTCTTTAGGTTTAGCCCGGCCAATATGTCTTCTGCAGTGTTAAGGCCTGATTGTAGCGCTTTCCTTCCAAGGTATCTGGCACCCCTCTTCAGCAAAGGAACAGCCATACGTAGTATGGATGAAAAAATGGATCCAAGTCCACTACCGCGCTGGTATCGCATCCCTCGATAGACGGTGAAAGGCTTTCTATCCATTATAACTGCGTCGTCGAAAGTGTAGCTTCACTGTTAAGCTCCCGTTACCGAATGGGAAGTTTTCGCCCTCAATCGTTCTTATATATATTGTGATATTGGTTATTAAATTAGTTGCGACATTCACATAATGGGGTCTGTCATATGTAATACTCAAACTCCTTCCTCTATGGTTGGGGATGTGAGCAATGCGCAGCAGGCGTGCCTGGGTATCCCCAACAAACTGGTGCTCCACTATATTACTGTAAATATAGCACATGTCTGGGGACCTTTCAGCCAATTTCTCCATCTTCAATTGATACATTAATCTGGACAAGTTATACTGTGTCTCGTGAAATGTGTCTCTTTGGAAGGCTGCGCTATATCGGCCGTTGGTTAGAATTTTGAACTTTCTATGTTCTTTAAGACGTCTGTTAGTCTTTGATTTTAGGATTAGTGTATGTGCAGGGTTGTTTACGATTTCGTATACTAAATCATTCGTAAGGTTTGAGTTTCTTAAACTTACGTTTAAGCCTCTCACAACATCCTCGGCCGAACCATATTGACCCGGTCCTAGTCTTACTTCTGTACTGTAATACCGTGCAATCTTAGTCCGAGCGATACGCATAGTTTCATCCATAGCTACCCCAGCTTTTTCACACTCGTCAATGTCTCTAAGAATCGTAAAAACGGTTTCTTTATGTTCAATATTTAAAAAGATGGTGTCCAGCTGAATTTCGCATATCCCCACCTCATACGAATCACGACCCAATTCAATGTGCCCGTGGAGTTCTGTTACAAAGTTGGCTAGTGTGTTGTTAGGGTGTACAGACAGGGACGAGGAGGACGGGAGTGTGACGTAGAAATGGTTAGGAGCCATGTTGCATACTATTTAAGCTTCATTATTGCATCAGCTTTTATATAGGTGTTGAAGCTTTCTGGGTACCCTAGCCATTTCACCAGGTACATTTTTCTCTTTCCTGAACCTTTGCTTCCTAAAATTTTCTCAATTTTAAACACATTTTTTCTAAATTAAACGCAACTTTCTGCAATTCCTCGCGGTAAAAGCCTCCTGAGATTTCTTCCCCATTCAAATCTTCAATGTAATACATCATTATCTCACCTTTAGGTCTCATAGCCCTAACTTTAAAAATCTCGCGTGTCCATCCTTGCTCAAAACCCTTTGCGAATTTATTCCCCGAACGCGACAGCCTTACATAATCATTGATTTTGAAGCGCGCAGAGTGTGGTGTGGTGGTGGTGATCCATCTCTTCTCGGGAGCGTACCTCTTTCTAAAACTTCGTTAGGTGTTGTCCCAATCGTGCGATGGTGTGAGCGGTTGTAGGATGATGCCAATGATTCCAGAATGTCTAGAAATCTGTGTGTGTTTTTATGTGTAAAATAACGGTGCATGCGTTCCTTTATGGTGCGCTGAACTCTTTCAGCTAAAGAAGCCTTATGTATAGAATTGGTTGTGTAATAGCTGATATTAAACTCTGTCAACATGTTCTGAAAAGCACGGCCTATAAATTCCTTCCCCATATCCGTACAAAAATAGCCAGGAACCCTGTTTTCTTTTAACATTAGCGTTTTGGTGGCTTTAGCAACTGTTTCAGGTGATTTATTTTTCAGAGGAACTAGCCACAGATATCTAGAGAATACGTCTATTATGAATAGAATGTAGCGGTAACCATCGTTATACACAGAATATCTTTGCATGTCTGTTAAATCTGCTTGCCAAATAGAATCAATCGAGGAAGCCGTTGTCTTGGCTGTTTTAAACCTTTTTCTCACAGGCTTATGAAGCGTATAAGCGTCCTGCTCCCTCAAAAATCTTTCAACATCTTTTTTTCCTACTCCGTAAACACTTCTGTACAGTCTATCTACGCCGCCGTAAGAGGATGGGTAGAAATGTCATAATAGCGTTTAGTTAATACGTTAGCCATTTGCGTATTTTAGAGGCACGTGGGTAGGGTTGGTTTAACCTCTTCTTGCTCCTCTTCAAAGGTGTTACCGCCGGGGGTGACGGCGCCTTCAATTGTGTCACAGGCGTTGCATGTTCCAAGTCTTTTAACCTGTTCAGATTTCCTATCAACGTTTTAGGGACATTTATTTGTTGTAGTCTTGCTTTAATATGCTTCCATCCTGATGATGGTGATGGCCTATCCCACTTTCTCACCAGATCATGGACAATGTCTACGATATTCGATCCCTGTACCTTTGATCCTTCCACAATGATCTCCCTGTATCGGTCCATTGTATGGCGGGATCCTCATTCAATAGATTATAAAGACTTAAGCCTTTACTCCTCAATGTAGTGGGAGGGTTTTTTAATACATGTTCGATATGTTGTGTGGCTAATCTTTTTGGTTGGTCAGCTGTATCGTCGGGCACAGATCCTATGTCGTCCATCGTCCCCCGTGCTGTGCCTAATAACCACAGGAATCTCTGTAGGGCTCTTATAATTTTCGTACTCGTGAAGAAATTTCTGCAGAGCTTCTTGGTATAAGATTCTTTTCTCATCAGGTGTTTTTTCACTGTTTAATAGGGCTACAATTCGCTTTCCATTCTTTTAAGTCTGCTTTTACGGGGATCTAGACCGTGTCTGGATTCCTTTGCAGTGAAGCGTACACCTCGTGGGGAATCACTACCACTTTCTTCATTATATTAATCTAGTCAGTAAAGGACCCAAAACTGAAAATAAGATGGGGAGAAATGACCCTCCTGTTTGTACAATAATTCGTTTTTTCTTCGCTACAGTTTGCTTTTACGAGCGAGTGCACGTATTATGTTCTTGTAGCGGCGTAGGCGAGCCTTCTGAGGGGTTTTCATTGATACATTGCAATTTATAACGTTAAGACAGATTTCACAGATGCATTTTAAAAAGTCGGCGTCGATATTTTTAATAAACATCTGCTGCATTGCCCGGGGCAGTCGATGATAGATTTTTATTAATTCACGGTATTTCTTTAGTCTCTTTGTCATTCTGGAATATACACCGTTTCAGGCTCGTTTGGAAATATATTCGTTCGCAGAAGCACTCTAAACGTGTTTCGCGGATGAAGGTCGCAAAGCAAATATCCGTAACGCGTGCTTGTAGCTTCTTTATAAACTTCCAAAAACTCCTTACGCTGATTCGGGAACATTTGATTGGCTAATACCCCAATTTGTGATACATCTCTACGTTGCGCGAATAAGACTAGATATTGCGTATTTAACGACACATCGCGCATGTATCTATTTTTGAAAAATAGATTCTGATTGATGAAGAACACGCTTATGTTAAGATGGTGGGAGAATACTGTAAATGTCTCGGCAAACGTTTTATCCATCTCCAACATGAGATCGTCAATTACAATGATTGTATGTTCATTTCCCTTTAACGAATTAACGTCATATACGCCTTTGTGGAACAAAATATCATCTTGGTACTCGTTGAACACTGATTGATACGTCGAATAGCACCATATAACTTTATGCACAAATTTCGAGAACATCTCCCCTTTTCTTTAATGATTTTAAGCATAAACACAGTTTTACCACATCCTGTAGGTCCAGATATAATACATGTGGATGGGCTCGTGAATCTGAATTTTTCTACAGAGTCCATTTCTAACACGTCACACTCCTAAGTGGGTCATTTACAAAATATTACAAATTTTGAGTGCTGTTCCTTATATTTTTCTCCCACAGAACCGTGAATGACGATGAGGTAGAGCACCCCATCATTACGGATGACCTCGACGACAGTGTAGTTGTGATCTCCTCCCCTGAACCCTCACCAGCGATACCGGTAGCACGTCCAAAGCGGAGGTATGAGAACCCACGTCAGGTATAAAGCGACCGAAATACGCGCCTGTTGCAGCGGTAATAGATCCCCAACCCTCAACCTCTTACGCAAAACCCCCAGCAGCACCTTCCGCTAATATATCCCCTAATTCATCCGCCGCCCCCCGTTCTGTTGAGGATGTATAACGCTGAATTGGTGCGATCCGCAGCCCCCACCCCAGCCTTGACTAGAAATCGGTATAGAGTCAGGGTCGACCCTAGAGCCATGTATAGCAATGGAATTGAGCGCGGCTACGCCGGGTTGTACAGCGTATTATAGAGTTTGCTCTTCAGAATCGCGACGAGCGTGAAGTCAGGACGAGTCTGTCCTTTGGATTCGGGTCAGATGACGGTGATGTAGACGATTATTGGGTGATAGTGCCATTTAGACGTTTGGCGGCTGAAGATGTAGAATATATATTAGGACGTATAATGCAAGCCGCCCAAAGTAGTATAGCCTTCAATATGGACAACTTCACGGTAAATATTGACCATGTATCCGTGTTGCGGGTCATAGTGCCATACCGTATACTCTTAACTTCAATTCTCAAGCTATTTATAGACGGCATATAAACGTCGATCGTGGTTGCGGCTTTATAGCAGTACTCTTAGCACGTATGTTTACTGTACAAAATACACGAACTCAAAAAATTTGGTTGCCTACAGTCGTGGAGCGTGCCCGTAAACTAGCTGTAGACTGTGAACTTGAATTTGACTGTAATATGGGTCCTGAAGAGCTGAGAAGGGTAGAACAGGAAATGAATGTCCGCATAGTTGTGTTTGGGTTGGATGATCGTCGTAGGACTGTGTATGTTTTTAAAAGCTGTGTGAGAGATCGTACAAGCCCCTACTTATTTTAGGATTGTCAGGGACAACGTATCTCCCCATCCGTAATATAAGGTGGCTTTACGCGAGTTATGACAAAAGTCGAAAATATGGGAGACATCATGATTTGTGTAAGGGGTGCCTCGAGTTTGCGGATGATATAGTGAGACATTGTAAAGAATGTCACATGGTATGTGAGCAGTGTAAAAGCACCAAATGTGAAAGCCGTGTAGTTGAAGCTGAGAAGAGAGACTGTGATGTGTGTAGACGCACATTTTTCAATAATAGCTGTTTTGATTTCCATAAATCAATTGGCACGTGCAGGAAAATGAGAATCTGTGAATGTGGTATGTTTCACACAATGGATAATTGGGGAAAATTTAAGCACAAGTGTGACGTAATTCACTGTCCTACATGCCAGGAGGAATATAAGGCGGATGGAGTAAAGCATGTATGTTATATGAAAGATGCTAAGCCTAAAAATAACCCTTGTATAACTGTATACTACGATATAGAAACATATACGAACGCTGAAACCAAAGAGGTAATTCCACATTTACTTGTGAGCCAGACCATCTGTGATGAGTGTATGGTATCGAATGTGACGAGTGCCCCAAATGTGGTAAACGGACAAACGTTTTTAAAACGAATGTCGCGATAGTCCTGTGAAACTATTTGTGTCCTATATTGTCAAGTTAGCCGACAAGTTCAAAAAAATGACTGTGTATATTCTCGCCCATAACGGGGCAAAGTTTGACACGCAGTTCCTTTATAAGGAGTTGCTTGAACACGAATCCTCTGAGATATTTACAGGTGATCCATTGAAAAGAGGCAACAAATTAATACAGATGCAGATAAGAGGCAATGTACAATTTAAAGATACTTTATTATTCACACCTTGTAAATTAGCAAAGCTACCCAAGGTGATGGGAGTAGCAGCTGAAGTTTCCAAAGGATACTTCCCTTACACTTTCCTCACCAGCGAGACTTTAAACTACGTAGGCCCACCACCCCCAAACATTATTTTGACTGTATGGATGAACGTGAAGACTTTGATCGATACTACGACAGTTTTAATGAAAGTAACCCTTATAATATAGCTGATGAATGTGAGCGTTATTGCGTGAATGATGTGCGCGTGCTTAGAGTATGTTTCCAGGCCTTTAGAAGGATGTACATAGCCCGTTTCAAATGCGATCCACTGCAAGTCGCAACCACCATCGCATCATTATGTTTTACGGTGTTCAAGAATAACTTCATGCCTAAAGACACCTTAGCCATTATTCACCGAAACAATCCCCGCAGTTACGGGCACAAGGCTATTTACTGGCTCATACACCTACAGCAACAGACAGGTGTATACATAAAGCACGCCCGCAACACGGGTGAAGTACCCATTAAGATTAATGGACGTGTTTTTTGGGTTGATGGGTTAAGTGAAAACCGTGTCACTGGTGTGAAGACTGTGTACTCCTTTAACGGTTGCTGGTGGCATGGATGCCCCCGTCCTGAGTGCGGAATCACCGGAGATATCCACGGTAGGTCTCCTGCCGACTGTCTTGCATCGACCCGCACCCGCGATCAACTTATAGGATCACAGTTCACTCACAAAGTCTTGTGGGAGCATGAATATGATGCACGGATGGAGACAGACGAGGTGTACCGTGAGGAAATAAAACGATCAAGCGTTCAATGGTGCTGGATCCTCTCAAATGTGGTGATAGCTTGTTTGGAGGACGTACAAATCCTTTCAGACTATACTTTCCACCTACGGAGGGCGTGAAGCTCCATTACTACGATTTCTGTTCTTTATACCCATACGTGATGAAGAGCAATCCGTACCCCGTGGGCGCTCCTGAGAAACTGGTGGGACCTAGCCTACCCTCCATCAATGAATTTTCAAAAATTTGAATGATCGTTACTTTGGGCTCTCTTTCGTAGACGTACTCCCCCCACGCAATTTATGGATGCCGATCTTACCTGTCGTTATCGACGACAAGCTCATGTTTCCCCTGTGCGTGAAGTGCGCGGAAGAGGATAACGGCGAATGTAACCATATACCCCACCAGCGTAAGATCAGAGGCGTATATACAAGTCCTGAGTTGGCCCTAGCCGTACGCCATGGTTATAGAATACTGAAGATACATGAGGTGTGGAGGTTTCAGAAGCTACCCAACCTTTTCACACCATATATAAACACCTTTTTGAAGGATAAGGTTGAGGCATCAGGGTATCCGCGAGGAGTTGATACCGAAGATGAAAAGTCTGCCTATATTCAACGTTACCGCGACCGCGAAGGTATACAACTTGATCGTGTCCAAATTGTAAAGAATCCTGGCAAGCGCTTTAGTGCAAAGTTGTGTCTAAACAGTCTATGGGGAAAATTTGCGCAGAATACCGGCAGAGGGAGCATTCATTTGGCACAAAGTTATAGCGATGTCTGGGATTATGCCAATGCCCCGATAAAGAGGTCATGGAGATCGTAAATGTAGGTAATACTTACGTAATAAAGTACAACAACACTGAATTTGCCACAGATACCTCAAGGGTTACAAACATACCTGTGGCCAGCTTCACAACAGCCTACGCCCGTATAAAACTTTGGGGTCTATTGCATTCTCTTGGGCGGAGAGTATTGTATGCCGATACAGATAGCGTGATATTCACAGAGAGGGAGGGTGAATACATGCCCACTATTGGGGAGTTCCTCGGCGAGCTCACTGATGAGATCAAGGATGAGTATGGGGACAACGCATACGCCGACTCTTTTGCCTCAACAGGACCTAAGACTTATGGGGTACGGGTCAGGGTGGGGGAGGAAATGAAATATATCGTGAAGGCAAAGGGTATTACGCTCAACCATGCGAATCGGGAGGTTGTTAACTTTGAGTCGTTGAAGGATCTAGTATGTTTGGATGAACAACCTCCCCAACTAATTGTAGGCACCCACAATTTTCGGGCGCAGAAGCTGGGGGGCGTGAAGGAACTTAGGGGTACGATGGTGTGCCGTAACACCTATAGGAAACGTTACCAGTTACCTGGTACCTATGATACCGTACCCTTTGGATACCAATGATGCTTCTAACTCACACGTCTTGTATATAATCGTATCTATTTGTAAATATATATATATATAACTTGAATATCTCGTTTATTAAATCGTATTTGTAAATATATATAACTTGAATATCTCGTTTATTAAATAAATCATGTTTCAAATAGCGTTTCACTTTCTCCTTTGTGTGTGTGTGTGTGTGTGTGTGTGTGTGTAGGTGAAAGTTCTAAGCTCCGCCCACTGTAAGACCGTGAGTCATGCTACTATCTGGGAATCCCTGCGTGGTCAGTCGACCGCAGTAAGCCCGAGAGATCAGACGTGTATTCAAATGGCTACCTTTAATATTGCTTGTACAACGTTTACGAAATGGTATTCAGTAAAGTGCCAGGATGTGGTGGATACCGAAAAACTTCCTATTCATCCCTCCTATGCCTCTTTTAAAAACACATTGGATTGTGCGAAGTTCCAAGATGTACAAATACTCTACGGATGTTCTGGTGAGACCGTTGAAGGCTTTCGTTGCACAGACGATGTGCTGAAGTATACTGCAGAGCTAAACTTTATAAAGTCTCACATACACCGTGAAGTAAAAGAAACAACGCGTGCAGAAGAGAAGCAGCAGGTATGGATAATGAGTCTTGCTGATGGGTGGTGTGACAAGCGGTATTACGTCATGCTACACCATGTCGATTACTCATACCCTACGACTGGAAATGTGAATCTCGTGATCATGGACAATCTTAAGTATTTTTATCACTATATTAACGTATATCATGATGAGGTTCGTAGTCAGGTTGTGGCTAGTGCCCTGCGTGAATTTTTAACAGAGTTTAGAAACGAGTATCGTTTGATGGGCAGAAAGGCAAAATATGAACATATGTTCCTCTCAAATAGTGCTCCGGAGTGTGGAGATATTTAGTAAAACATAAAATGTTCCTAGTTCTTATCCAAAATGTCTGGTGCGTAGGCTGGTAGTGATATTCTTGTACCGGTACAACAATTCGACTCGCGAACAAGCCCATTCACGTATCATCGAGTCAGCCGCCCGTCGAACCATTCCTGCCTACCTGCGTGCCTCACACGGCTCATAGTTATCTCAGAGCTTGAGCCGAGTGGACGTGCGCTCCTCGAATACGATGGAACTTCCTTTGAGCAGCATTCTCAACGCCTCGTACGATGTGTCCGTGACGAAATCGTTGCGCGTGTTCAGGCGTAATTCCGGTACCATTAGCTATGTACTGTAAACGGAATGTAGACCGACAAACAAACGGGTTTATTTAAGTATCGAGGAGATGAATAGAATCTTTGTGATAGTTGAGAAGTGGAGTGAAGATCGTTATAAAATACTTGCTAACGTAGGTACAAGAAGAGAGCAGATTAGTGACGCACCCTCATACGGCGTTGTATGTACGTTGTGTATAAATAACGATCGGCCGTGCATTGATATACGGTTGATGTGGAAGAATGCTTCTGATAATAACGCTCTTATTCCTACGCGAAACCGTTTCATCCTCGACAGAATGTTTGAAATCGTCGGATTCCGTAAACTGAAACCTATATTAGACGCGCGTGTTACGGATATGTTTTATTTTGATACAGTACTTGAATACGCATACACCGCTCTGCTCGATGGGTTTACCGAGTGTAGGGCTGGTGAGAATGGTCTAGAGCTGGACGTTTATTTAAAAAGTTTAGACTTTTGAAATACCATGAACTTTGGTACAAAGCAATTGATCGGTACAAGGCTGAGCTCACCTACACCGTTCACCCTGAAGAACTATTTCTTTATATAACGCGCAGTTGTCGTAACGATTTAGAAGATTATTTCAATTGCCGCTATGTTGAGTGAGTTCACGATTGAAAAGCTCGAGTCGGTAGAAATAAACCCTCGATTGGAAAAGCGTTCTTATAAACTTGCGTTTAATAATGTAGCTAACGATGAACGCTCTGTGCGTGCTTTTGATTGTATTCTAGACGTATTTAAAGATGACTTACCAACCGGTTGTAAAGTGGGAACAAAAATAGTACTGAACGATATGAAAGCCCTTCATATCGAGTACAGGTTTCCCTATACTTTAAGCGGTGAAATATTATTAAGCCGCATATACTGCGTAATGCAGAGCAATAATGATGTAATTGTAAACTCGATTAAGACCGAGTTTAGTATTTTGAAAAAAAAGTTAATTGTATTTATATTTTGCTTGACATTTCTCCTGTACTGATTATACGCATATTTCTATTGATTTGTGTTTATATATATATATTTTGCGTGATATTTCTCCTGTACTGTTATGTACATATTTCTATTGAAGTGTATATTAATTTGAAATGTATATTTTATTTTATATATATCCATAATTGTGTGTATATATTTCCTGTACTGTTATATGCATATTCCTCAAATGTATATTTATTTTCTATATATTTATAATAAACAGAATGATGCAATGTTGTTTTACTTAATTGTTATGCCTTCTACTACCGGTATTCGAAATATAATAATGCATACAACGGTATTGCGGTATCTCGCAATATTTAAGCCTTCTAAGCCAACTGGCTGATTAGGAGTCTATAATAGTGTATACAATGGTATCTGGCAACTCTGTCTTCGATTAAATGAATACATGGCGCTATCTGGCAACTCAAGCCATTTACAGCCAACTGGCTGATTAGGCGTATATAATAATAATGTATACAATAATACTGCTAAAAAGAGGTATCTGACAACTCAAGCCATTTACAGCCAACTGGCTGATTAGGAGTCTATAATAATGTATACAATGGTATCGCGGTATCTGGCAACTCAAGCCATTTACGCCAACTGGCTGATTAGGAGCCTATAAAACAACGCCTACTCGGCTGAAGTCTTAATGTGCACTTGGCTCCTGCCAGGTGAACACCTCTCCTCCTTTCTCTCCTTTATCTTGGGGGATAACGCCGCCTCCAAGTTTTCCCCCCACCCTCTTTGCAACACCCCCACCACTTGCAACAACCCCCCTCCCCCACTTTGCAACAACCCCCACCCCCTTTGCAACATTACATAATAACCTGCAACATTCTTGCACTCTCCCCTTTTGCGGCTATACTACTCACCTCCAGTACGTGCAGTTGTTAATTCTTTGGTAAGGTCATCCATGTATATGCAGAAAAGATAGGCAAGGGGGTATATTATCACCCTAACACCATTAGTTACCTTAAAACCTGGTGATACAGTGCTTTTCCATCTTATAAACATGGTCTGCTCTGTATACCAGAATGCATGTATCCTAAGTATATATTTAGGTACCCCTTGACACAAGAGTTTCTTGAAAAGTTTGTGATGGTTAACTCTATCAAATGCTTTTGATCCATCCAGAAAGCAGAAATATACATTGTTACTTGACATCTTGTACTTTAGGACGGCTTCCTTTAGCATATAAATACACATGTCAGTACCATGTTTCACTTTAAAGCCAAACTAATTGTCATAAGTCTGCAAGTAAGTACTTAGCCTATTATAAATGACATATTCTAACACCTTAGAAAGTATTCTGGCAAGTGCTATTGGCCTATAATTATTCTTATCACAGATACTAGCACCCTTATATTTAACAACGGGCAACAATACAACTGATAAAATGGACTGTGGCAAGTACCCATGTTCATACAGCTTCTGAAACACATTGCAAACAGAGGTATTATACGAGGGCTACAACATTTTAAATGTTCTGCTTGTATGCCCTTTAGGCCACAACTTTTGTTAAAGTCGAACACTTAGAATTGCATAACTTGGTTAGAAACGCGCAGCATGGTTTTAGGCGAAACAAATTTCGTTTAGCTAATCTTTTAGAACTTTTTCAAAGCGTGGTTGAAGTTTACGATAGTCATCGGGCGGTTGATGTAGGGTATTTAGATTTTCAAAACGCGTTCGACACCGTACCGCACCAAAGACTCATTGAAAAAACTAAGGCTCATGGAATCAGGGGTGTAGTAGTAAATTGGATAGAAGAGTGGTTGCGAGGTAGGAAACAGAGGGTGGTCGTTCATAGAGCGGAGTCGTGTTGGGTTAATGTAGCAAGCGGCGTTCCTCAGGGTTCTATATTGGGCCCCTTGCTTTTTCTTATATATATTAACGATATAGATGTCGGCCTAGTCAGTACAGTCTCAAAGTTTGCGGACGAAACGAAGTTGGGTGGTAGGGCGACTAATGACGAAGATAGAGGTAAAATCCAGGAAGATCTGAATAAAATCGTTGATTGATCAGTCACATGGCAAATGAGATTTAACCTCGATAAGTGCAAAATTTTACATTTAGGTTCGCGTAACGGTAATTTTGCGTATAGTATATCAGGGAAGGCGTTAGCAAGCGTTGAGCAGGAAAAAGATTTAGGAGTTACAGTCACTGGTGATTTAAAAGTGGAGAAACAAAGTACAGCAGCGGTCAATAAAGCGAACAAAGTACTAGGTTTTATAGATCGGAATTTTTAGTACAAATAGCGTGATATTATTGTTCCTCTTTGTAAATCATTAGTTAGACCCCATTTGCAGTACGCGATCCAATTTCGGAATTCGTATATGCAAAAAGATATAGACAAAATCGAAAGAGTTCAAAGACGAGCAACTAAGATGATTCCGTAGCTTAAGTCGAATTCGTACGAGGATAGGCTTAAGGAGTTAAAATTGACTACACTCGAGACTAGGAGGCTAAGGGGTGATCTAATCCAGGTTTTTAAAATTATGAATGGGTTCGATAACGAAGATAGAGATAGCTTTTTCGAAATATCTCAATATAATAGGACTAGAAATAACGGGTGTATGTTGACAAGTAGGAAGTTCAGGACAGCAATTGCCAAAACCTTTTTTACGCATAGAATAGTAAATGGCTGGAGTAGTTTGCCGATAGAATTAATTAGTAGCACGTCTATAAAAATGTTTAAAAATCGATTAGACGCATATGTTGATAGATTGGTATAATTTAAGGTAGTAAAATTAAGGCTTTGTGGTTCGGAACCCACGTAAAATTGTAGGTCCTCTCCGCCACCGCGGAGGACATGCACAATACACAATTACGAACACAGTCAGGTAGACCATCCATGAGTGAATCCTTGGGTCTTTGTTGGTCTGAAACATTATAACATTATACAACATTATAACATCTAACTTATGAATAGCCTTCCAGATTTCCGAGTCATTAATTAGTAGCTCGTCAGAGCATTCTACATTTAAGCATATATTTAGTCTATCACCCCCGAGACAATTAAATAGGGTTTCATGATGATTTTTCCACAGTTCTACAATGTTTTTTGCACCATGTACATTACACATGATGAAACTCACGCTGCACCGCTGTCACACTCTCAAACTTAGCAAACCAAATAATACACTTCGCAGTTGTTGTGCATTCGTCGCCATCTTCGAAAATGGCATGTCTCATACGTCTGACAGCAGATGGCGCTCGTACGTCTGGCAGCGGATGGCGCTCATACGTCTGGCAGCGGATGGCATAGCTTATTATAAACTCCCACATTTTATGATCACACGTGTAATAGATGAGTGATGTATCACTTCTCGGTAGATTCTCACACCGTTTTTATTTTATCCATACCCAAACGGATCACCCTGTATACTATTTCACATATACCTCTTGTATGAATTTGTGTCAAGTTTCTCTAACACTAACAGGACAAATAGGTCAATTTGACCCGTTTTGGCAGGTTCTTGCTTAATATTCTTTTAATAATAATAAATACACTTTATCATTTTGATCCCTCTGCCGCCCTTCTAAAAGTAAAGCAAAATTTTGTACTGCTCGTGTTGCAATATTGTTTCCTTTTATAATTACTCATAATCCAATAAAACCAGAAGCTGAAGGTCAAATGTCTTGTAAAATATTAATATTACAAAATTTGCTCTATGTTCTATGTTATAGTTTTTGTAAAGATAAGACGGAACAAAACCTATTTTGCTTTTTCTAGTTTGCTTCAGTTCAAGGAATCAGGCAAACGAACGGATGAACCAGTTTATACACACAGGAAAGGTGCCAAATCAAATAAAAAAAGTTATGGTCAAATGATGTTGAAATTATAGAGAAAATTAATAAATTTTCATCATTTTCCAAAAATATTTCTTGATTCAATCGTTTTCGAATGTAATAATTAATTAGTGATTAATCCTAAACATGCCCTAGTTGCAACACGTTCAGTTCCATGGTTGTTGAAAATGGCTGAAGTTAATTTTTTTATGAAGAAAGGAGGGGCCAAAGGTGATTGCCGGCAAAAACAACCCCCTCCCACCCATTATAGAGGAAGAAGAGAGCCAAAATCAAGGTCGAACGTTTTCGAGATACCAGGACACTGCGTTTGAAAGAATGAAGGTCATATATAGGGAGAAAGATATATTGAGGAAGATTGTTCCACAGTTGACCGGTTGAGTAGATGAAAGATTGAAAATATCAAAAAATTAAATTCAATATTGCATTTATGTTTCGCTGCTTATTTTTTGGTAATAAATCTCACTTTGAAAAGCATCTAGTTTGTGTCGTATTAAACTTTGAATTGTACATCGCTTATAACTGTTCTGCTCCATATAATGGAATTTGACTTCGTAGAAAGTAATTGAATCCACACTGTATGACAATTTTTACTCTATCAACAATCTGTTCACAAGTTAACTAACTTCAGAGTCAGAAATGAGTTTTTCTAATAGCTCGAAATGTAGAAACCTCACTTCTGTGAATGAGTGTAATAATTTTATCAGAAAATATAACCTCATAACGAGCAGCAAATGAAACTAATGCATTCTTTCAACTGTTTTAAAGGACCAATCCAATAGACATTTTATCTGAATGGACGCAAAGTTTAAAATATATTTTAAAATAGTTACTCTATTTAGAAATATATATTTTTATAAATTATATTAGTAAAAAATAAAGGGTACTTTTAAAATTCTTAATAAAGCCAAAAGCTAGAGCCCAATATTATTGTAAAGTAAATATGAATACGACAAAACTTGATGTATGTTCCATGTTGTAGTTTATATAATGTCTTATATTTCATTGATTGTTAGTATAAAAATTCTAAATTCTTCTCCTACTTCTTTCACCACCTTTCTCTACAAAAAAAAAAAAAAAATGGTGTCAATAATCCAGCAGGGTTGAAAGCACCTTAAACAGAAAAAAACAAACAATTATATTTCATTATCTGAAAAACCAATTATTACCTATTTAACTTTATAATTTTGCAACCTTCCTAAGGGGGGACAAAAAATAAATAAATAAATAAATAAATAATGGTGTCAATAATCCAAATGACCCAAATACTTAAACTCTTGTACTTCCCCAATTACCTCACTATTCATTTTAAAACTTATATCAGCTGGCTGATTACAGCTTTTAGGATGAAATTGCATAACCTTAGTTTTTGTAACATTAACGAGGCAACAGTGGGATGTTGTGTAGATAACACAAGGATAAGTAACCTAGTTTATGCCGATGATTATGGTGTTAATAAGTCCCTCTGTTAAAGGTCTGGATCGGCTACTAAAAGTCTGCGAAGAGTATTCGCAGAAACATGATATTCTTTTTAATATTGTAAATTAATTATATACACTCCATTCAGGTTTACACATTTTACTTTAGAAATTCCAGTGATAAGCAATTTCTAAAGTGTCCTCTTAAAAGAATATTCGGTGCACTATATATAATATGGGAAGGTAGCCCTGTTCAAAAATCAACTTTTTCTTATTTTCATAGGTTTCTGTACTTTTTCCCATGTTTTTTGACCTGAAAAGGCCGAAAATCACAACCATTTTGACCTAGGTTGTTGGGAAGCATTGCCGCATGGAGCTTTAAGTTTTCTGCCTTGAAATCGGCCAAAAGCACCAGTTCCGGGGTACCTTGAATCATGTTTTGCACTATAACTTTTTATCTAAACAAGATAGAGCAACAAAATAGGCACCAAATTAAAGCGTTTTTAATCCTCTTTCTAACTTATACAATTATGATAGTCTTGGAACAAGAAATGGCACATTGGTACATACAAAGATTTCAGAAATATCACAAAATTCGTTTTCTCACACTCAAGGCAGACAAGGCGCCTTATTCATGACACAAATTTGAGATTAACATTTTGTCACAAGTCTAATCGATCAAGAAGTGAAAGCATTACATGATGATTAATTTCATAATGACATTTACACAGTCAGTTGTTGAGAGTTTGTTTCTTGAAGCTGTCAAAGCGGCGTCTGTTGAACTCTACAGCTTGAAGGAGATAGTCCCTTTGCTTGGCATCTGTTGTTATGACATTTGCAAAGTCGCTCATCATCTTGACACCACGTTCAGCAATGTCATTCACCGCTTTCAGATTCTTAACATAGTCCAACGCTTTTCTGTAGTCCTCATTCTGTGGCCAAGACGTGACAGGTTCCAGAAGCCACTCGGATCCAATGTTCAGTGTGTCCAGCAGGAAATGTGATTCTGGGCCAATGAGATCAACCAGGGTGGTCTTAGCTGTGACACTCTGGAATAGAGGCTTTCCTGTTCTGAAGCTGTCTGGCTTCTCAGTGGCATGTAACTGGGCAGCAATGTCGTGCTTCAATGTGTCACTCAATCTACTGCTGAACAGGGCAAATGGCACGACTTCCTGCGTCAGGTACCATTTGTGGTTTTCCATCTTATTAAGTACTGCATCAGCAAGCTCTGGGTCAGTTTTCTTGTACTTCAACATGTCCTGGATTAGACCTAGATCATTCACGGGAGCATCTGCAGCAGACATTGACATCATCCATACAGGAGTGTAGAACAGCGCAAGGAAGGTGTTGAGTCTTTCCAGCTTTGATACAGTGTCTTCGTCGTACTCAAGTTGATCTGCAAACATCAGCATTTTCATGGAGTACAGGTTTCTGGCCATCCATCTGGCCTGATGAATGGCGCCTGGTCGACTCCAGTGAATACCTCGAGGAGGCGTTCCTCCAAGAACAATGACTGTCAGTTCAGCCATTTCCCTGTAGTCGGCTCTTGGAAGCCTTTCTGCTGTTAGAATGTCTTGGAGTATTTCTTCACTGTTCTTCTTCTTTTCCTTCAGCCATTTGCTGTTGATAGCCAGCATCTTTGGGTTTTCCTTGGACAAGTCCGTCCAAACATCCTTCAGATGCTCAAACCAGGGATTATCTGGCCCCTTCACCTTCCCAAACAGCTTCTCCCAAACTGCTCCTACTAGGATTTCCAGGATGTGATGTCGATAGGCCAGATAAAACACCTTTTTGTTCAGCATTTTCTCTAGCAGTTTGGCAGCTCCTCTGTGAACTCCACTGTTACTGGATGTAGTGTCAAAAACAAGGGCAGTAACATTATCCGTAAGTTCCCATGTCTCCAGTAAATCCATTGAAGCCTCAGCCTGAGCTGTGCCAGAAGAATTGTCGATGACAGGTACTCCCAATAACTTTCCTTCAGTGTATGAAGGTGGACCAGACACTAGCACAGCTAAAGTCTCTGAGGTACTTCCAGGTTCACTGCCCAAGACATCTTTGAGCAACTTTCCATCCCAGTGTAAGGCAGCGTACTGTGGTTTTTTTTCACAAAACTTGGACATGTGACTCTGGCTGATATTATACCTGGACAGCATTCTGTTGCGACGTGTTGTTGAGGTTGAGATGACGAAGTTATCCAGATCAGCCCCTCCAGCTTTCAAGGTGGCAGAAACCATGGCAGTAACTTGATTGTCTGATAAACCAAGACGATCAGCTGTATTGCAGATGACATCACATTCCATGACCTTCCTTGGAAACGTCAAAGTCACACTAGTCACAGTGTCTTGATGGTGAGAACATCCAGGACGAGGCTGATGGTAATCCATGTCCTCTGTGTTAGCGTCGTTGTCAGTTGAGTCACCCCAGGTAATGTCATCCACATGAACAACTGCCTCTTGTTCTGCTGCAGCTGTAAAATAGTACAACATGTTAAGACAGTAATTGTTAAGTACATGCTAAATATCGCAATGGAGTAAAACTTAAAACTTTTTGTGACGTTCAAAGTAATTAGTTTTACCTTGTTCTTGTCTATGCTGCAGTCTTTCATTCCTCGCTGCTTGCTGCAGGGATCTTGTCTCAAAAATCTTGTCATGACCAGACATATGACCTTTCCTCTCAGTCTTTTGGTCTTCGTAGAACCTGATATCCTCATCTTTCTTCTCTCTGGATAACAGTCTGTTGTTCTGTATTTCCTGGATTGCATCTGGAGCTCCTATATCGAACAGGCTGTCTAATTCCAGCACAAATGCTCCTCTTTTTCCTCCAGGGTTACTTGCTCTTCCTTTGCTTTTCACCAGAGCACGATGTTTCTCATGTAGTTTCATGAAGAGCTTCATTGCGTTGTACTTGGTCATTGTCTTGATCCTAGCCCTCTGCCAGAATGGGATGATAGATTCAACTGTTTCATATGCAAGGTCTTGAACCATGGGCCTCCCTGCATTTTCCGGTAAATTCTGAAGATTAAGGAAATACTGGAACGCCTGTCTGTTGGTGGGAAGCTGGGAACCACTGATAAAAGCTGAAGGGTATCCAACCAGGAAAGTTTCAGTGAGAGATCTGGTAGATGGCCCAGTTGACACCTGCCTGTGGACAGTACGTGGAGGTTCTGAGATATCAACTGTGCGCCCACGGAGCTCCCTCAGCTCCTTGCTTAATGCCATTGTGAAGTTGTAACTTGTAGATGGTTTTCTAGATTCTGATTGAGTTTCTGTTGTTTCCTGAAAAATGATAGATAATTATTATTATTATTATTAATTATTTAATTATTATTATTATTATTATTATTATTATTATTATTTATTAATTTTATGCTCTTTCATTTGATACCTAATTTGTTGCTCTATCTTGTTTAGATCAAAATTTAAAGTGCAAAACATAATTCAAGGGACCCCGGAATTGGCGCTTTGGCCGATTTCAAGGCAGAAAATTTAAAGCTCCATGCGGCAATGCTTCCCAACATCCTAGGTCAAAATAGTTGTGATTTTCTGCTTTTTCAGGTCAAAAAGCATGGGAAAATGTACAGAAACCTATGAAAATAAGAAAAAGTTGATTTTTGAACAGGCCTACAGTGGTGGGCACCGTTAACCAAAAAGTTAACTTCGATAACGATAATCCGTTAACCCCAATTTTTAACTCCGATAACGATAATCCGATAATTTTACTACAAAGTTAACGGAAGTTAACGATAATCCGTTAACGATAACTATTTCTTTACTAACATTTAAAAAAATCAAGGAAAAAAGCTTTAAAACCCATAGAAAATGTTTATTTATGCAAAATCCAACAATAAATAGGTATTTAACTATTTTTATCAAGTTTTGCAACCTTTTTGCTTAATAACTTTTTTTTATTTTTAATAAAAAATGTACTGATTACATGTTTTGAAACCCTTGTAACCACTAATCATTAATTAAATTTTAATTTACCAGAGAATTATTATGGCGGGAACTGAAAGGTAAAATTAAATTTTAGGCACATTTATTAAAGACTATGACACAATGTGCTGCTTGCCCTTCAGAAAGACCAACTTCTCAAAGTTAGGCCCAACTGCCAGTCTTGACCTCTTGGGCCTCAGGATGTCCTTGCCGAGAGAGAAGAACCGTTCCACTGCGGCAGAGGACGGAATTGGCAGACTGAAGTTATGGCGGTTTGAATTCATTCGCGGAGCGGTGATCTTCCGTGAATGACTCCTCGCAGTGTGTTAACGGACTTTAACAGACTAAATATCGAGTTATCGGAAGTTAACTGGTCCGATAACGATACATGGAAATTAACTTCCGTTAATAGTCCGTTAAAAAAGTTAACTTCGTTAATTAACTGTTATCGGATTAACGCTTTAGTGCCCAACACTGATTAAATGTTATAATGTTTCAGACCAACAAAGATCCTAGGATCCACTCATGGCTGGTCTACCTAACTGTGTTCGTAATCGTGTATTGTGTATGTCCTCCGTGGTGGCGGAGGGGACCTACAATTTTACGTGGGTTCCGAACCACAAGAACATAAGAAATTTATGTAAAAACTGCCGGTAAATTGGCAACGACCAATTTTTACGAAACAAAATAATTATCAATTTAAAACTAATTAATTATCGATTTAAAACTAAAGATAGAATCTCGGGATCCAGAGGATCAAGTCATAATAGACTACTAGCTACAAATATGTTACACTCTATATCTATTTATAACCGACATGCAAATATATCAGATCCAAAGAATCCAGTCAATTTCATTACGATATCCATCAAGTCACGGTCCATATCGATTGCGGACCAAGTCAAAATTTACAACCATATACATTACAATATATACACTTAGGAGGAAAAGTGTAGGTGTGGCTGTAAAGACTGTACAGTAGGGTGGAGCGAAAAATACTTTTTTTCCAGTATGAAGTTCTAATAGCGATTAAAAGTTGCATTTAGTGGACGAAATATGCCTGCCAAAATATGAGTTCATTTGTTTAAAATTTTCAGCTGCCACCAGGGGGCTAAATTTAACACAATTTTGTGTAAAAAGGAAAAAAATTCTTCTATTTTAGGTTTGTCAAACTATTATAAAATTTTCTCTTAGAATTATGTAATAGTTTGATTAAGATTCTTAAATGATAGGAATTCGTTTTGTAAAAATGCCTTTTCATATGCTTAATATCTTCAGCTGCCACAAGAGAGCTGAAGTTAACACAATTTAGAGTAACTGAGTCATGTTGAGACTACACTGAATGTTGTGGGGGAGGGTTTGGGGAGGGTTGTGGGGGAGGGTTTTGGTGTGAAGGAATTTCTTTCTGTGAGTCATTAGAACAGTGTGTTAACACTTGTCTTCTTAGGTAGTAGGCCTAGTCGCTCAGTTGATCGGAGAGTTTTTTAATATGATCGGAATATTATAAAACTTTATTTTAAAGTGATTTATATAGAGATAATATTGATTTTATTATAAAATGCTTGTTATAATGTATTATATAATTTTAGTTTATTTATATAATATATTATATATTTATATAATATATTATATATACTTATAAATATATTATATATATTAATTATATAATGTTTTGATGTTACAGGATATTTTGTGATTGTGAATTTTTCTTAAAAATATTATGGCATCAAATACTAAATATAAACATTTCACTAGAGAACATATGAAGTGTGCCATATTTGAAGTACCTTTGAGATGAGTGATATGCAACTACCAACTTATAACTGCATTATGAAAGATTACCTGTTCACAAAACATTTAGTGAAGGAGCAGATGAATAACAAGGAGCCTTCATTTTCTGAAATAGCAGAGGCAGTTTCCAAAAAGGTAGAAAATATTTGGAAGAAGGCCTCTTTGCCAATAGTTTCACATACACGCGTTTTACAGATGATGCGAGTGTACCATGATAAATACAGGTCCTTATTAAAGCCATACAAGTCACGCAAGGATCAGCCTAAGTACAAAAATCAGCTTGAAGAATTTGAAAACTCTTCAAAATGCACTTTGTTTGACATCTGCACCTGAAAATGTAAGGAGTTTAGGAGATGCTCATGTGAAAAGAGTAAGAAAGTCCCTCCAAAAGAGCAGGATTTTTTAAATGACCAACGAACACGCAGAATAATGGTGATAGGAAGCATTGACATAGCACACACAAGACGATTACAAGCAAGAGAACATCGAAAGGAAATGGAAAAAGCACGTCTGGAATCCTCACAAACAACTAGTGCTGCTATAACCAATACGTCCAACTTACAAATCGAAACAGAGACAAGTGAACTTCAACAACTAGAAGAGATATCTGAAGATAATGAGGAAGATACAACCTCGACTCAATATGTAATATCAGAACAACAGATGCGTGAGCCACTGCCTTCATTAGCAATTACTTGTGATAGATTTAAAATGTCGGACAGAGCTGGGGCTGCTATTGCTTCTGCAGTATTGGCAGATCTTAAAATTGTTACTCCCGAAGACAAAGGGAATATTATAGACAGAAGTAAGCTAAGACGTGAAAGACAAAAACAGAGAAAGGAACTACAACAGATAGGAGAGCCAAAAACCATGCGGGGATTATACTTTGATGTCAGAAAGGATAAAACAATGATTCAAGTCCAGGAGAGTGATGGCTCTAACCACCAAAGAACCAAACGCGAAGAGCATATCAACATAATATCTGAACCACACTCTCTGTACTTTGCACATGTGACACCTTCCAGTGGCAAAGCTAAATACATTTGCACAATCGTTGCAGTTGGCTGTGATTCGACAGTGGTTAACACTGGTAGTATTGGAGGCACAATAAGATTACTGGAAGAAGCCTTTAATAAGCCATTGCAGTGGCTGATATGCCTTTTACACCTTAATGAACTTCCATTGCGCCATCTGTTTCATCACTTGGATGGTACCACTACTGGACCAAGAGCATTTTCAGGAGAAATTGGCCGAGCACTTTCAGACTGTGAAAAGCTTCCCATAGTTAACTTCAAACCCATTGAAATTCAAGAGGACATGTGTGAAGTTGATGTAGATGACATAAGTACTGACCAGAAATACCTTCTTGAAATTCACAAGGCTATATCAAGTGGAACATTCTCAAAGAGTCTTAGTCATAAGAGTCCAGGCAATATATCACATTCAAGGTGGCTCACCACAGCAAACAGGACTCTGCGGTTATATGCAAGCACAGAGAATCCTTCAGGCAATTTACAAGAATTAGCTACTTTCATTGTTAGGGTATACGCACCAATGTGGTTTCAGATAAAGCGTAAACCATTATGCCAATATGGTGCTAAACATATGTGGCATATGATTGCAAGAAGCCGGTATCTCCGTGAAGAGCTTAGGAGAGTACATGACTCAGTCATTCAGCGAAATGCATATTACGCAAATCAAGAAAACATTCTCATTGCAATGATAGCTGATGAAAGGGAGCATGTGCGTCAGTTGGGATTTAGGCGTATCATAAAAGCAAGGGCATGCATTCAAGAAACAGATGTTATCAGGTATTTTAAGGTGCCAGAAATAAATTTTTATGCCAAAGACTATACAGATCTCATTATGTGGCAAGATTTTCAGATAGCAGAACCACCGATAACCAAAGGAGTTTCTCTTGATGATATTGAATCATGCATCAACATGGTACTACTCTTCATTCAGAATTATTTCAGTTTCCATGTCATACACAAGCCGTAGAGAGATGCGTCAAGCTCGTTACAGACGCTGCTGGATCAGTCTGCGGACCTACAAACAGAGACGGTTGGATTCGTGCTACATTAGAATCAAGGAAAAAACAGCCAAAATTTGACACAAAAGCAAATTACTAAATAGTCTTCAGCAAGAACCCTTTCTAGAGGGAGGTTGGTTGGGGAAAGGGTGGTAACTCCGCTAAGGCACGAAATAACGTTTCTTAACTGTCTCAAGCCAGTATAAAGGAGGAGAGACATCCTAATTTATTACTGTTCCCTTTTTCAAGTAAATACAGAATCATACTTAATTGTCATTTTTAAGTTAACTTCAGCCCTCGTGTGGCAGCTGAAGATATTAAGCATATGAAAAGGCATTTTTACAAAACGAATTTTTATCATTTACGAATCTTAATCAAACTATTAGATAATTCTAAGATAAAACTTTATAATAGTTTGATAAACCTAAAATAGAAGCATTTTTTTCCTTTTTACCCAAAATTGTGTTAAATTTAGCCCCCTGGTGGCAGCTGAAAATATTAAACAAATGAACTCATATTTTGGCAGGTATATACCGTCCACTAAATGCAACTTTTAATCACTATTAGAACTTCATACTAGAAAAAAGGTATTTTTCGCTCCACCCTACTGTACAGTAATGTAGAAATGTGTGTGCACCCATTTTGGGTCTCCCATTTAAAGGTGTTTGTGGGACAAGTGAAGATCATGAGTTTTTCAATACCTCACAGTACTATGGGGGGCACCGCTCAGCAGAGGAATCTCTCTAAATGGGGTGTGTAAGGACAGAGAGTATCCCCTAACCCAAGACGCTGTCTCCCTATATCCCACAACACTTGTGTTGAGCTGTTTGATCTATCCCCACAAAGCCTTAATTTTACTACCTTAAACTATACCCTTTCTATCAACATATGCGTCTAATCGATTTTTAAACATGTTTATAGACGTGCTACTAATTAATTCTACCGGCAAACTATTCTAGCTATTTACTATTCTATGCGTAAAAAAGTTTTTGGCAACTGCTGTCTCGAACCTTCTACTTGTCAACTTACACCCGTTATTTCTAGTCCTATTATATTGAGATATTTCGAAAAAGCTATCTCTATCTACGTTATCGAACCCATTCATAATTTTGAAAACCAGGATTAGATCACCCCTTAACCTCCTAGTCTCGAGTGTTGTCAATTTTAACTCCTTAAGCCTATCCTCGTACGACTTTGACCTAAGCGACGGAATCATCTTAGTTGCTCGTCTTTGAACTCTTTCGATTTTGTCTATATCTTTGCGCATATGCGGATTCCAAACTTGACCGCGTACTCCAAATGGGGTCTAACTAATGATTTATAAAGAGGAACTATAATATCGCGCGATTTGTACTCAAAATTTCGAGCTATAAAACCTAACACTTTGTTCGCCTTATTGACCGCTGCTGTACTTGGTTTCGCTACTTTTAAATCACCAGTGACTATAACTCCTGAATCTTTTTCCTGCTCTACGCTTGTTACATCTTTCCCTGACATACTATACGCAAAATTATCGTTACGCGAACCTATATGCAAAATTTTGCACTTATCAACGTTAAATCTCATTTGCCATGTGACTGACCAATCAACGATTTTATTCAGATCTTCCTGAATTTTACCTCTATCTTCGTCATTAATCGCCCTACCACTAGTGATGTAGCGGATGTCATTTTTTTCACATCTGCGGATGCGATGAGGATGTTTGCTTTCAACATCCGCGGATGCGGATGCGGATGTCTACATTTTCGTTATTTTTTAGGATATATTCGAGATTTGTTGTGTTTAACGTATATAATAAGTTATTATATAGAGAGAGCTGTAGCTATAATGTAGTATAATTGATTAATTGTACAATTTTGCTGTACTTTTCTCTGACATATAAAATAATAAGCATCTAACTAATATAGAAATCAATTAGTGATTCGTCTGCAATATTCGTTAATATTTTGTTGAGTTTCAGCCACAATTAGAAACCATAATTGTGTTACCAGGATGCGGACGTGAACCCAACTCAAATGCACCCCACCGACCTCTTTCCCCAACCTCCATCCTTATAGAAAGAGATCTTTAATTAGCTTGATAACTATTTATATTAAGTTTAAAGTTTTATTAGGCATATTTATAAATGAGTAATTAAAATAAAGTAAACTAAGATGTCATCGTTTAATGTTCAACTTAATTATAGGAAGGTTATGCTTAAGGAACATTAATTTTTCTGCCTTTTCTGCTGCCAGTCTGTTTCTCTTTTCATCATATATTAATCCAGCACTGCTAAATAATCTCTCGCTTGGTACGTTTGTTGGAGGACAGGCTAAATGTTTCCTTGCAAGTTTACTCAAGTATGGATAGATATTCTGTATTTTTCCACCAACTAATAGGATTGTCACATGCAGCCAGGCGTTTTTCTTGGTGATAGCTCTCGATCATTTTTACTACATCTTTTGACATCGCGTAGGTCTCGTCATTGCTGCTTGACTCAAGAAACTGAGAGACAGATTCTGTGATAGATTTGCTTGTTGAAGGTGTTGGTTCTGTCACTGAAACTTTTATTCTTTTGGTGGGTGGCGAAGCGACAGATTCAAGAGATTGAAGCTCTTCAACTGCTTTGCCAAGTGATGATTTAACTCGTTCTAATGTACTAGGTGAAAATAACAGCTTTGTAACGTGGATCTAAGTAGGTTGCAAGAGAGTAACTTCATACAAGAACAGCCTCTCGTCTTGTCGCTTGCATCACTTTTGCGCACAATGAACTAGTTCTATTAATACAGTAGAATTTGATAATTTCCGCTTATTAATGACATTTTATCTCAACGGTCCACATCCGCACGACATCCGCAGTCCAAAGTGCGGATGCGGGTGCGGATGCGGATGCGAGAAAATGTGCGGATGTTATGCGGATGCGGATGTGACCTACATCACTACCTACCACCCAGCTTCGTGTCATCCGCAAACTTTGAAACTGTACTGACTAGGCCGACATCTAAATCGTTAATATATATAAGAAAAAGCAAGGGGCCCAATACAGAACCCTGAAGAACCCCACTCGCTACATTAGCCCAACACGACTCCGCTCCATCAACGATCACCCTCTGTTTCCTGCCTCGCAACCGCTCTTCTAGCCAATTTATTACTACACCCCTGATTCCATGAGCCTTAGTTTTTTCAATGAGTCTTTTGTGCGGCACGGTGTCAAACGCTTTTTGAAAATCTAAATACACTACATCAACCGCCCGATGTCTATCGTAAACGTCAACCACGCTTTGGAAGAATTCTAAAAGATTAGTTAAGCAAGATTTGTTTCGCCTAAATCCGTGCTGCGTATTTCTAACTAGCTTATGCACTTCTAAGTGTTCGCCTATACGATCCCTAATTATTGATTCCAGTAGCTTACCTACAACAGACGTTAAACTGATTGGCTTATAATTTCCCGCCGCACCTTTATCGCCTTTCTTAAAGATAGGTGTTACGTTTGCTAACTTGAAGTTATCTGGTACGCACCCCTCAGAAATAGACGCATTAAAAATCTTTGTTAGCGGCACAACAATGCTATTTTTTAATTCTTTTAGTTGTATGGGATATATGGAATCTGGACCCGGTGATTTACGCGTTTTCAGTTTATCAATATAGCGCGTTACCTCCCCTTCACTAACCACTATATTATCCGAAATATTACCATTATCAAAAGGTATTATGTCCGTGACCGTAGGGATATTTGTTACATCTTCTATAGTAAAAACTGACGTAAAAAATTCGTTTAGCAAGGTAGCCATTTCCTTTTTTTCAGAAACTAGATCTCCGTTTACATTTTTCAACGGCCCCAAGACGCTTTTTACTGGATTTCTATTATTGACTTATTGAAAGAATCGCTTGGGGTTTTCTTTACCGTCACGAGCTATGGAGATTTCAAATTCGCTCTTGGACTTTTTTATTACACTTTTCTCTTCACGCTTTAGAGATATGTAGTTGTTTCGTAACCACAAATTGTGTTTATCGCACTTATGTAGCCTATAAGCCCTATCTCTACTCTTTATAATATCTCCTACTCTAGAAGTAAACCACAAGGGCTTATTGTTTACTTTCGCTCTCTCTAGAGCAGGGTTGTCAAATCTTTTTCGGCTCGTGCACTGCTTTACAAATTCATATCAGCGATTGGACCCACAAACCTCTAGCTCGAGTCTAAAATATGAATGACAAACTTTATATTTTTTACGAGCAACGAAAAATTTCTTGCGTTTTTTAAAGTAATAAATTAGAGAAAATATATTTTTTAATATATTACAATGATGCTTCCGTGGCGGGGCTCACTAAGGGAGCTCACCGAGATAGCCTCGAGTAACCATCCTCTACCGACACGACTCGAGTCAAGCCGAATTGTACCGGCGGACGGCACTTACGGTCAACCCCGTTCTAGACCACCACCGCGTATATCAACAACGCAACGTATACTGTATATAATTTATGAAATCTTCAAACAAATAGAAATATATATTTATAAAAATTTAACAACCCAAAAATCAAAGGTATGTACATTAAAAAAACAACAACATACAATTCAAATAGAGAATGATTTCTTCCTTCTTGGCTTTAAACTGTAATATCAAACAAAACATCTCCCTTTCTTCGACATGTTTTTTTAGAATAATTTGAATAAAATATAATGACAATGAATTATAGCATAAAAAATTGAAAACTCTGTGAATAACGTCTGACGTCACAGTAAACAAAAAACAAATGAGCGCAGGAGCATCGGAGCTGGTGTTAGTCCACCACCCTCCAAGTGACGAGAGGGTAGGGGCAGGGACCCGACAAGGGGGTTGGGACAGAGACTGTTGACATTTAAACTGCCTCCGTCGTGAAGGAAAATCATATCTCATGTGACGTAATAGAAAACGATTTGGTTAGTCGACCTTTGGCAGTTGTGGAGTGCAGTGTTTTCTTTGATTTTGCGAAAATGAAGTCTAGAAGATATCCTCTACTACATTAGGTGATATAAATTTCATGATTTATTGCTTAACTTAATAATTTGATAGTTAACTGTAAATAACCAGTCTAGCTGATACTATTTAATCGTTCTTGTTTATATTAATTTGATTATAAAGTACATTGTGAGTAGCACTTAATAAATTTTGACATGCGAGGGGCCTCTCACTGCCGCCTTCGCCGTTCCCTAAAGCCAATTTGAAATGACGCCTCTGTCTGCAGGCAAGCTACAGTTCGTTGTGCTCTGTGCGCAGGAGCACCATCTTACTGGAAAGTGTAATTATTGCCACTAATTTCTCGAATCTCTCTCAAATACTGTGGTAAAACCTGCGTGCAGTAATATTCGGCACTGATTTTGGCTTGGGGTTCAATTAGAACAATGTTGGTTTTCCCCAACTTTGAAACACGGTCGTCTACCGGGATGCTAGGTGAGAAGTTTGACACTTTCTTCACTAAACGCTCTCGTGTTGTCTCGTTTTCTCGCAACATTCCCATACACACGATCATTGTGGTGATTAATTGGTGGTATAAAGTGAAATGTTTTCTCGTCAGAAAACCATATTCGTCTAATTGATTCTCTCAAATCTGTCGCGCAAATTCTGAGCACAAGTTACGAGTTTGGTCTTGTTTGTATCCGTTAGTGATTGCCAGGGCCGGCGAGAGCTGCCACGGGCCCCGAGAAAAGATTGGTATACGAGTTCCCCCTGTTTACTCAGTGTTTTATTATGAATGTTTTTTGTGTACATAACAAGCAAACTGATTATATGTGCAAGTCACTATTCAAAACATACAGTATGATAATCTATACTATAATAAGAGGGCTGTCCGTCTGTCCGTCACACTTTCAGAAATTACACTGTAATATAATATAATTGTATTACGGGCGGCAATGTGAAACTCAAGATTTTCATGACTGTGTTCTTTTCTATAGTTTTATTGACCAAATAATTGAACCGACAGTAATTGGGAGTTCAATTATTTGATCAGGGGAGTTTTGGGGGATATCTGATCAGATTCAGAAATCTTGACACAATGTGAAACTCAAAATTTTCACGGCTGCGTTCTTTTCTGTAGTTTAGCCTGTCTGTCTGTCTGTTTGTGAAATTTATCCCGGGCAGTAATGGTAAAAGGGTGGGGGTAATGGTGGACGGGGTTAGCTCCCAAGTTGCATAAAGGGGGGTGAGGGTTTTTTGGGGGGCATTCAGTTAACCTAACCGGGCATTCAATTAACCCGGGCAACGCCGGGTACCTCACCTAGTCTCTATAAAATGTATGTTCATTAATTATATTTCCTCTGCTATTTAATCAAATGCTTTATTAACATTTTTAGATTTTATCTCCCCTCTTTCCGGGCCCCCTAGAAGTCCTGGCCCCGGGGATTTAACCCAGCTTCCCCACACTCTCAGCGGCCCTGGTGATTGAAGAGATTGTAGTCTATAAGAACTTAGCCCCAAATAATCTGTATACCACCGATTAACCCCACACCTAGCTCACGACGCTTTCTGCGACGGCATCGCGGAAGTTAAAGTAGTTAACGTTTATAACCGTCACAAGTTTAAGTTGAATTAAGCCGGCACACTATGAAAATTTCTAAATCGCTATAAACCCCTAATATTTAGTTACTTAACAATAACAATGTGAATATAAAAGCAAGTATATAAAATTCAGAACTTTCCAAAGTAAAGTTATCAGCAATATCCAAAAGTCGAAACAATATCAGAGAGCACAGGGAATGCGTTAGCTCAGTAAGGAGTCTGGCTGACGAAAAAAAAAAGGAAGATTGTTTTACAGTTGACCGGTTGAGTAGATGAAAAATTGAAAATATCGAAAAATTAAATTCAATATTGCATTCATGTTTCGCTGCATATTTTTTGGTAATAAATCGCACTTTGAAAAGCATCTAGTTTGTGTCGTATTAAACTTTGAATTGTACATCGCATATAACTGTTTTCCTCCACATAAAGGAATTCGACTTCGTAGAAAGTAACTGAATCCATATTGTATGACAATTTTTATTCTATCAACAATATGTTCACAAGCTAACTAACTGCAGAGTCAGAAACGAGTTTTTCTAATACAGTAGCTCGAAATGTAGAAACCTCACTTCTGTGAATGAGTGTAATAATTTTATCAGAAAATATAACCTCATAACGAGCAGCAAATGAAACTAATGCATTTTTCAACTGTTTTAAAGGACCAACCCAATCGACATTTTATCTGAATGGACGCAAAGTTTAAAATATATTTCAAAATACTCTATTTAGAAATATATATTCTTATAAATTATATTAATAAAAAATAAAGGGTACTTTTAAAATTCTTAAGAAAAAATTTATAAAATTTTGTTAATAGTTTATTTTCTTTTCAAAGTTAATTTATACGATATTTTTTAAATTAGTGTACTATTGTAATAATTTTATTTTAGGTTTTATTTGCCTTAGACTTTTGTATTCTATTCTCCTTGCCTGCAGTAGTAGTATCTAAGTAAGTGTGGCATGTCATGCGAGTTCTAGTTCCTTTCAATTGGCTTTGCGTTTTATAATTAATATGAGTCAAATAAAGCCAAAAGCTAAGAGCGCAATATTATTGTAAAGTAAATATCAATACTACAGAACTTGATGTATGTTCCATGTTTTAGTTTTTATAATGTCTTATATTTCATTATTTCATAATAATATAGAATGCTCATATTTATTAGGCCATCGAGTTTAGGGCCTAATTTTTATATCATAAACCCTAAATCTTTGTTACAAGGTTGGTTAAGTAACATCATATATAACTGCATAATTATATTTTCAGAAGTGGAAAATAAGGGTTTTTTAGTTAGAGAGTTTTTATTATGTCATTATACTCGTGTCTAATGGTGTATTATTGACGATATATATGTATGTATGATGTAGGTTCTGACTACAAGAAGTATGTAATTCTGCCCATTCGGTTTTAATTCCTGTTATCAATGTATTCACAAACGAATTCTTGCATTTAATGTTGCATATTTCTGTTTTGCAAGTTTTGATTTGTCGGTTTAGGCCTACATCGTTTGTTTTAAACACAAACTATTAATTTAATATTGTAAATGAATTATAAACAGTCCATTCAGGTTTACACATTTTACTTTAGAAATTCCAGTGATAAGCAATTTCTAAAATGTCTCCTTAAAAGTATATACAGTATATATATATATATATATATATATATGTGTGTGTGTGTGTGTGTGTGTGTACATATAGATATGTGATCAGTCTTTCCTTGTGAACAGACGTGTTTTATCGAGTTATCCAGTGTTATCGTTCAAGTGTCTTTGCACCAAACACTTTTTTTTTTATTCTTAACTAAATTACTTCGTGTTACTAATCATTCATTAACGAATATATTTCATTTATTGACTTTATTCAGTACTATATTATTGATTAAACCAAGGCTAGTGCACGTGGCTTGCCTTGTTTGTTTTTCAAATCTATCAGAAAACGAGGAATCATAAGGTTCATTTTTCCCTTCCTTCGGGAGATCAGGTAGAGTGTGGTCACACACCGTGGGAAAAAAGTCGGTCGAATCGCGGTCAGATAAGTATTATTAATACCCTTTCTTTTACAGATCTTTCGTCGGTAGCTTAATTATATATTCATTTAGTATAAATTTGTGTTACAAGAACATGTTTCTGCGTTTCAAGAACATTTTTTGCCGGTTTGGGCAGGTGACGGCACAATAAGCACGCGGTAGACCTACGTTGTAATTTATTAATTTCCAAACGCTCGTTTTTTTTTTTTTTTTGTTTAACTAATTAAAAGCATGGCATCCCCGTTAAGTACTTGCAGTCGCTGTGAAGGGAAATTTGCCGCTTACGCGTTTACAATGGCTAATAATTTATAATAATGAACAGTTAGTTTGCAGGTGGTGCTCAAGCATGGAAGTCCTGAGGAACGAGTTAGAACGTGAGAGGGAGGCCAGAGTGAGGCTTGAAGAAAGCGTGATGCTCCTGACGGCAAAATTAGAATCCCTTGAGACTCCAGTTACGACCCCTCCTGCCTCAGTTTCTACTAATAATATAAATAGTACTAATAGTCCTCTTTCTTCCCCTAGTTCCCAACCCTTCGTTCGAGTGCGTAATGGAGCCCCATTGAGAACACCTAAGACTTGTCTACCAGTAATAACAAACAATAAGTTTTCTGTTTTAGGTTTCGAAGATGCTGATGAACCGGAAATACGACTCGTTGGCGATTCCATTGTTCGAGGGCAGCTCGAGGAATTCTGTGGGAGAAACCCTCGTCGTAGGCGCCGTTACTGCTACCCTGGTGCAAGTGTGGAGGATATAACTAATAGTGTTGACCATTTTACAGACGGTACCATCGATGACACAACGTATGTTATTCATGTCGGTACTAATAACGTTTTAAATTCTAGATCGGAAGAACTGCTGGCTAGGTACAGGGACTTATTAGAGCGACTAAAGGAGAAAACTAATAAGATTGTTTCAACAGGTATACTTCCTCGAATTATCCAACGTAACGATTTCTACAGCAAGGCGACCTATATTAACAATAACCTAAAGTCTCTTTGCCAACAGGAAGGAGTGCATTTTGCGAATTTTTGGAACAGTTTCTACGGCAGGAGGGACTTGTTCCTCGGAGATGGACTTCATCTTAATGACGTTGGAGCTGCGCGTTTAGGAAGACTATTTCATAATACTGTCTCTTCTTTTCAGGCTGCCGTAACTCGAACGGTCCCAGCGTAAATTCCACAAATTTCCCCTGCGCTCGCGAAGGTGTCGCAATTACAAACAATTTGAAGGTTCTATCCTTAAATGCTCGTAGCTTACGAAATAAAATAAACGAATTTTTTCTTTAATTGCTTGTAAAGACTATGATTTAATTGCGATAAATGAATCGTGGCTTAGCACTGAAACACGTGACTTTATAGGGGAGTATCAAATTAAAGGTTATAGACTTTTTGTTAAAAAAAGAATAGGTAGGCGAGGAGGCGGTGTTATGTTGTATATCAAAGATAATATTGCGAACGTTATAGAAGTAAAGCACACAATTCCAGAACCAATAGATTCGACTATAGCAGAACTTAAATTGAACGATTTCAAACTTGTTGTTGCGGTTATATATAGGCTCCCTAATCAAACAGCTGATACGGACGAAGCGTTATATCGTGAATTAAAGAGGATAATAGGTAGTGAGCAGGCTTTAGTTATGGGTGACTTTAATTGCGCCAACGTGAATTACGATACAATGCAGGGAGACGCGGAAGGTAATCGTTTAGTTAATTTTCTCGAGGATAGCTTTCTTATTCAAAAGGTTGGGGAACCTACGAGGTTGGACAGTATTTTAGATTTAGTAATAACTACGGATGAGTAAGTCACTCGAAACCAGCTAACTCAACTAAAATTCCCAACTTCCAGCATGCAGACTTTTGTAAATTTCGAAATAAGTTGCCACACGTCAATTGGGAAAACGTAATGGGGAACTCCAACGTAAAAATAATGTGGTAATCGTTTGAAACAGTATTTAGGACTATAAATGAGGAATGTGTACCGTACAAAATTAAGCGTGCGAAAGTAAATAACAAGCCCTTGTGGTTTACTTCTAGAGTAGGAGACATTATAAAGAGTAGAGATAGGGCTTATAGGCTACATAAGTGCGATAAAGACAATTTGTGGTTACGAAACAACTACATATCTCTAAGGCGTGAAGCGAAAAGTGTAATAAAAAGTCCAAGCACGAATTTGAAATCTCCATAGCTCGTGACGGTAAAGAAAACCCCAAGCGATTCTTTCAATACGTCAACAATAGAAATCCAGTAAAAAGGGACTTGGGGCCGTTGAAAAATGTTAACGGAGATCTAGTTTTTGAAAACAAGGAAATGGCTACCTTGCTAAACGAATTCTCTACGTCAGTTTTTACTATAGAAGCTGTAACGAATATCCCGACGGTCATAGACATACCTTTTGATAATGGTAATATTTTGGATAATATTGTGGTTAGTGAAGGGAAGGTAATGCGCTATATTGATAAAATGAAAACGCGTAAATCATTGGGGCCGGATTCCATATATCCCATACAACTAAAAGAATTAAAAGATAGCATTGTTGTGCCGCTAACAAAGATTTTTAATGCGTCTATTTCTGAAAGGTGCGTACCAGATAATTTCAAGTTAGCAAACGTAACACCTATCTTTAATAAATGCGATAAAAGTGTGGCGGGAAATTATAGGTCAATCAGTTTAACGTCTTTTGTAGGTAAGTTACTGGAATCAGTTATTAGGGATCGTATAGGCGAACACTTAGAAGTGCATAACTTAGTTAGAAATACGCAGCACGATTTTAGGCGAAACAAATCTTGCTTAACTAATCTTTTAGAATTTTTTCAAAGCGTGGTTGACGTTTACGATAGTCATCGGGCGGTTGATGTAGTGTATTTAGATTTTCAAAAAGCGTTTGAAACCTTACCGCACAAAAGACCCATTGAAAAAACTAAGGCTCATTGAATCAGGGGTGTAATAATAAATTGGATAGAATAGTGGTTGCGAGGAAGGAAACAGAGGGTGATCGTTGATGGAGCGGAGTCGTGTTGGGTTAATGTAGCGAGTGGGGTTCCTCAGGGTTCTGTATTGGGCCCCTTGCTTTTTCTTATATATATTAACGATTTAGATGTCGGCCTAGTCAGTACAGTTTCAAAGTTTGCGGATGACACGAAGCTGGGTGGTAGGGCGATTAATGACGAAGATAGAGGTAAAATCCAGAATGATCTGAATAAAATCGTTGATTGATCAGTCACATGGCAAATGAGATTTAACGTCAATAAGTGCAAAATTTTACATATAGGTTCGCGTAACGGTAATTTTGTGTATAGTATGTCGGGGAAAGAGTTGATAAGCGTAGATCAGGAAAAAGATTTAGGAGTTATAGTCACTGGTGATTTAAAAGTAGCGAAACAAAGTACAGCAGCGGTCAATAAAGCGAACAAAGTGTTAGGTTTTATAGCTCGGAATTTTTAGTACAAATCGCGCGATATTATAGTTCCTTTTTATAAATCATTAGTTAGACCCCATTTGGAGTACGCGATCCAATTTTGGAATCCACATATGCGCAAAGATATAAACAAAATCGAAAGAGTTCAATGACGAGCAACTAAGATGATTCCGTCGCTTAGGTCAAAGTCGTACGAGGATAGGCTTAAAGAGTTAAAATTGACTACACTCGAGACTAGGAGGCTAAGGGGTGATCTAATCCAGGTTTTCAAAATTATGAATGGGTTCGATAACGTAGATAGAGAGAGCTTTTTCGAAATATCTCAATATAATAGGACTAGAAATAACGGGTGTAAGTTGACAAGTAGAAGGTTCGAGACAGCAGTTGGCAAAAATTTTTTTACGCATAGAATAGTAAATAGCTGGAATAGTTTGCCGGTAGAAGTAATTAGTAGCACGTCTATAAACATGTTTAAAAATCGATTAGACGCATATGTTGATAGATTGGGTATAGTTTAAGGTAGTAAAATTAAGGGTTGGGTAAGATAAATTTTGATTCTCTTTTCATTAAAGATCACAATAACCAGACTAGAGGTCATAGTATGAAATTATTTAAGCCAAGATGTAGAACAAATTTAAGAAAACATAGTTTTACAAACAGAGTAATTAAGTTTTGGAACAGTCTGACAGAAGAAGTAGTGAATTCAGATACAATTGGTTCTTTCAAAAGAAGGTTGGATAGTTTGATGTCTGCAAGGGTCATCTGGTGAAAGTGTTTAAGCCCATTTTTATTGCATGAATGGTACTGGTTTATTTCATATATATTATGTACATTTAGGTGATAGATCCCACAGCTCAACACAAGTGTTGTGGGATATAGGGAGGCAGCATCTTGGGTTAGGGGATACTCTCTGTCCTTACACACCCCATTTAAAGAGATTCCTCTGCCGAGCGGTGCCCCCCATAGTACTGTGAGGTATTGAAAAACTAATGATCTTCACTTGCCCCACAAACACCTTTAAATGGGAGACCCAAAATGGGTGCACACACATTTCTACATTACTGTACAGTCTTTACAGCCACACCTATACTTTTCCTCCTAAGTATACAGTATATATTGTAATGTATATGGTTGTAAATTGTGACTTGGTCCGCAATTGATGTGGACCGTGAATTATTTTTGGTTGGCAAGGTAACTGGTATTGATGGATACCGTGATGAAATTGACTGGATTCTTTGGATCTGATATATTTGCATGTCAGTTATAAATAGATATAGAGTGTAACATATTTGTGGATAGTAGTCTATTATGACTTGATCCTTTGGATCCAGAGATTGTATCTTTAGTTTTAAATTGATAAGTTTCATAAATTAAGTTGTATATGGAATATTAAAAGGCACTTTTAAAATTTTTAATAAACTTTGTACAATTTTGTTAATAATTTCTTTTCCTTTTTCTTTATCTAATATAATACAGTAATTACTTGAAATCAGTTCAGACTTTAGTTATATTTAAATGACATTTTGAATATTTTGCAGCGACTAATTGTTGCTTTATAAGTAGAGGTGTTGAAAAATGCTTATTTCTATTTACAAGTATAGTGAATCTTGTGTATAATTATTGTGTTTGTCTCAAATACATGTCAAGTATAAAGTACCACCTGTCTTTACTTGCATATATAATATATATCTTCTGTAAAGAGACTTCAGTTTTTCGTGGAGACAAGCAGGGTTGCCAGATTGGCCCATTTGGGGCCAAATTTCACAAATTTGGCCAATTTGAAAAGCGTTTGACCCCAGAAAAATTTATTTGGCCCCTCATTGGCCCTTTTTGCAAATGTATCCCAATTCCAATTATTTAGACCAAATAGAGGCACAATATAGAAAAATTAACTTTGTCAACTGGAAAGAAGAGGAAGTTTTTTGCAGAATATATTCCTGATGCTGCTGCAAAATTTTGGAAAGGTGTTCTCAAATATGGTTGTTTCAACGAACTTGCTCTTTATGCACTCCAATGTTTAGTTACAACTGCATGGTAAGGCTTTTTCATATAATTTACTAGCGGAGTGCTGCCCATTTTTGGCCCTTTGGCGTTTGGCCCCTTTTTGGCGGCTTTGGCCCTTTTTGATGCTCAATCTGGCCCCATGAGATAAAAAAAAGTCTGGCAACCCTGGAGACGAGTGCAATTTAAGAGATTCACCGTTTGAAGATTTACTGTTTATTAAATGTAACCAGTAACAACAAGTAATCAATAGCTTTTTCTTAAATGCATTGTTTTGTATATTTTTTGGCAGTATTATATCGTATGGCAATTGAAGTAATGGTGCGTATTTGTATTTGTGTGAGAGACTTCGTATTCGATAATTCATAAATTGAAATATTTGTATTTGCTTATGTGTATTTGACCCCATCCCTGCTGTTAAGTATTGTATTTTGTTTTCCTTTGTGTGCGAAAAGGAGATGAAGGGGAAAGGGTGAATGTTCGCCAAAATGATCTCTATGTAGAGCAGGGTTGTTAAATCTTTTTCGGCTCGTGCACTGCTTTACAAATTCATATCAGCGATTGCACCCACAAACCTCTAGCTAGACTCTAAAATATGAATGAGAAACTTTGTATTTTTTACGAGCAACTAAAAATTTCTTGCGTTTTTTGAAGTAATAAATTAGAGGAAATATATTTTTTTAATATATTACAAACTAAGAGTGCAAATATTTAAGGTATTTGCAAAATGCCTTTCGAAGTGCGTGAACATTAGAGAAAGAGAGCCAAATTCAATGTCCATGGTTTTTGGGATGCCTGGACACTGCGTTTGAAAAATGGATTGAAGAAGGTTGTTCCAGAGTTGACCTGTTCCGGTTATGTAAATGAAAGATTGAAAATACCGATTAACCGTTCCGTTAGAGAGCTGGACAGAAAAGGAGTGAGTGTAGAAAGTATGGTGCTGCGTGCCCTCCTTAAAGGAAGGAGGAGGCATGTAGAGTTGAAAAGAGTAGTGTCCACTATAATAGTGATAGTAAAGAGAGAGTGAAGGATTGAAGACAGTAAGTAAGAGGCGGGGAATTGATGAGACGAAAAGTCTTCGATTACACCCGGTCAAGTAGAGCTGTATGAGTTGAGACACTGCACACATGAGAAGCGTAGGCAACTCCATACATGGACGAACAAGACCCCTGTACAGAGATAGCAACTGAGTTCGGATGAAGAAACTGCGCAGCCAGTACAACACAGCCAAACCCTTAGAAGCTGGTTTAGAAAGAGAGTATATGTGATATTTCCAGGAAAGATCACGAAAAAAGGAAACGCCAAGAATGTCAAGAGAAGAGGAAGGATTGAGTTGTGTATTATTAAAGTTAATGGGATAGTCGTGTGGAAGATTGTGGCGAGTAGACAGATGGAGGAACCGAGATTTTGAGGCATTGAAAACCACCAGTAACACCACCAGTGGAGAAAAATAAGTCCCCTTTGAAAGGAGACCTTGTCAAACAAATTAAAATTCGTCCAGCGGGCTCGACAACACCATCTTTCCATTTCTTGGGTGACTTGGGACAGTACTCGGCTGGTTGATGAGAAAAGTGCATTATTATTTGCTATTACCCTTTTTATTAGAATCACCAACATCACATTTAAAAACAGGGATCATGTCAAGAATAGCGAACCCAACACCTGCAGGGTTCGCTATTCTTGACAAGGGAATTTTGGGGTTCGCTATTCTTGACATGGTAAAATTGGGTTCGCTATTCTTGACATGTGAAGTCCTCAAGGACGTTTTCATAACTTCAGACGGTAGGTTTATGTTTCCCAATTTTAAGTAATTAGTTAAGGACGTATTAAATGCTTTTATATTAGTCTTTTTTTATTTAACCAAACTAGCACGACTTAACCTAACCAATCGTCAATGCCGTACAGTATAAAGAATCCTCTTCTCTTAATATATAAAAATAAATAAATAAAAAAAAAGTATTGTTTTTTATTTATTTTTTTAGGTTAATTGTACGCCCTTGACGATTGGTTAGGTTAAGTCGTGATAGTTTGGTTAATTTTTGCTACCCGCGACCCGCACGAAGGGCGGGTCTTAGGCTAGTTGTAACATAAGAGAAATTGTAATATTTTAATATTTATTATATAAACAAATTTATAAATGCAAATAAATAAAATAAGTATTTTTACAATAATAGGACTACCAATCTCAATAGAGACTACGTTAGCTTATGTGGAAGAACCCAAACAATTCTTAAATCATTAATTCCTTACCCTTCAAAATGGATAGATCTACATTTACAGAAGTTGTGCAGCCATTACTTGGGGAAGAAACTTTACCAGTGATTAACTGGATGAAGCAAAATTCACTTATTCGACGCGAGTTAAAATGTGAATCGTGTTCTATATTGATGAATTGGACAAAGTGCAGTGCCTCTCTAGACGGTTATGTGTGGAAGTGCCAAGTGAAAGCTTGTTGTAAATACAAACGAAATTTATCAATAAGAAAAGATTCATTTTTTGCTAATTCAAAAGTTAAACTTCAGCAGTGGATACATGTCGTATATTGTTGGTGCAATGAAATGAGTGAACAGGAAACTTCTCGAATTGTAAATAAGTCTCGTCAGACCATAGTGGATTTCTACAACTTTTTCAGAGAGGTGTGTACAAGATATTTTGAGCTTAATCCTATACAACTTGGCGGACCTAGGGTAATTGTTCAAACTGATGAATCGTGTTTTTCCTATAAACCAAAACACCATCGAGGGCGGGGCCCTAGAAGTCAAGTTTGGGTGTTTGGCCTAGTAGATACTAGTTATTCACCAGCAGTTGGGTATATGGAAGTAGTTGAACACAGAGACCAAGAAACACTTTAGGCAATAATCGAAAAAGTGGTGAGAGATGGATCAATTATCCATAGTGATGAATGGCGAGCCTACAGAAATCTGGCCAATAATCCAAATTACCAGCACAGAACCGTCAACCACTCTTTGCACTTCGTTAATCCACAGACAGGCGTTCATACACAACATATTGAATCGTATTGGGGAAGACATAAGGCTAAAATTAACAACATGCGAGGATGCAAACGCGAATTTCTTCCAGGTTATTTACAACAGTTCATGTGGATGGAAAGAAATAAAGTAAACAGGTTAATTAATTTCTGTAACGCAATTGCCACTCAATTTCCTTTTTAATAAATTAGTATACGGTTCATTTTCATTTCAGTAAATTGTTTTATTTATTCTTTCATCAATAAAGTGAAGATTACATATGTTTAACTTTTTCCTTTACATGATATTTATATTGGGTTCGCTATTCTTGACAAGGGAATTTTTGGGTTCGCTATTCTTGACAAGGGAATTTTTGGGTTCGCTATTCTTGACAAGGGAATTTTTAGGTTCGCTATTCTTGACATGGTAAAATTGGGTTCGCTATTCTTGACATGATCCAAAAACAGTAAACCCTCGTCCAACGCGTGTTTGTCCAGCGCGAATTTGCCTATACACGGAAAAATAAATGCGAACAATTATTTGCCGAAAGCGTAAAATTTGATTATACACGGTCCGCCAAACACGCTCTACTACAGTAGTACTGTACCCGTGCCAATCGCGCTCTAGTGTTTTCTCCTACACTCTCCAACATTCCCGTATCTCCCCTCCCTCTCGCGTCACCCTTTGTCTCAGTCCTGCTACCGCGTTAAGTTCAGTGAAGTTGTGTTGGATTGTTTTTGTCGTATTTTGCCGTTCTTTTGCTATTACCCTTAGACAACAGAATGGCGCCAAAACGTAAGGCATCTGCAAGTGATAGTGAAGGGAAGAAAAGTTGTAAGGTTATGACATTAGCCGAAAAAAATAAAGATTCTAGATAAGTTACGTGGTGGTATGAGCATAACATCACTTGGTCGCGAGTATCACGTGAATGAGTCTACCATACGCACCATCCGAAAGAGTGAAGAAAAGATGCGTGCTATTTTCATTTAATATATTTTTATTTATCATATGTAAATATCATTATGTTTGATTTTATTATGTTCTTATTTCATAAACATTTATAGGTAGGGAAATTCATTTGTTTGTGAATAAAAAATCTACATATCTAAATATTAATGGGAGACTTTACTCAGCCGCGTTCACATATCCCCATTTATCCCATAAGGTATTAAGTTTGTCCAACCAGATATACCGAATGCCACGTTCTTAAGGAACCTAACCCCCGCGTTGGACGAAGGTTTACCAAAATATTAACAGCTTTCATAAAAGCCATCATAGCGATAGTGGGCGGCGTTTATATCCAATCTGATGTGAGCACAAAAAATTTTAAAAAATGGGAAATCAAAGTTTTATGGCAAATTCGCATTATATAATTACTTGTTTTTTATATAGAAAAAACGCCATTCGTAAGGAAATACCGTACTACAAATTTTGAAGCTGTGATATGTAGGTTAGCTTAAAATCGAAAATTTGCACCATTCCTAGTCACGCCACTGGTGATTCTAGTAACTGGATTAGTTTTTAAATTATACATTCTGTAAAGCACGAAATTAATACATACATACTGTAATTAGACTAAATATTCAAAGACTGGAATTGTTGTGGCCTCCATTTGGTTTTCTATTGACCCCAATATTTAGTATGAAGTAATTTATGAATAGTAAGCTTATAGCTGCTCTACAGGGCGGGCCAGGCTGGACACTTGCTTCAAAATGAGAACAACATACCGGGCAGGACCAGAAAAAGGTAGCCATTATTATTATAATATACAATTTGAAATAATACATTCAGGGAATCCTCTCTTACATACTGTTTAACCTACATATAATAAATTGATTCGCGATACTTGTAGGTCGTCAGTATATAGCATTAAGGTGTGTCAATTTTAGGGAGCAAAGTGAAGTCTTTAGATTTTCAAAGACCACTAGTGAGCAAATTATGCATTTTTATGTGCTAATTCGAAATATGGCTTTAAAATCCAGATTTGACCACTCCTAACTTTTATATTTGAAGTTGAAGTTTACGAAAAATCAGCAATTTTTGCAAATATTTTTTTTTTATTGTATATAACTACATTTTACATACATTACATACAATTAAAGGCATTTTGATTGCATTTCAGTATTAAAACTTAGAAATATAGATAGGTTTCTTGAACTTTGCCAAAGATGCCATGTCTGCCTTGCTCTTGTTCCTTGACATGAGCTCCCTACTGGCCACCTGGCCACTAATGTACGCTTCCCTCCTCTCTTGTGAGTAAACATGTTGTGCTGCTTCAGTTGTCATCCTTACACACCTCTCTACTGACTGTGTGTGTAAGGGCCATGCAGGAACTTCCATTAGTCTATCCAGAAACTCCTTGATTGCAGCAGTGGTGAGGGAGCAGGTCAGAGGAGGCTGTCACGCCAGAGTTCCAGTCAATAAGCTCCGAGAGTTTGATGGCATCTGGGTTGATGTCAGGAGTCTTCCTGGGTCTGACACTGTAGTCTCCAACCTGAGTGTCCTCATCTCCTTCACCTCTGATTTCCAGTATCCTCTTCACTGCCTCCTTCCTCTCCTCCTCCACCTCACTGCACAGCATGGCCTGGAACACAGTCTCAGAGTGTGCATACCAGACTGATCTCTTCACTGTAGGCATCACTATTCCTATCACCTCCTCCTCCTGACTTCTGAGCAGCCCCAGCTGGTACAGTACATGCCTTGGACCCTCCACCCAGCTGTGATTTTAACTTGATGTTGAACCAGTTTGGCATGTAGACTCCCACTATGAATTCCACAATTATCCTCAGATTCTTCAGGTTCCTACCCTTCAGCACATGTTTGGAAATCCACAATCTGCAGAACCTTAGAGCCGTGGTGACCCACCTACTGTGACAGACTGGCCCTATCTCCAGGAGAGCTAGACTCTGAGGTACCTCTCCCGATCTGATGGCAGTGATGATTCTGTAGCCATATGATTGGTCTGTGCTGAGGTCCTTGACTACCTCCTGACTGAGATGGGATAGAGGAGGACCAACAGTGATCCTCGTGAAGTTTGGTTGATCTCCAGCTCAGTGGCAGTCTAACATCTTCCCTAGGTGCCAAGACCCCTTGTTGTTGCTCAATGTCTTGCCATCCAGTGCAGTCACCAGGTGTCTGAGACTCAGCTCCCCAGTGTGCAAGTCACAGACAAGCCACACCAACTAACTGCTAAGCTTAGCCTCCACATAATGCATTACTCCTCCCTCCCAGCCAATATTCACATTAGTGCTGTCACCTCCTATGGCCAAAAGGGTGTGGTCTGCTCCTCTCTCTCTTAGCCAGTTCACCAGATGATCAGCAATGACCTCAGCACGACTTCTCTCCTCTGCAGCTTCCTCTGGTACAAAATGCCACAAATATTTCCCACCTGGTTCATTGCACACACTCTAGTGTTCTTCCTTAATGAGGCCAGGAAACTGCCTGTTACTGCCCTCAGCTTCCATCATCACTTTGGTGTCATCTCTTTTCTCATCAAATAAAATACAGGTGATGCCATTTTCCCTAATCTCTTCATTAAACTTCTTGACCATCTCCTTAGTCAGTCTCTCCTGAGCCACCCTCACCTTGTTGTGGTCAATCACCAGTGCTGTCAAACTCTGTGATAAGACCAGCATCAATCCAGGTAGCACTGGCAATCTCTGCAGTCTCTCTCAGGCAGTGTGATGTCTCAAGCTAGCCAGACTGCCAGAGCTATGTTGGTGATATCTTCAGTGTTGTATTTCTTCTTCTTAGCCACAGGCAAGGAAGAAGTTGTCGCAGCCTCTGGTATGAAGTCTTCGTCGTCCTCTTTCCTCCCTGCCTCCTCCAGTATATCTCCAGTCTCCTCCAACTCCATCTCCAGCAGTGACTCTTCCCTCAACTCCTCTTCTTTCTTGGCTGACTCCTCTGCCTTCCTCCTCCTCCTCTTCTCCTCGGCCTTCCTTCTCTGCTCCTGTCTCTGCAGCATTGCTTCCTATCTCCTGGTCTCAGGTTGATCATCTAGACCCGTCTGGTGTGCCCCCACACTGCCCATCTTTTCTCTCTGACCTTTAATGAAGGCAAGCTCCTGCACTGGTATCTTCTGCTCGCTCCTGCAGCTGCAGTCAGTGTGAACCTCACTGTTGCAGGCAGGGTTGCACCCAAGCTCACTGCAGCTCTTGATCACACAGTGACAGGTCAGGATGTCCACCAATTTGTTCAGTTTCATCATGGACTTATCTTTAACCTCTAGCTTCACATTGCCAATGGACACCTTCACTGCCTCATCCCACAGTTAATCAGGTCATTAACTGGGTAACTCCTCCTGTCTTCCTCACTCATCTCTCTCCTCAACAAACCATACCTCAGCAGATCTCTGGCTGTGGGCAGCTCAGCAGGGGGAAGTTCCCTCCCAGTCCCCACCAAATGACTTAGGTGACAACTTGATTTGCTTCGGGTTCTGATTTCTTTCTGACTCATCCTGTGGACCTGTGAACAAAAGAAATGTCATTGAAATTTGGATAGGCCTACTGATTATGATTACATAAAATTAAGTTAATTGAAATTCTTAATATCTTCCTATAAGCTCAGCTAAAAGGTTGTTGTTATAGGTACAAGACTTAATTATTCAAAGTAATGACAATTTCATATATCTATCATATCAAAATATATAGAAAGTTTGGGTCACACACAACATTTTGAATAATTTGAATTACACAATACTGTATTTACATTACGAAGTAATCAAAATTGTCAAAAAGGAGGGAAAACACGCATTCACAATCAAAACTCCAGCATTTGTGACTATGTGAAACTTAGAAACCATACTGCACACCAAAAATAACCAAAGTTGACCACACATATCAATGGCACATTGATATACGATGTTACAGTCATATTTAGGTTATATTTCAAACCTTTATGGTCAAATATAAGTAGGTAAATGGCATTTTTAAACAACACTAAAGATATTTCTAAGTTTGCTAGATAATATGACATCATTTGAGCATTAGTAATTTTTGAATTGTTGACTTTACTAATATTGACAGAACCCAATATAGCATACAAAAGTCACATTGTAGTTTATAAAAATTTAAATGGCTGTACATAAGAAAATTAAAAGTTTTTAGGTAAGAATAAAAGATTCAACATTATCTTCTTTTCGGCAAATTGTTCTTTGCTGGATGACTAAAACTGCTCTACTGAAATTTTTTTTTTACTACTTGTATTTGATGCGGGTGCACATGCACATTTTGTAGCTAGTTATGATGGCTGAGCGAATTCATTTTCATTTGATTTCCACTATTCAAGAATGTCACGCGTGTTGGTTCCCTTCATATAGTACTTGCCACCTTCTTCAAGATTAATTTCCTTTACGGATACATCTGATCATTCATTAAAATCATGAACCTCCTTCCTTTTTTCCTCCTGGTGAGATAGTGTCACTATTTGTCTTAGTCGTGTCATATTGAACAAGTAAACAGTTTCAGACGAACGAATTCTACCACTTCTTCTCGTTCAAAGTCAATTAAAGTTTTTTTATTCATTACACATTTGAAAATAATTTGAAGCTCTACCCCTCCCATCCCAAGCCCGTAGCTAAAAACTACATTTTCAGCCCATCCGGCCCGTGTCTGCCATGCCCATGAACCATGGGCTGGTCCGGGCACGCGGTTACAGGCTTACCTGGGCTCGTGCAAATCTCATAAGAACATCATCGTCAAAATGGCGGCCTAAAAGTTGCAGTTTTGATTCATGTTACAAGAAAGCTCAAGAGGCTAAGTGTGTACTGTATAAAGGATGAGAAGCACTTCAATTCTTAATTCATTAATAGTGTCCCTACAGACTTCACTTGCGAGTGCGGGGGCATGATCAAAGTGGTAGATACAGCCACTGGCAGCACTTAACAGACACAGAACTTTTGTGCATTGTGACTTTGCATATCTAACACGTAAAATTCAATCGTTCACTTTGATGGTTTGGAAAAATTGCTGAGATGGGAGCATAGCTGTTATACGTATCGTGGAACAAAAATTTACTTATAATCAGGACCAGATTAAGGCTGTGAAGGACCTAAGGCTAATAAGAGGGAAGGGCCTATATTTGTACTATATATGGGGATGAATTTCACAATTAAACACGTAAAATGAATGAATGAATGGAAACCCACAGGGAAAAAGAATAATGAAAGGCCTTAGAATAATTTTTCTTTTTCCCTGTGGTTTGCATCGTACTATATACTGCATATAATTTATGAAATCTTCAAATAGAAATGCACATTTATCTAAATACAACAACAACAACAACAACAACATACAATTCAACTCGAGAATGATTTCTTCCTGGCTTTAAACTGTGATATCAAACAAATCATCCCCCTTTCTTCGACATGCTGAATGGTCATTACACTAGCATTAGGCACAAATTTCAAATGTCTGAAAAACATTTTAGAAGCAGATTAAACTTTGAAGCCAATACATCTTGCCTTTATTATATATTATTATGAAGTAATAAAATATACCCTCTAAAACTATAACATGGAAAACACTGGTATGCATATGAAATTTTTTTGTCTGCTGTGAGGGTTTTTTCAACTCATATTATCTAATTCGACCATGCTGAATTCGAAAATGACATTGGTTTTCCTCAATCAGGTCAGGTTTTTTCTCTATTGGCCATTTATTTTAAGTCCAATTTTATCCCCAATTTTATTGATTTTTTTAGCTTAAACACTGTAGATACGAGTAATATTATAAGAACACTCGTGAAAAATGAAAAAATTGTGTGAATAAATACTTTTATTCATACAATGAATATGGAAAAAAGTTTATTGAGGAAGGAATGAAGTTTTTTTGGCTTTCCGTCTGTTTTTTTCTTCGGGCACGTCTCGCTTCAAACACCAGCAATAGTCCGCCAGCATATTGATATCCCAGTTTCCCTGGTACCTCTCTTCCATTATTTTGATATCTTGGTGAAATCGTTCACCCTGTTCCTCACTATAATCCCCGCAATTTTCAGGAAAATAGTCCAAGTGGGACCACAAAAAGTGCATTTTTATGGACATGCGCGACCCATGAGCTTTGAAAGCTTCCATCAAGTTTTCGACAACGGACTCGTATTCTGGACTTCTACGGTTGCCAAGAAAATCAGTGACAACTGATTTGAATGCCTGCCAGGCATTCTTCTCAGTTGGAGTCATTGCGTTTTCGAACTGAGTATCCTTGATCAAAGTTCGAATTTGAGGACCATCAAAAACCCCAGCATTTAGTTTAGCATCAGATATATGAGGAAATTTACTATCGAGATATCGGAATGCTGAACCCTCCTTATTCATTGATTTGATGAAATTTTTCATCAAGCCCAGCTTAATATGAAGTGGTGGGAGCAAAATTTTTGTTGGTGGTACAAGGAGCACTGAAACGACATTATGCGACCCAGGTTCAAAATTCTCTCTGGATGCCCATTCACGCTGTGCATAGTGCTTCTCATCCGCTCGGCTATCCCATTTGCAGAGGAAACATGGGTATTTCGTGTATCCCCCTTGCATTCCCAATACAAATGCCACAATCTGAAAAAAAATGAAAATATTTAAAGAATTTAGAGAATTTGTTCTATCAGATAAAAAAATCTATGCATTGGACTGTATCACTTCTGTGGGGAAGTTAAGTGTTCTTATACGCTCTCAAATAACCTTTGGAAAAACAACATAGTCAATAGCAATAGTTTACTTATGATATTAGTATTACCTTCAAATCTCCACAGATCCTCCAGTTATGTTGGTCGTATACGAGAGCATCCATTAAAATTTTCATGTTATCGTAGCTCTCAGTAAGTTGTACGGAATGTGCTACAGGGACTGATGCAACAATATTCCCAATGTTGAGAAGTACTACTTTCAAACTTCGTTTAGACGAGTCTATAAATAGCCTCCATTCTGATGCGTTATATGGCAGGCCCAAGGATTCGATTAGCCCCTCAACATTACAGCAGTACACTAAGGAAGAGGTATTTTCGTGCACTGCAAAAAACTTGCGGAATTCTTCCTCTCGTTTCCTATACCAGGAGAATGTTGTTCCCGGAGCCAGCAAGTTGTCCTCTCGAAGTCGTGAGCCCAAGATCTCGGCAGCTAATTTGGAAAGTCCTAAATCCCTGGTAAGATCATTACGTTTGGCCTGGTTGAGAGGCCTCGGCTCATTTGAAGCGGTATTTTGAGGTGTATACGACTGGGACTGGTCATTGGCATTGGTCATTGATTCATCATCAGAATCATCGAAATCCAGGGTTTGAGGTGGGTCGGGTATTGGAATTCCAGGACCATGGGGTACAGGTCTCATAGCAGAAGGAATGTCAGGGTATACAACAATGTGTTTATTCTTCTTGTTAACTCCTGAAAATAGAAACACAGAAACATGGATATAAAACTTGCATATGAAATAGAAGAAGCATTCAGACAGTGGCGGCTCGTGAGGGAAGGCTGCGGTCTGTAAGATATGAAATAGGTCGATGGAGTCTGTATATTTTCTTTCTTTTTCATTCATATTGTCCCTTCGGGGACAATATGAATGAAAAGAAAGAAAATATACAATCATTGTATATGTAAATGTAACTTGTATAACAATATGTATGTGAAAATGTATTTTCTATAACAATATGTATATGTAAATGTATGATTACCATTATGGTGAATATTATGCTATATATGGTGAATATTACATTATGGTGAATATTATGTGAAGTTTCATACGAAGATTTCAAAATATTTAAGAAAAATAAATTTATAAGCCCACCTTGGAGGTTTGTCATGCAGAAATAGCAATCTGTCACGTGATCCTTTCCTTCTCTCCAAATCATGGGAATTCCAAAAGGCAAAGATTTCGCTCTGCCTTTGCTCCATCTTCTCAAATTTTCAATGCACGTCTTGCAGCACATATGAGGGGCGAAATTTTTGTCCTGGTCCCCTAGCTTAATTCCAAAGTATGCTCTATACATACATTTAGTGATTTGGGACTGGTTATTTGGCATGGTAACCGTCCCACATATGTAGCAGAATCTATTGGAATAATTTTTACACGCTCTATTCATTATGAAATATTTTATCTATATGCCTGAAAAGTTAAAAAAGATATTATACAAGTGAAACAAGTGATGATAGATGTTACTGTTCCAATTCCGCTTTGACAAAATCACGAAAAATTCTATTTTACTTATGAGTAGGCTGACCATACGTACCGTTTTGAACGGGACAGTACTACGTCTACCTATATTTCTGTATGGGTTCTGTCACTGAAGAATAATTGTAAGCTCAATATGTTTATGTACTTACTTTTTCATGAATACAGAATATTACATAACCCCGTCCCTTTTTTGCCATCCCAATGTCCCGTTTTTGTCTCAAGGAAATATGGTCAGCCTACTTATGAGGCCATAGCCGGATAACCTGAGCTGATTGAGAAAAACGGATTGCAGATTCGAAATCAGCAGGAAAAACTATAAGAATCACTTACAAAACCCTTGACAGCAAAATTGATGCATACCAGTGAAATACATCAAGTTTTGTAGACTGATATTTACTTTACACTGCTATTAGGTTCAAATATAATTATAAAACATAAAGCCACTTGAAACGAACAAGTGAACAAGAGTTTCCGTGACATACTATATATACACACTACTTATTGATGTACAAATAATAATGATGATAATATACGTGACAATTGGTCACTCAAAATATACTTCTCAATTAAGACAAAATGTTTTGAGTGCTGAAGTACTATTACAGATAAATATAGACCGAGAAAAAAGAAAATAAACTATTAATAAAATTTTACATTTTATAAATAATTTTAAAAGTACCCTTCAGTTTTCATGGACAATATAAAATTCATAAAAGTATGTATATATTTTTAAATAGAGTAACTTTTTTAAAATTTGCGTTTATTCAGATAGTGTTAATTGGGTTGGTCCTGTCTAAACAGTTGAAAGAATGCATTAGTTTCATTTGCTGCTCGTTATGAGGTTATAGTTTCTCATAAAATTATTAGTCATTCACAGAAGTGAGGTTCCAACATTTCGAGCTATTGGAAAAATTCGTTTCTGAATCTGAAGTTGGTTATTATTCGTTTTTTGACCCAGTCACACCCAGCTATAACAGCAATATATATTGAATAACCAATCAAAACTGAATAAGAAAATATATATATATTATCTTGTGCAAATTTGTATAAAATGTGTTTTTTTATTAAAATATATTTCCTATGTTTGGTGTTTTTTCAATATATATATATATATATATATATATATATATATATATATCGACTATTTGGTGAATATTTCTTATTTTTGGTGATTCTGGCTACTTCTGCGTAATTCAATTTGTCCTGTTTTACAAATAAATCATTTTTAGCAATTGTTCGTCTGTTGAACTCTGTTCAGTTTGGTTTTTTTGTGACGAAGTATGACGTATCAGTTATGCATATTTGATTTTGAAGACGTGATCCGCCATATTGCCCTCGATCAGTGGCGGATTTAAGGTGCGCGGGGCCCTAGGCCGGTTGGAGTGCGGGGCCCCAAACTACGCAAAGCTAGCTTAATTAACTGAAATGAAGATTTACACCCCCATCCCCCAGTGGTGACCTTACGGGGCCCTCAAATCAATGGGCGAGCGAAGCGTTAAAATAAATTTACTTTTTAAACAATATTCAATTTATTGATAATTAATTAGCCAAATGACCATTTCATAGTTGAACATTACACATTTGTTTTTTTGAAGCTTAACAATAAAAAATAACTATAATAATACACCATTAACAAAAAATAACTATAATAATACACCATTAACTAAAGAGAATACCACTTGACTGACATGCAAATGATGCAATGAGTGGGTTTTGTTTATTGCAGGCAATTTGTACGGTCAGAGCTGGGCAATAAATACATTGAATGTATTTAAATACTAAATACTAAATACATGGGAGAAATGTATTTAAATACTAAATACTAAATACATGGGAGAAATGTATTTAAATACTAAATACTAAATACATTTACGAATGTATTTAGATACTAAATACAAAATACATCAATTGTATTTAAATACATTTGTAAATACATTTTAAATACATACAAATTTTAACATATGCATTCACTAATTCATGTTTTGATAAATTTCTACTTTAGGGGACACGGTGAATTTCGAAATAAATACACCACTCGATAGATCAGACGATTTTAAAAGCTTTTTCATCAATGAATTTTCCATCGCAAATTGGATTGATTGCAGCGAGTTAGTTACACAGGCCCACTTAAGGCAGAGCCGTTTTGTACGATTATTCGGTCAATTTCAAGATATTTTTTGATGTCTAAAAAAACACTTACCTTCAGATGAGTGTACAGATTCGTTGTAGCATTGCTTGCAGCAGAGACTTCGTGTTTACACAGCAAGCAGGTGCACTTTACCTTATTACCGTCTTCAGATTTAATTTTAAATCATTTTCCATCAAACAGAGGGTGCACTAAATTGTTATCTGCAGATATATCACTGTTTGATTCACCGGATTTGCTTGTTGAAGCCATGACACGCACACGATAAAGAAATCAACCGCTTTCGACTAAGAGTGGCACACAACTGATTGAACTGACACGTTGAAACATGAACCATGCTGTACTACACTGTCGACGCGCCGTACTGTGCTAGTACAGAACGTGTATTAAACCAGTAAAAGTATTTACATTTTTATATTTTGAGTATTTAAATACATTGTATTTAAATACTCAGTAAAGTATTTAAATACTATATTTAAATACATGAAAAACAATGTATTTATAAATACAGTTCTAAATACACAAATGTATTTAAATACGTATTTAAATACAAATGTATTTAAATACTGCCCAGCTCTGTGTACGGTACACTTAACTATTTCTCAGTCAAAAACGATTTTTTTCTAGCCTTCTTACTTGCAAACTGTTTGATGACATCAGTAAAATCAAGCACCCTTAATTTCTCATGCTCAATGCTCAACAGGGTGAGTGAAGACAAACGGTCCTGCCCCATGGTGTTTCTTAGATAATTCTTGACTAGTTTTATCTTGGAGAATGATCGCTCCCCAGTGCAGTTTGTGACAAACATGCAGAGATAGAGTCGTAATACAATTTCAACATTAGCAAATGTTTCTACCATGTCATGTCTGTGAATTATCTCATACATTTCTAGTTCAGGACTTTTTGCAGCCTTTGCACCACCTGATGAAGGAGCACTTTCAGGTGAATCTCTTGGAATGGATTTCATAAGGTGTGCAAACTGCAAAAGCTCCGACTCCAATCCAGCCTCCAAGTCCTTAGGATATGAAGACACAAGCTTTTCAGCAGATGCTTTAAGCTCAGTGTTCGTTTTGTTTGAGATTTCTGATAAAAACCCAAATTTCTCTCGAAGGTCGCTGTAAGCAGCAATGCGTTGTTGTAGGGCAGCACAGAGCTTGTCAATGATGGGCAAGAATGCAGTCACTCTAAACTTGTCTCTCCCTGTCAGCATAACATCCTCCGCGGAGTCTAGTTCATCGTGGTGACGCTTGCGCTTCCTAATACGCTGCGTGTCGGCGTAGTATGCATCATTACTCGTCACATCACAGGGATCACACTTAGCCATAGCTTTTGCTTCAAAGTCATCGAACTGGGATCTCAGGTCTTTAGCAAATTGTAAAAGAGACTCTAGCAGTGTGACAGCTGTGTTGAGGGAGAGCCCAGATTTTTGCAGCTGGATACTGCTACTCTGAAACCTTTCCAATACTGTATCCCAAACTTCAAGAAGAATCACTGTTTCAAGTTTTTTCAAACCTTTGAGAAGACCACTTGCTTCAGCTCTTGTTTCAGCTGGCTGATTCTGATCTGAGAATAACTCTTCCAGAACAATGATGTTTTCTTTGTGTGCTCTACTGAGAGCAGCTACAGCATCTGCTCGTGCTGACCAACGAGTGTCTGAAAGTATTTTATCAACTTTCAACTTCTTATCTTTATTAGTCTCTAGTACCTCACGGTGTCTCCTCCAACGATAAGTAGATGCAACAAGAAAGGAGTACATATTTTGTACCAGAGCAAACAATGACACTGCAGCAGGACAGCTTTCTGCAGCACACTTAGCCACCAAGTTTAAGGAATGAGCCATACATGGTATGTACTCAGCTTCACTACACTCATTCTTGATTATCTGTTGGGTCCCCAGATATTTAATTTACCAGACATGTTGCTGGCATTGTCATAGGACTGTCCTCGGCAGTCGATAACTGGAATGTTCTTCTCTTTAAGAAAATCAAGAACAGTTGTAGCAATATCTCTGCCAGTGTGGCTTAGCATGGGAATAAACTGCAAAAACCTTTCAACTGGACCTGTAGTAGGCAGTACATAGCGGATTGTAAAAGTAAGTTGATCCATGTGTGAAATATCAGGTGTGGAGTCAACAGAAATTGAGAAGTACTTTGCTGTTTTTACTTCATCTGTTATTGAGGACATAACCTTTTCTGCCATTATTCCAATGACTTCCTCAGAAATGACATGGGACAAGTAGGAAGTATGACCACTACCTTTGTTTGCGTGTTTCTTGATATGTGCTGCCAAGAAACTGTCGTATGTGCTCAGCAGCTCTAGAATCCCAAGATAGTTTCCATTGTGTACTGATTCAATTACTTCATCTTTACCTCGAATGGCTAGCCCGCGTTCGCAAAGTAGCTTTAAAACATCTACACACCTTCTCAATACTGCTTGCCAGTACTCGCATTCACTTTCATATTGTTGTACTAGATTAGAGTCAATACGGGCACCCGCAGTCTTTCGATATATCATTTCGACCATACTTTTCCTGTGCTGATCTGACCTACTGTGAGATTCTATGACATACCTAGCGTTCTTCCAACCATTGAAGCCAGTTGTGAATGAGCTTTCCACCTTTGACATAAGCTTGCAAGCAAAACAATACACTTTACCAGTTGTTTTAGAGTAACAGAGCCATTTAAGATTAATTTCTTGGCCAGATAATGAATGAGTTCGAGTGAATAATGTCTTTGTACAATGACGGGTTCTGTTTAGCTCTTTCACAGCTGACTCTTTGAAGTCACCATCACAGTGTCGACGTTCTGCGCTTCCCTTTTTCAACCAATAGTCACACACATTTTCAGTAATTATTTTAGGCCATAATCCAAGATCCGTTTCAAATCCTTGTTCAGTACCGGTATTCATAACTTTCACTTCCTCTTGTGTCTCCTCACTGTCACTGTGTTCAGGTTCAATTGCGCTAACTACACTAGGTTCAGTACTAGTTGTGGCTTCTCCAGTTGTTTCAGGCGTAATTGGTGTCTCTACTGATTCAGATTCAGTTTGACCGGATTCAGTTTGAGTTTGTGATTTTGCAGATTCAGATACTGTTGGATATGTCAACCATTGAGTTATTTTTGGTAGTTTTTTTACTCTTTGGTTTACGTCTGCCTTTTCTTGTCGTTTAACAGAGCCAGCTTTATACTTCCTCCCTTGATCACGATCACGACTTGTTGATTTCTCCATTGTGCCTCAGTGCAGCCTCACTGCCTTATCCTGAAACACAAAAACATAAAAAACAAACTATTTACACTTGACCCTCGGTTTAGTATTAATTAATACAGTTTAATTAATTAATTAAATACAGACACTAAACAGTTGTTCGGGTGAAAAAGTCGCTTTATGGGAAAAGTCGCCAGCCCCCACCAGTGGCGACTTTTTCCTTAAATATGTATAAAATGTATTTATTATGAAATCTAAGCTAAACTGACCTAACCTAGCCTAAGTACGTTTCATATAAAAAATTAATTACATTAATTTAACATTTTTCAACTTATTTATGTTATTATAAAGCTGACTAAAACTCCCCCATCCCCATTTATTGACTGGCGACTTTTACCATTACTTACCACTAAACACACTCACATGTGCACTCCACAGCGGCCTGAATAGAACTAAACTCCCGCCAGCAAAGAGAGTGATACCATAATTATCACTAATCATTAATCAATTGTATTATATATAGTGGAATCCAACATTATAATTATATGTGAGGGCGCGGGGCCCTCACAGGCGCGGGGCCGTAGGCCATGGCCTACTCGGCCCCCCCCTAAATCCGCCACTGCCCTCGATGAAGACAAGAGTTTAGACCTTTTTTTCAATCATGGAATAATTGAGACATCCGTGACCTGCCCTAAATGCAATAGTGCTTGTATTTTAAGAAAAGACCAGAAGGTCTTTAGGTGCCGTAAAAAAAAATCCTAAAAATAACGTGTCTCGTTTCAGTTTAAGGGCAGGTGAAATTTAGCGGACTACCCATGCAAGGTTGACACATGTTATTACGTTATCATTTGTATAATTTAGGTCTCAGGGGTACGGGGCGGAGCCCCCGTAAAGATCACGCATCACGCATCACAAATTGATCGGTCCTAATGTTTTGCGGACAGTTCAGTACGTGACACCGATTAGGTCAACTGTACGCTCTTGATGATTGGTTAGGTTAAGTCATGATATTTTCGTTTAAATTCGTTAGTTTAAACGAAAATAACGAGTGCAAACTTTTCTGGTTAATTTTGAGGTGTTTTGTACGAAACTGCCATCCGTTTCCTGTGCAAATGCGTAGTTTTCAAGATGATGATATCTCGAAAACTACGCATTTGCACAGGAAACGGATGGCAGATTCGTGCAGAACACCTCAAAATTGACCAGAAAAGTTTGCTCTCATTATAAAAAGAGACTGGGTCAAAAAACGAATAATTACCCTGAAGTTAATCAACTTATGAACAACTTGTGGATGAAATAAAATTTGTCAATATGCGTTCAGTGAACTCGCAATTAAAAAATATAACAGCTGAATACATGGACTGATGCCATCAAATTGAGGAATTTAAGCAGAAATTTACAGGAACTGGTGGATCACGTTTTAGTTAATATTTTGCAGTGATGAACGATGGGTATGAGATGTACGAGTATACTGCTTTTAATGAGGAATATGCTACTGTACGAGCTGTTACCACAGTCATATATCCAGGTATATTATAGTCTCGGGAATTATGCTCGTGAAAATGCTTGAGCTTATAACCAACAGTGAGTGGCGAAATAGGTATGTACATTTTTAAAAAGAGGATGAATCAAATATTTTTTATGTAATTTCAGAGTATAAACTTATTTTTGTAAAATTATGCATTTAATTGATCTCTTAGTTAATTACTATTTTTTAAAAATTGTAAATTATAATCATAAAACTTGGCTGGTGACTTTTTGCAGCCAATCATAGATGCTGGAGGCTGATGACGTAATGTAAATTAAAAACTGATGAAGTAGCATTCAAAGTTAAGGTTTGTTTATTATAAATAAATGATGCAAAATGCCTTTAAAATGTAATGCGGTACTCTGTAACAATGTAAAAATTTCCACAAAGAGTATAAATTTTAGATCACCTGAAGATCAGGGCCCCCAGCCTTCTTTACTTAGTTTTATAAGACTAACTAACGAAAATATCAAGACCTAACCTAACCAATCGTCAAAGGCGTACAGTTGACCTAACTATTGGTTAGGTCGTGATATTTTCGTTAATTAGCTTTATAAAACTAACTAAAAAAGGCTTGGGTGACGCGTGTTGTCAAAAAGCAACGTCACAGAGCAAATTTGCAAAGCACCTCCGTTTTTGAACACTACAAATTAAATCTGCATCATCCGTTTTTTGGATCATCTGATTACCGAGCTGGATGAGCGCCTCTACACCTCGACAAATCGCGTTAAAGCCGAAAAACTTTTACCAAAACATATCAACTCTTTGGAGGAGGAGGATTTCAAGGATATCAAAATTGGATAATATAATGGCTTCGTTCATGAAGATCTTATTTTAGAAATTGAGCCCTGGAAAATGGAGTTTAAAAATAAAACAATAATGGAATTGGAAGACTGTCTTCTGCTTACAAGAGACATCTACCCTAATTTGCACACAGTCTTCCAAGTATTGTTAAACAATGCTTGTGTCTGTAGCTTCTGCAGAGAGAAGTTTTAGTGTACGAAGACTACTAAAAACGTATCCTCGATCAACTATGGGTTCCGATCGCCTCACTGCACTGGCATTACTGCACAGTGCACATAAATCAAGACAAATGGCCAAATCCTCAAAAGGTCTTTCAAGAATTCGACGCCAGTGGACACCGCAGAATTGCCATATCATTTGACTAATGTTTTAGACCTTTTCAAGTATTGAATTTTAAAAATAATGTGTAATCACTTTAACATGAGCTCTTCATTTCCTGATTTCTTATTCCATTCTCCAGATGTCAACAAAATGCATGTACGAGTACGTATAACTTCTTAAATTTTGAAAATATACTTTGAAAAAAACTTCTATATACATATAACTAGCAGATCGCATGTCAACCTAAAAAAAATCGTGCATCCAATTTTTTAAAAGCTCCGGGTGCCCTTGTATATATAATGTGCTTAAAAACAATAACTTCTGAACTAAAATTATTGTTGCACATTAATAATAATAATGTCAAACTGACAAAAAAATTTAAAAAGTTAGTCTCTTTATACCGTTTTCTATAATAACTGTTGTTGTTTTTATTAATCAAAATGAATATCAAAATGAATGTAACAAAAGAATTAGTTAAGTTAAATTACTCAGTCCCACTAAATCAAAAAATCTTCATTACTGATCATTTACAATCCATTAGCAAATTTAAACTAATTTCCTTTGTAAGTTCTTTCAGTAGCTTTCATTTTTATTAATGAAAACGAACGAAGTTACTATAGAAAACGGCATAAGAAGACTAACTATTTATTTTTTATTTTTGTCAGTTTACATTATAATTATCATTATTTTTATTATTAATGCGCCAACATCAATTTTTTCCAGAATATCTTAAGCAACGGATTGTGTATATTAATGTATTCTCGAAAGGAACATTCACATAAAAAATCATGTTCATATTTAATCAATGAGATTTGAACGTGAAACAAATGAAAAGATATGAGCGAGATGACAGGGGTGACCTTGAGGAAAGTCCGAATCATGTAACGTTATGAAAGATATATAGGTATACCTCGTTTTATTGCGCTTCGCTTTATTGCGCTTCGCAGATATTGCTCTTTTTTCAAATTATTGATGTTTATTGTTTTCAGAACCTGACTTCTTCCGATGGTTTTTGGCGGCAACATTGCATCGAGCGAGTCGATCGGCGCTTCGTGTCTCCGTGTCACATTCTGGCAATTCTCGCAATATTTCAAATTTTTTTATTATTACATTTAAATTAGGCCTATTAATAACCGTACAATGGCTCGTAAGTGTTCAAGTGAAAGGAAGAGTCGCACGTCTCTCACTTTAAATCAAAAGCTAGAAATGATTAAGCTTAGTGAGAAAGGCATGTCAAACGCCGAGATAGGTCGAAAGCTAGGCCTCTTGCGCCAAACAGTTAGCCAAGTTGTGAACGCAAAGGAGAAGTTCTTGAAGGAAATTAAAAGTGCTACTCCAGTGAACACGCGAGTGATAAGAAAGCGAGACAGCCTTATTGCTGATATGGAGAAAGTTTTAGTGGTCTGGATAGAAGATCAAACCAGCCACAACATTCCTTTAAGCAAGGCCTAATCCAGAGCAAGTCCCTAACTCTCTTCAATTCTATGAAGGCTGAGAGAGGTGAGGAAGCTGCAGAAGAAAAGTTTGAAGCTAGCAGAGGTTGGTTCATGAGGTTTAAGGAAAGAAGCTGTCTCCACAACATAAAAGTGCAAGGTGAAGCAGCTAGTGCTGATGTAGAAGCTGCAGCAAGCTATCCAGAAGAGCTAGCTAAGATAATTGATGAAGGTGGCTACACTAAGGAACAGATTTTCAATGTGGACGAAACGGCCCTATATTGGAAGAAGATGCCATCTAGGACTTTCATAGCTAGAGAGGAGAAGTCAATGCCTGGCTTCAAAGCTTCAAAGGATAGGCTGACACTCTTGTTAGGGGCTAATGCAGCTGGTGACTTCAAGTTGAAGCCAATGCTCATTTACCATTCTCAAAATCCTAGGGCCCTCAAGAATTATGTTAAATCTAGTCTGCCTGTGTTCTATAAATGGAACAACAAAGCCTGGATGACAGCACATCTGTTTACAACATGGTTTACCGAATATTTTAATCCCGCTGTTGAGACCTACTGCTTGGAAAAAAAGATTCCTTTCAAGATATTACTGCTTATTGACAATGCACCTGGTCACCCAAGAGCTCTGGTGGAGATGTACGACGAGATTAATGTTGTTTTCATGCCTGCTAACACAACATCTATTCTGCAGCCCATGGATCAAGGAGTGATTTCGAGTTTTAAGTCTTATTATTTAAGACATACATTTCGTAAGGCTATAGCTGCCATAGATAGTGATTCCTCTGATGGGTCTGGGAAAAGTAAATTGAAAACCTTCTGGAAAGGATTCACCATTCTAGATGCCATTAAGAACATTCGTGATTCATGGGAGGAGGTCAAAATATCAACATTAACAGGAGTTTGGAAGAAGTTGATTCCGACCCTCATGGATGACACTGAAAGGTTCGAGACTTCAGTGGAGGAAGTGACTGCAAATGTGGTGGAAATAGCAAGAGAACTGGAATTAGAAGTGGAGTCTGAAGATGTGACTGAATTGCTGGTATCTCATGATAAAACTTTAACGGATGAGGAGTTGCTTCTTATGGATGAGCAAAGAAAGTAATTTCTTGAGATGGAATCTACTCCTGGCGAAGATCCCGTGAACATTGTTGAAATGACAACAAAGGATTTAGAATATTACATACACTTAGTTGATAAAGTAACGGCAGGCTTTGAGAGGATTGACCCCAATTTCGAAAGAAGTTCTACTGTGGGTAAAATGCTATCAAACAGTATCGCATGCTACAGAGAAATCCTTCGCGAAAGGAAGCGTCAATCAATGCGGCAAACTTCATTGTTGTCTTATTTTAAAAAATTGCCACAGCCACCCCAACCTTCAGCCGCCACCACCCCGATTAGTCAACAGCCATCAACATCGAGGCAAGAATCTCCACCAGCAAAAAGATTACGATTCGCTGAAGGCTCAGATGATGAAGATTAGCATTTTTTAGCAATAAAGTATTTTTAATTTACAGTACAGTACATTGTTTTTTTAGACCTAATGCTATTGCGCACTTAATAGACTATAGTGTAAACATGATTTTAGGCTTTTATATGCACTGGGAAGCGAAAAAATAGGTGACTCGCTTTATTGCGATATTCGCTTTATTGCGGTGGTCTGGAACCGAACCAGCAATATCTCCGAGGTATGCCGTATATATATATATATATATATGTGTAATCACAAAACAATGGTCGGTGCTGGTTAAGTGTGCGGTCTACCTACGATTGGTTAGGTTTAATCATGATATTTTCGTTAAAACTAACGAAAATATCATGACTAAACCTAACCAATCGTCAAGGGCGATTGACAATGGGATGTAAGCAAACAATTAGTAAACAAGATAAGAAGCTATAATTAAAAGGTAGACCGCCGAATCGTAGGTAGACCGCACACTTAACCAGCACCCAATGGTCTATCATGACTTCACAAATGTTGCCCTCAAAACATTCGTGTTTATTCTCGTTTCAGCCAAGGAAATGTTCACATTTTATTCACGTATCGAAGTGTCACCATACTTCTGGCTGCTATATCTCGGGTCCGGACAAAAGCCCCCTAGGACAAAAGCCCCCTGGACAAATTGCTGGGTAGGGCAAGTCAGGTGTCACATCTAATCTGAAAAGAAGATATTTAGGTGAAATAACTAATATTAATCTGTTATGTTAATTGAATGCCCGGTTAGGTCAACTGAATGCTGCCGGTTAGGTCAACTGAATGCCCGATTAGGTCAACTGAATGCCCTTGATGATTGGTTAGGTTAAGTTGCGATATTTTCGTTAGTTTAAACGAAAATGACGAGAGCCAAATCACACAAACTATAAACATAAACTAAACTATGAACATAAACTGTAAATAATAGAGAATAAAAAGAATGATTAAAAAATTCTTATTATTTGTCCTAGGGGGCTTTTGTTCTACACTCGCTATTTCTAATAGCGTCATTTGCAAAATTTGGACTATTTTTTTCAGTAACTGTTGTATTGATCTTTGAATTGTACATCGCTTATAAATGTTTTCATATATAAATGAATTTAGCTTCGTAGAAAGTAACTTTTTTTCACTGAACCTGTAGCTATGGAAAAAAACGCATTTCGTTAGCTTTCAATACTGAAAAACTACTTGCAGTCTACAATGAGTTAGAGGCGCCTGAACAATCTTCTGACGATGTTGTTTATCAGCATCAGAATCGATAAATCAAAATCCTATTTTCCAAGTCTTTCCTTAAAACTAAAGTTTTAAACTAAATTTTACCTCAATGTATCTTAGGTGGGTTATGTGATGAAGTGGGGTACGTTCTAAATGTGTGTCTACAAACTATAAATTACTGGTCTTATGCATAAGCCACTTCTCTCTATAAGTAAATGAATATACGCCTAACTTTAGGTGCATAAAGCCTAACTTGTTTTTTTAATCGACTTGAATAACCTTCAATGATAAAACAAATACATGAGCTTTACAATTTTTGTTTTTGTTGTAACATAAATAATTGTGAAACCTGGCTATTTATTTTGATTTGGCCTTTCAACTTTAGGCTTATTAGGCTTTACTGCATCAAAATCTCTCTAAGTAACGCGTTTTTATTTTTTCTTCATCTGATTGTGAATACAATTGCCCAAATAAATACCATACCATACCATACCTGTCCGCTTAGCTGCATAATTGTTCGTCAGTGTAGGTACTGAGAACCAATATTTAAATCTGTCCAATTTGGTTTTACTTAATCGCTTTTTATCAATATAGCCATTAACGAATTCTTACATTAAGTGTTGTGTGTTCATAGTAATTTGCATTGTCATGGTCTGTTTTGTAAGTTTGGCTTGTCGGTTCATTGCCTTTGGTTTGAACCTAACTTATAATTTTATTGTTGTACATTAATTTCAACATCATATTTAAATATTGCCAAACTATTAAGATTAAGTTAAATTGTGATATTTTCGTTAGTTTTAACGAAAATATCACAACTTAACCTAACCAATCGTCAAGGGCGTACAGTTGACCTAACCGGGCATTATATCCCGTAGAATGAATTTTGTTTTATTTGTCCTTTAAATTTTTTGTTTTAATGTAATTGAATTTGTAAATATGTTGTAGACCGCACGCTATAGTAGCACCGAATAATAAAAAAAAATCTTTATTGCGGGTCATTCACAATCCATAGCCATTTAACTTAACATACAAGTTCAAACTTACGTATTGTACAGGGTGTCCCATAAGTTCGGCATCATAGGAAAAATAATAAAAAAAAAGGCAAAACAAAAGCTTTTATTTACAGAACGTACTCAATATGTCCACCATTGTTTTGAATGCACAAATTCAGACGTGATACCCAGACAGCAAGCACACGGTGAATGATGTCAGGAGTAATGGTGTTACATGCCCCAATAATGCGCTGCCGCAAATGTTCAACACTCCTAATTTTCTCTGCGTATACCAGCGCTTTCAAGTGGCCCCAGAGATAAAAATCTAGTGGCGTGAGATCCGGGCTTCTAGCTGGCCATTCCACAGGCCCTCGACGTCCTATCCAATGACCAGGGAATTGTTGGTGCAGGTATTCCCTTACTTGGGTGTTGTAATGTGCAGGAGCGCCTTCTTGCTGGAACCATGTTGGGAAATTTCCTTCTTCATTCAAGACACTGGGAAATGCTTCTTCCTTGAGCATACGTAGGTAGGTGCCTCCAGTGACATGTTCATCGAAAAAGAGGGGGCCTATGACGCGATCCTTCCAAATGCCACACCATACCATCACCCGAGATGCACCTTGTTCCTTTGAAGAGGTATACCAGTGAGGGTTGTTTTGAGACCAGTAGCGGGTGGTCTGTCGATTTACCTCACCATTTCCATAAAAAACAGCCTCGTCACTGAACAGAATGGTGGACGGGAAATTGGCATCCCGAGCATATTGTTCCGTAGCCCATTCACAAAATTCCATCCGCCGGTCGGGATCATCATCTTCGCTTAATTTCTGTAGGATCTGAAGTTTATATGGATGCCATTTGTGAGCCTGAAGAATGCGATGGATGCTACTTTTCGACACTCCTATCTCGGCGGACAATCGCCGAAGAGACTTATTGGGACTTCTGTTAAATTGAGCCAGGATAGCAGTCGCTGTATCATCGTCAGTGGTTTATCTTCTATGGGTCCTGTTTCTTTAAACTTTGCAACAAGTCTGCTAACACAACTCTGTGTTATTGGCTCGCGGTGGTCTGGATGCAGTCTGTTAAATTCAGCAGCGGATTCTTTTTGACTCCAATTTCGTATAGGTAGAATTATCTGGATTCGTTCTTCCTTGCTCACAGACATTATGGTCTGTACAAAGAGAAAAATATGAATTATAGTTTGTAGAAATAGAAAAATATGAATTTCTCCTATGATGCCGGACTTATGGGACATCCTGTACAATGAACGTAATACAAAACTAAGGCTAACATAGCCACTTAACCTAGCATACTGGCGTACTGTTTGATTAATTATGTGGCAATTTTATGTGTATTGTTATTACACGAAACATCATTAACTGAAAAAGATAATTTGTATACGTAGGAGAAAATAATTGTAGCTTAATGAAGAAATCAGAGAAATTATGAAAAGAGTTTAATAAAAATGCTGATAAATTATGGGAAGCTGAGTTTTGACATAATTTTGTGGAAACTATATTTTAAATTATTAATTATAAAACAAACAAACAACATCTTTGTTGCGTATCATTCACAATCTATAGCTATTTAACCTAATATACAAATACAAAAATAAGGCCAGCATAGCCATTTAACCCAACAGACAATATGTATATAAAATCTTTGCTACATTACAAAAATAAGGTATCGTAAACCAGCAGTTGTTTGAACCAAGACTGCCATAGAGGTGAGAGGTACACAGTATCTGAAGACAGGACATTGCACAATAACACATTAGAGCTGTTTTGGACCCTAGTAATGAAATTATATATAAATTCACCCGGATTAACATTTGGCTGGTAGGTAGGTTACGCGTAGTAAACATAAAACTGGCACTGCACCATTTTTGTTCCCTACATAGCATACGAAAAATATTATAAGCAACAGAGTTTATGCATAACAGTTTTTGTATAGTTCTACCACAGATGGGATGTATACATGGATGTAATTACATGATCTAAGTATTTACATGTGTCTTTGACAGGTATTGTCTGACCATTCAGTTCAAAAGACCACACGATACATGTTGCAGTAGATTACACTTAAAAATCAGGATACAACTCTCTGCCCCGTTATAGGTGATGTCATTTTCTATACCATATTGTTCACATATCTCTAATAGTACTCTCAGCCCATCGGAAGAGGGTGAAAGAAGAACAAGGTCATCAGCATACATTAAATGATTAATTTTTTCCTTTCCAATGACACTTCCAGTACGTGCAGTTGTTAATTCATTGGTAATGTCATCCATGTATATACACAAAAGATAAGGTGATAATATACCCCCTTGCCTAACACCATTAGTTACCTTAAAACCTGGTGATACAGTACTTTTCCATCTTATAAACATGGTCTGCTCTGTATACCAGAATGCATGTATCCTAAATATATATTTAGGTACCCCTTGACACAAGAGTTTCTTGAAAAGTTTGTGATGGTTAACTCTATCAAATGCTTTTGATGCATCCAAAAAACAGGAATATACATTGCTACTTGACATCTTTTACTTTAGGACGGCTTCCTTTAGCATATAAATACACATGTCAGCACCATGTTTCACTTTAAAGCCAAACTAATTGTCATAAGTCTGCAAGTAAGTATTCTAACACCTTAGAAAGTATTCTGGCAAGTGCTATTGGCCTATAATTATTCTTATCACAAATACTAGCACCCTTATTTTTAACAACTGGCAACAATACAACTGACAAAATGGACTGTGGCAAGTACCCATGTTCATACAGCTTCTGAAACACATTGCAAGCAGAGGTATTATACGAGGGCTACAACATTTTAAATGTTCTGCTTGGATGCCATCTAGGCCACAACTTTTGTTAAAGTCGAACACTTAGAATTGCATAACTTGGTGAGAAATACGCAGCACGGTTTTAGGCGAAACAAATTTCGCTTAACTAATCTTTTAGAACTTTTTCAAAGCGTGGTTTAAGTTTACGATAGTCATCGGGCGGTTGATGTAGTGTATTTAGATTTTCAAAACGCGTTTGACAACGTACCGCACCAAAGACTCATTGAAAAAACTAAGGCTCATGGAATCAGGGGTGTAGTAATAAATTGGATAAAAGAGTGGTTGAGAGGTAGGAAACAGAGGGTGGTCGTTGACGGAGCGGAGTCGTCTTGGGCTAATGTAGCGAGCTGTGTTCCTCATGGTTCTATATTGGGCCCTTTGCTTTTTCTTATATATGTTAACGATATAGATTTCGGCCTAGTCAGTACAGTCTCAAAGTTTGCGGACGACACGAAGCTGGGTGGTAGGGCGATTAATGACGAAGACAGAGGTAAAATCCAGGAAGATCTGAATAAAATCGTTGATTGGTCAGTCACATGGCAAATGAGATTTAACGTCGATAAGTGCAAAATTTTACATATAGGTTAGCGTAACGGTAATTTTGCGTATAGTATGTCAGGGAAGGAGTTAGCAAGCGTAGAGCAGGAAAAAGATTTAGGAGTTATAGTCACTGGTGATTTAAAAGTGGCGAAACAAAGTACAGCAGCGGTCAATAAAGCGAACAAAGTACTAGGTTTTATAGATCGGAATTTTTAGTACAAATCGCGTGATATTATTGTTCCTCTTTATAAATCATTAGTTAGACGCCATTTGGAGTACGCGATCCAATTTTGGAATCCGTATATGCGAAAAGATAGACAAAATCGAAAGAGTTGAAAGACGAGCAACTAAGAAGATTCCATTGCTTAAGTCGAAGTCGAAGTCGTACGAGGATAGGGTTAAGGAGTTATAATTGACTACACTCGAGACTTGGAGACTAAGGGGTAATCTAATCCAGGTTTTTAAAATTATGAATGGGTTCGATAACGTAGATAGAGATAGGACTAGAAATAACGGGTCTAAGTTGACAAGTAGAAGGTTCGGGACAGCAATTGCCAAAACCTTTTTTACGCATAGAATAGTAAATGGCTGGAATAGTTTTCCGGTAGAAGTAATTAGTAGAACGTCTATAAAAATGTTTAAAAATCGATTAGACGCATATGTTGATAGATTGGGTATAATTTAAGGTAGTGAAATTAAGGCCTTGTGGTTCGGAACCCACGTAAAATTGTACCCACGTAAAATTGTTGGTCTGAAACATTATAACATTATAACATCTAACTTATGAATAGACTTCCAGATTTCCGAGTCATTAATTAGCAACTCATCAGAGCGATCTACATTTAATCATATATTTAGTCTATCCCCGCACAGAGACAATTAAATAGGGTTTCATAATGATTTTTCCACAGTTCTACAACGTTTTTTGCACCATGTACATTCACATGGTGAAACTCACGCTGCACCGCTGTCACACTCTCAAACTTAGCAAACCAAATAATACACTTCGCAGTTGTTGTGCATTCGTCGCCATCTTCGAAAATGGCATATGTCTCATAAGACTGACAGCAGATGGCGCTCGTACGTCTGGCAGCGGATGGCATAGCTTATTATAAACTCCCACATTTTATGACCACACGTGTAACATATGAGTGATGTATCAATTCTCGGTAGATTTTCTCACCGTTTTTATTTTATCCATACCCAAACGGATTACCCTGTATACTATTTCGCATATTATACCTCTTGTATTAATTTGTGTGAAGTCTCCCTAACACTAACAGGACAAATAGGTCAATTTGACCCGTTTTGGCAGGTTCTTGGTTAATATTCTCTTAATAATAATAAATACACTTTATCATTTTGACCGCTCTGCCGCCCTTCTAAAAGTAAAGCAAAATTTTGTACTGCTCGTGTTGGTGTTGCAATATTGTTTCCTTTTATAATTACTCATAATCCAATAAAACCAGAAGCTGAAGGTCAAATGTCTTGTAAAATATTAATATTACAAAATTTGCTCTATGTTCTATGTTATAGTTTTTGTAAAGATAAGACGGAACAAAACCTCTTTCTAGTTTGCTTTAGTTCAAGGAATCGAGCAAAAGAACGGATGAACCAGTTTATACACACAGAAAAAGTGCCAAATGAAATAAAAAAAATTATGGTCAAATGATGCTGAAATTATAGAGAAAATTAATAATTTTTCATCATTTTCCAAAAATATTTCTTGATTCAATCAGTTTCGAATGTAATAATTAATGAGTGATTAATCCTAAACATGCCCTAGTTGCAACGCGTTCAGTTCCATGGTTGTTGAAAATGGCTGAAGTTAATTTTTTTATGAAGAAAGGAGGGGCCAAAGGTGAATACCGGCAGAAACAACCCCCTCCCACCCCTTATAGAGGAGGAAGAGAGCCAAAATCAAGGTCCAACGTTTTCGAGATACCAGGACACTGGGTTTGAAAGAATGGAGGTTATAGATAGGGAGAAGGATATATTGAGGAAGATAGTTCCACAGTTGACCGGTTGAGTAGATGAAAGATTGAAAATATCAAAATATTAAATTCAATATTGCATTTATGTTTCGCTGCATATTTTTTGGTAATAAATCTCACTTTGAAAAGCATCTAGTTTGTGTCGTATTAAACTTTGAATTGTACATCGCTTATAACTGTTTTCCTCCAAATAAAGGAATTTGACTTCGTAGAAAGTAATTGAATCCATATTGTATGACAATTTTTACTCTATCAACAATCTGTTCACAAGTTAACTAACTTCAGAGTCAGAAACGAGTTTTTCTAATAGCTCGAAATGTTGAAACCTCACTTCTGTGAATGAGTGTAATAATTTTTTCAGAAAATATAACCTCATAACGAACAGTAAATGAAGGTAATGCATTCTTGCAACTGTTTTAAAGGACCAATCCAATAGACATTTTATCTGAATGGACGCAAAGTTTAAAATATATTTTAAAATAGTTACTTTATTTAGAAATATATATTTTTATGAATTATATTAATAAAAAATAAAGGGTACTTTTAAAAATGGTGTCAATGATCCAGCAGGGTTGCAAGCACCTTAAATAGAAAAAAAAAATAAATAAATAAATTATATTTCATAATAATATACTGTAGAATGCTCATATATTTTAGGCCGTCGAGTTTAGGGCCTAATTTTTATATCATAAACCCTAAATCTTTGTTACAAGGTTAGTTAAGTAACATCATATATAACTGCATCTTTATATTTTCAGAGGTGGAAAATAAGGGTTTTTTAGTTTTAGTTTGGAGTTTTTATTATACATGTCATTATACTCGTGTCTAAAGGTGCATTATTGTCGATATGTATGTATGATGTAGGTTCTGACTACAAGAAGTATGTAATTCTGCCCATTCGGTTTTAATTCCTGTTATCAATGTATTCACAAACGAATTCTTACATTTATCGTTGTATATTCATTATAACTTTATCATGTTATGTTTTGCAAGAGTTGATTTGTCGGCTTAGGCCTAAATAGCTTGTTTAAACATAAGCTATTAATTTAATATTGTAAATGAATTATAAACACTCCATTCAGGTTTACTCACTTTATTTTAGAAATTCCAGTGATAAGCAATTTCTAAAGTTTCCCCTTAAAAGAATATTCGGTGCACTATATATAATATGGGAAGGTAATCGGCTGATTAATTTTTTAATATAATTTTTTTTTAATGGGGTAAATATTTTCTGAAAAAATATAAAGGTTTGGTCTCTACATAGGAATTTTTTAGGAAAATTTGTTTTGAACCTAAATTAAGGTATTCAATTTAAGAACTTATGAACACCACGTTATCAGAATTGAATGGAAAACTCGTACAAAATTAATTTTAACAATTAATAATTAATTTAATCATAATGTCATATAACGAAATTTAATTTAAACTTTATATATTTAATAATGTAAACATACATTTTGTTTTTTGTAGAAACAATGTTTTGAAATATTGTTTTCATTAACTGTTGAGTTCAAGGTCGTTGAATCTAATATAAGAAGTTTGCCAGAAGTCTCTTTCACACGCACACACGCACACACTCGCACTAAAATGAAAAGTGAAGTGACAACAAACTCGGTGAAAGAAGAAAAAAGTAACACAAACACACCATCTAGTAGTAGCATGGATGGATCCCCAAAGTGACTTTGAAATTAATATTTTAGTCTGAAAAATGACTCGGCAATTTTGGTAAATTTCTGCTTAGATTCTTTAATTTGGTGAAATCAACTCGCGTATTTAGCTACTATATTTTTTAATCTGGAGTTCACTGAACTCTTATTTAATAACAATTTCTATTTCATCCACAAGTTGTTCATAAGTTGCCTAACTTTAGATTAAAAAACGAGTTTTTCTAATAGCTCGAAATATAGAAACCGCACTTCTGTGAATGAGTGTAATAATTTTAACAGAAAATACAACTTCATAACGAATAACAAAAGAAACCAATGGGTTTTTCATGTGTTTGGAGGATCAACCCAATCGACACTTTATCTGAATGGGCTCAAAGTTTAAAATTTATTTTAAAATAGTTACTCTATTTAAAAATACAGAAGTTTCATAAATTACGTTGCACATGAAATATTAAAAAGTACTTTTAAAATTTTCAGTAAAATTTGTACAAGTTTGTTAATACTTTCTTTTTCTTTTTCTTTATATAATATAATACGGTAAAAACTTGAAATCAGCTTTGCTGTTAATGCATATTCACTATATATTACCGATATTTTGAAGCGACTAATTGTTGCTTGATAAATAGAGATGTGGTTAAGTATTTATTTATGTTTGCAAGTATATGAATAGTGTATCTAATATTTGATTATTGTATTTGGCTCAAATACATGTTGAGTACTCAATACCACTCTTTTTTATTCGTATATATATACGAATAAAAAAGAGGTGGTATTGAGTACTCAACATGTATATGAGCCAAATACAATAATCAAATATTAGATACACTATTCATATACTTGTAAACATAAATAAACACTTAACCACATATGAGAATAAAAACACACTCTAATAGACAGAGTTTATTTCCACGACAGTTTCGACGCCCACTGGCATCCTCCTCGGGTGGATACAGAAACACAAATGAAACAAAACAAGAGGGAAAAACGGTTCAGGGATCGACCGTTAAGAAATTCGCACCTAGGTTGGATTCCATTCTCTCGAGACAGGAGGGGCATTTTCATTAAGTACATTCGCACAAATTTTAAAACTATCTTCCTGTTCTAAACATACAGATTCTATTATTTTTACATAATTATTACATTTATTATTAAATTTATTACATTTAATATTGCATAATTATTAATTACAGAAATTATAAATTTATTATTACATTGGTTATTACATTGTTGTTTATTATACAGAAATTATAAACCGAAAAACGAATGAAAAAAGGCGATTAGGAAATAATCCAGAGACCATTGAGAAATTCGCACCTAGGTTAGATATCGTTCTCCCGAAACCAGAAGGGCATTTTATTACAGGGTCAGCTTATAACTACATTTCCACAAATTAAAAATATCTTCTTGTTCTATAATCTATACATACAGATCCTAATGTTTTGACATAATTACTGCATATATTTATTTCCACATTAATTACTTCCATTATTACATTTACTAAAAGCGAGTAAGGAAACATTCCAATCCAGAGACATTTAAGAAATTCACACTTAGGTTCGAACACGTTCCCACGACTCCGTAAGGGATTTATTGACCAAGAATCTCATTAAAGGGTCTAACTTATAAGTACCTTCGCACAAATTAAAATTATCTACTTTTTCTATACACACAGATTCTATTATTTTTCTTTTGACATAATTATTACATTTATAAAGTACCTTACTTGATTCCCAATCTATAGCATGATTATTTTGGCTAGCGTGATAAAAAATGGCATTATTAGTATTACAACTTCTGAAGGCATATTTGTGTTCTTTGATACGGGTTTCAATATTTCTTCCAGTTTCTCCCACGTATACTAAATCACAACTTTTACAGGGAATGCTGTAGACACAGGCTTGTTCCTCTTTTGCAACGTTATTCCTAACCAATTTACTTTTCACGGTAGACGAATATTTGAACGCCAAAGCAAACTTAAATTCTTTCGTCAACGGTTTTACTCTTTCTAAGCCGGCAATGTAAGGCAAACTCACATATTGTTTTTGGTTAACTGAAGGTTCCCGAGGCACATAAAAAGATTTTCTGGCTTTAAAATACGCCTTTCCGATAAACCACTCAGGATATTTTAAATCCTTAAAAATGTTCCAAATCTTTGAATTTTCCGGATCCAGCAAATGTGGGCTACAAATCCTGAGTGCTCTTAGAAACATGGAAGAAATAATTGAGCTTTTAACCCCTTCATCATGATATGAAAAATAATGAATGTACGAATTACAATGAGTAGGTTTTCTATAGACCGTGAAATTGGGCTTTCCGCTTTCGTTAATGACCAAAACATCTAGAAAAGGTAATTGTTTGTCGTTCTCCCATTCATATTTAAATTTAATAGAGGGAACAAGATTATTTAATGACTGAAAGAAAGTGTCAAAGTTGTTCCAGTGGTCAGGCCAAAATGAGAAAATATCATCTACATAACGAAACCAAATTAGATTCCTGGGACATATTGTTTGCAACAATTCCGACTCATAATACTCCATATATAATGTACTCAGTATTAGGGATAAAGGGGACCCCATTCCCATACCAAAACGTTGCAAATAAAATTCTTCACCGAAGGAGAAGGCATTATTGGTGACACAGAGTTTTATCAGTTCTAAAAATACAGATGTGGGCATGCCTAGTTCTACGTTACATGTTGGCAATTTTCTATCTAAAAAAACTAAGTACATCATCAATGGGAACTTTCGTAAACAAGGACTCAACATCAAAACTTATCATTCTTCCCCGTTTTTAAATCTAAGGACATAACTTTGTTAATAAAGTCACAGGAATTAGTGATGTGCGAGCCTGAAAATTTACCAACTAATGGGGATAATTTATCTGCACGGAGTCGTGGGAACGTGTTCGAACCTAAGTGTGAATTTCTTAAATGTCTCTGGATTGGAATGTTTCCTTACTCGCTTTTAGTAAATGTAATAATGGAAGTAATTAATGTGGAAATAAATATATGCAGTAATTATGTCAAAACATTAGGATCTGTATGTATAGAACAAGAAGATATTTTTAATTTGTAGAAATGTAGTTATAAGCTGACCCTGTAATAAAATGCCCTTCTGGTTTCGGGAGAACGATATCTAACCTAGGTGCGAATTTCTCAATGGTCTCTGGATTATTTCCTAATCGCCTTTTTTCATTCGTTTTTCGGTTTATAATTTCTGTATAATAAACAACAATGTAATAACCAATGTAATAATAAATTTATAATTTCTGTAATTAATAATTATGCAATATTAAATGTAATAAATTTAATTATAAATGTAATAATTATGTAAAAATAATAGAATCTGTATGTTTAGAACAGGAAGATAGTTTTAAAATTTGTGCGAATGTACTAAATGAAAATGCCCCTCCTGTCTCGAGAGAATGGAATCCAACCTAGGTGCGAATTTCTTAACGGTCGATCCCTGAACTGTTTTTCGCTCTTGTTTTGTTTCATTTGTGTTTCTGTATCACCCGAGGAGGATGCCAGTGGGCGTCGAAACTGTCGTGGAAATAAACTCTGTCTATTAGAGTGGGTTTTTATTCTCATATTTTGACCTTCACGTAAAAAAGTGAAGTTTTTTGCATTTACTTAACCACATCACTATTTATCAAGCAACAATTAGTCGCTTCAAAATATCGGTAATAGATTACTTTTTTTTTTTTTTTTTTCTTAATATCAAGTCTGATTTCAAGTATTTACTGTATTATATTATATGAAGAAAAAGAAAAAGAAAGTATTAACAAACTTGTACAAATTTTACTGAAAATTTTAAAAGTACTTTTTAATATTTCATGTGCAACGTAATTTATGAAACTTCTGTATTTTTAAATAGAGTAACTATTTTAAAATAAATTTTAAACTTTGAGCCCATTCAGATAAAGTGTCGATTGGGTTGATCCTCCAAACACATGAAAAACCCATTAGTTTCTTTTGTTATTCGTTATGAAGTTGTATTTTCTGTTAAAATTATTACACTCATTCACAGAAGTGCGGTTTCTATATTTCGAGCTATTAGAAAAACTCGTTTTTTAATCTAAAGTTAGGCAACTTATGAACAACTTGTGGATGAAATAGAAATTGTTATTAAATAAGAGTTCAGTGAAATCCAGATTAAAAAATATAGTAGCTAAATACGCGAGTTGATTTCACCAAATTAAAGAATCTAAGCAGAAATTTACCAGAATTGCCGAGTCATTTTTCAGACTAAAATATTAATTTCAAAGTCACTTTGGGGATCCATCCATGCTACTACTAGATGGTGTGTTTGTGTTACTTTTTTCTTCTTTCACCGAGTTTGTTGTCACTTCACTTTTCATTTTAGTGCGAGTGTGTGCGTGTGTGCGTGTGAAAGAGACTTCTGGCAAACTTCTTATATTAGATTCAACGACCTTGAACTCAACAGTTAATGAAAACAATATTTCAAAACATTGTTTCTACAAAAAACAAAATGTATGTTTACATTATTAAATATATAAAGTTTAAATTAAATTTTCGTTATATGACATTATGATTAAATTAATTATTAATTGTTAAAATTAATTTTGTACGAGTTTTCCATTCAATTCTGATAACGTGGTGTTCATAAGTTCTTAAATTGAATACCTTAATTTAGGTTCAAAACAAATTTTCCTAAAAAATTCCTATGTAGACAACAAACCTTTATATTTTTTCAGAAAATATTTACCCCATTAAAAAAAAATTATATATTAAAAAATTAATCAGCCGATTACCTTCCCATATTATATATAGTGCACCGAATATTCTTTTATGGGGACACTTTAGAAATTGCTTATCACTGGAATTTCTAAAATAAAGTGAGTAAACCTGAATGGAGTGTTTATAATAAATTTACAATATTAAATTAATAGCTTATGTTTAAACAAGCTATTTAGGCCTAAGCCGACAAATCAACTCTTGCAAAACATAACATGATAAAGTTATAATGAATATACAACGATAAATGTAAGAATTCGTTTGTGAATACATTGATAACAGGAATTAAAACCGAATGGGCAGAATTACATACTTCTTGTAGTCAGAACCTACATCATACATACATACCGACAATAATACACCTTTAGACACGAGTATAATGACATGTATAATAAAAACTCCAAACTAAAACTAAAAAACCCTTATTTTCCACCTCTGAAAATATAAAGATGCAGTTATATATGATGTTACTTAACTAACCTTGTAACAAAGATTTAGGGTTTATGATATAAAAATTAGGCCCTAAATTCGACGGCCTAAAATATATGAGTATTCTACAGTATATTATTATGAAATATAATTTATTTATTTATTTATTTTTTCTATTTAAGGTGCTTGCAACCCTGCTGGATCATTGACACCATTTTTAAAAGTACCCTTTATTTTTTATTAATATAATTCATAAAAATATATATTTTTAAATAGAGTAACTATTTTAAAATATATTTTAAACTTTGCGTCCATTCAGATAAAATGTCTATTGGATTGGTCCTTTAAAATAGTTGAAAGAATGCATTACCTTCATTTACTGTTCGTTATGAGGTTATATTTTCTGAAAAAATTATTACACTCATTCACAGAAGTGAGGTTTCTACATTTCGAGCTATTAGAAAAACTCGTTTCTGACTCTGAAGTTAGTTAACTTGTGAACAGATTGTTGATAGAGTAAAAATTGTCATACAATATGGATTCAATTACTTTCTACGAAGTCAAATTCCTTTATATGGAGGAAAACAGTTATAAGCGATGTACAATTCAAAGTTTAATACGACACAAACTAGATGCTTTTCAAAGTGAGCTTTATTACCAAAAAATATGCAGCGAAACATAAATGCAATATTGAATTTAATTTTTTGATATTTTCAATCTTTCATCTACTCAACCGGTCAACTGTGGAACTATCTTCCTCAATATATCCTTCTCCCTATCTATGACCTCCATTCTTTCAAACGCAGTGTCCTGGTATCTCGAAAACGTTGGACCTTGATTTTGGCTCTCTTCCTCCTCTATAAGGGGTGGGAGGGGGTTGTTTCTGCCGGTATTCACCTTTGGCCCCTCCTTTCTTCATAAAAAATTAACTTCAGCCATTTTCAACAACCATGGAACTGAACTTGTTGCAACTAGGGCATGTTTAGGATTAATCACTCATTAATTATTACATTCGAAACTGATTGAATCAAGAAATATTTTTGGAGAATGATGAAAAATTATTAATTTTCTCTATAATTTCATCATCATTTGACCATAACTTTTATTTGATTTGGCACCTTTTCTGTGTGTCGATGGTCGATGTGACCAAGAAAGAAGAGAGTGAAGAAGAGAAACTGGAACAGACGAAGAAATGGAAAAGAAATAGAGAAAGAGTGGAACATAAACGAGAGCGTGAGTAGAAGAAGACAGGCGTATAAACTGGTTCATCCGTTCTTTTGCCTGATTCCTTGAACTAAAGCAAACTAGAAAGAGCAAAATAGGTTTTGTTCCGTCTTATCTTTACAAAAACTGTAACATAGAACATCGAGTAAATTTTGTAATATTAATATTTTACAAGACATTTCACCTTCAGCTTCTGGTTTTATTGGATTATGAGTAATTATAAAAGGAAACAATATTGCAACACGAGCAGTACAAAATTTTGCTTTACTTTTAGAAGGGCGGCAGAGGGGTCAAAATGATAAAGTGTATTTATTATTATTAAAAGAATATTAAGCAAGAACCTGCCAAAACGGGTCAAATTGACCTATTTTTCCTGTTAGTGTTAGAGAAACTTGACACAAATTCATACAAGAGTACAAGAGGTATAATATGCGAAATAGTACACAGGGTAATCCGTTTGGGTATGGATAAAATAAAAACGGTGTGAGAATCTACCGAGAAGTGATACAGCAATCACCTGTTACACGTGTGGTCATAAAATGTGGGAGTTTATAATAAGCTATGCCATCCGCTGCCAGACGTACGAGCGCCATCCGCTGCCAGACGTACGAGCGCCATCCGCTGCCAGACTTATGAGACATATGCCATTTTCGAAGATGGCGACGAATGCACAACAACTGCGAAGTGTATCATTTGGTTTGCTAAGTTTGAGAGTGTGACAACGGAGCAGCGTGAGTTTCACCATGTGTAATTTACATGGTGCAAAAAACATTGTAGAACTGTGGAAAAATCATTATGAAACCCTATTTAATTGTCTCGTGGGGGATAGATTAAATATATGATTAAATGTAGAACGCTCTGATGAGCTACTAATTAATGACTCGGAAATCTGGAAGGCTATTCATAAGTTAGATGTTATAATGTTGTATAATGTTATAATGTTTCAGACCAACAAAGACCCAAGGATTCACTCATGGATGGTCTACCTGACTGTGTTCGTAATTGTGTATTGTGCATGTCCTCCGCGGTGGCGGAGAGGACCTACAATTTTACGTGGGTTCCGAACCACAAGGCCTTAATTTTGCTACCTTAAATTATACCCAATCTATCAACATATGCGTCTAATCGATTTTTAAACATTTTTATAAACGTGCTACTAATTACTTCTACCGGCAAACTATTCCAGCCATTTACTATTCTATGCGTAAAAAAGGTTTTGGCAATTGCTGTCCCGAACTTTCTACTTGTCAACTTACACCCTGTTATTTCTAGTCCTATTATATTGAGATATTTCGAAAAAGCTCTCTCTATCTACGTTATCGAACCTATTCATAATTTTAAAAACCTGGATTACATCACCCCTTAGCCTCCTAGTCTCGGGTGTAGTCAATTTTAACTTCTTAAGCCTATCCTCGTACGACTTCGACTTAAGCGACTGAATCATCTTAGTTGCGCGTCTTTGAACTCTTTCGATTTTGTCTATATCTTTTCGCATATACGGATTCCAAAATTGGATCGCGTACTCTAAATGGGGTCTAACTAATGATTTATAAAGAGGAACAATAATATGACGCGATTTGTACTAAAAATTCCGATCTATAAAACCTAGAACTTTGTTCTCTTTATTGACCGCTGCTATACTTTGTTTCGCTACTTTTAAATCACCAGTGTCTATCACTATAACTCCTAAATCTTTTTCCTGCTCTACCTTCCCTAACATACTATATGCAAAATTACGCGAACGTATATGTACAATTTTGCACTTATCGACGTTGAATCTCATTTGCCATGTGCAGTGCTGGGCAAGTTCCGCTCACCTTCCGCACCTCCGCACTGCGCGGAAGTGCGAAATGGTGTGCGGAGGTGCGGTGTGCGGTCACCTCGGTAAGGTGGTGCGGAGGTGCGGAAGGTGTGCGGATTGGTCCGCACACCCGTTCGCACGGGGAACCAGAACCTGCTGAAGTTGGAGACTGAGGAGGAGCTAAAGTGAAGAAGTTATACGTACTCGTACATGCATTTTGTTGACATCTGGAGAATGGAATAAGAAATCAGGAAATGAAGAGCTCATGTTAAAGTGATTACACATTATTTTTAAAATTCAATACTTGAAAAGTTCTAAAACATTAGTCAAATGATATGGCAATTCTGCGGTGTCCACTGGCGTCGAATTCTTGAAAGACCTTTTGAGGATTTGGCGATTTGTCTTGATGTATGTGCACTGTGCAGTAATGCCAGTGCAGTGAGGCGATCGGAACCCATAGTTGATCGAAGATACGTTTTTAGTAGTCTTCGTACACAAACTTCTTTCTGCAGAAGCTACAGACACAGGCATTGTTTAACAATACTTGGAAGACTGTGTGCAAATTAGGGTAGATGTCTCTTGTAAGCAGAAGACAGTCTTCCAATTCCATTGTTGTTTTATTTTTAAATTCCTTCATTTCCCAGCGCTCAATTTCTAAAATAAGATCTCCATGAACGAAGCCATTATATTAATTATCCAATTTTGATATCCTTGAAATCCTCCTCCTCCAAAGAGTTGAAATGTTTTGGTAAAAGTTTTTCGGCTTTAACGCGATTTGTCGAGGTGTAGAGGCGCTCATCCAGCTCGGTAATCAGGTGATCCAAAAACGGATGATGCAGATTTAATTTGGTGTTCAAAAACGGAGGTGCTTTGCAAATTTGCTCTGTGACGTTGCTTTTTGACAACACGCGTCACCCAGGCCTTTTTTAATTAGCTTTATAAGGCTAACTAACGAAAATATCACGACCTAACCAATCGTTAGGTCAACTGTACGCCCTTGACGATTGGTTAGGTTAGGTCGTGATATTTTCGTTAGTTAGTCTTATAAAGCTAACTAAAGAAGGCTGGGGGCCCTGATCTTCAGGTGATCTAAAATTTATACTCTTTGTGGAAATTTTTACATCGTTACAGAGTACCGCATTACATTTTAAAGGCAATTTGCATTATTTATTTATAATAAACAAAGCTTAACTTTGAATGCTACTTCATCAGTTTTTAATTTACATTACGTCATCAGCCTCCAGCATCTATGATTGGCTGCAAAAAGTCACCAGCCAAGTTTTATGATTATAATTTACAATTTTTTAAGAACATCAATTAACTAAGAGATCAATTAAATGCATAATTTTACAAAAATAAGTTTATACTGTGAAATTACATAAAAATATCTGATTCATCCTCCTTTTAAAATTGTACATACCTATTTCGCCACTCACTGTTGGTTATAAGCTCAAGCATTTTCTCATACCCGTCGTTCATCACTGCAAAATATTAACTAAAACGTGATCCACCAGTTCTGGTAAATTTCTGCTTAACTTCCTCAATTAATTTGATGGCATCAGTCCACGTATTCAGCTGTTATATTTTTTAATTGATAGTTCACTCAATACATATTGACAAATTTTATTTCATCCAAAAGTTGTTCATAAGTTAATTAACTTCAAATTCAGAAACGTGTTTTTCCAATAGCTCGAAATGTAGAAACCTTACTTCTGTGAATGACTAATAATTTTATGAGAAACTATAACCTCATAAAGAGCAGCAAATGAAAATAATGCATTCTTTCAACTGTTTAGACAGAACAAACCGAATTGACACTATCTGAATAAACGCAAATTTTAAAATAGTTACTCTATTTAAAAATATATACATATTTTAATGAATTATATTGTACATGAAAACTGAAGGGTACTTTTAAAATTATTTATAAAAAATTGTAAAATTTTATTAATAGTTTATTTTCTTTTTTCTCGGTCTATATTAATCTGTAATTATATAAAAACCACTTTTCTTCTAATGCTTCTTTCACCACCTTTCTCTACCAAAAAAAAAAAAAAATGGTGTCAATAATCCAGCAGGGTTGAAAGCACCTTAAACAGAAAAAAAAAAAAAAAAACGTAAAATGTACTGTTTATTTGTTTATTTTGTAATCTCTCTTCGGGGAGACAAAAAATATATAATGGTGTCAATAATCCAGCAGGGTTGAAGCACATTCTACAGAAAAAACAAACAAGAAACCAATCTTGATTGAGAAGTATATTTTGAGTGACTAATTGTCACGTATATTATCATTTGTACATCAATAATTAGTGTATATATGGTATGTCACGGAAACTCTAGTTCGTTTCAAGTGGCTTTATGTTTTATAATTATATTTGAACCTAATATCAGTGTAAAGTAAATATCAGTCTACAAAACTTGTATTTTCCATGTTATAGTTATAGAGGGTATATTTTATTACTTCATAATAATATAGAATAAAGGAAAGATGTATTGGCTTCAAAGTTTAATCTGCTTCTAAAATGTTTTTCAGACATTTGAAATTTGTGCCTAATGCTAGTGTAATGACCATTCAGCATGTCGAAGAAAGAGGGATGTTTTGTTTGAAATCACAGTTTAAAGCCAGGAAGAAAGAAATCATTCTCGATTTGTATTATTGTTGTTGTTGTTGTTGTTTTAATGTACAAACCTTTGATTCTTGTTAGTTGTTAAATTTAGATAAATTTCCCACAGGGAAAAGAAAAATGATTCTAAGGCCTTTCATTTTTCTTTTTCCCTGTGGGTTTCCATTCATTCATTCATTTTACGTGTTTAATTGTGAAATTCATCCCCATATATAGTACAAATATAGGCCCTTCCCTCTTATTAGCCTGATTATAAGTAAATTTTTGTTCCACGATGCGTATAACAGCTATGCTCCCATCTCAGCAATTTTTCCAAACCATCAAATTAAACGATTGAATTTTATGTGTTAGATATACAAAGTTACAATGCAGGAAAGTTACTATGCAGGAAAGTTACTATGCAGAAAAGTTACGATGCAGAAAAGTTACGATGCAGAAAAGTTACGATGCAGAAAAGTTACGATGCAGAAAAGTTACGATGCAGAAAAGTTACAGTGCAGAAAAGTTCTGTGTCTGTTAAGTGCTGCCAGTGGCTGTATCTACCACTTTGATCATGCCCACGCACTCGCAAGTGAAGTCTGTAGGGACACTATTAATGAATTAAGAATTGAAGTGCTTTCTCATCCTGTATGCAGTACACACTTAGCCTCTTAAGCTTTCTTGTAACATGAATCAAAACTGTAACTTTTAGGCCGCCATTTTGACGATGGTGTTCTTATGAGATTTGCACGAGCCAGGGTAGGCCTGTAACCGCGTGCCCGGACCAGCCCATGGTTCATGGGCATGGCAGACACGGGCCGGATGGGCTGAAAATGTAGTTTTTGGATACAGGCTTGGGAGGGGGGAGGTAGAGCTTCAAATTATTTTCAAATGTGTAATGAATAAAAAAATTTTAATTGACTTTGAACGAGAAATGGTAGAATTCGTTCGTCTGAAACTGTTTACTAGGACAAAAAAAGGAAGGGGGTTCATGATTTCAATGAATGGTCAGATGTATCCGAAAAGGAAATTAATCTTGAAGAAGCTGGCAAGTACTATATGAAGGGAACCAACACGCGTGACATTCTTGAATAGTGGAGATCAAATGAAAATGAATTCGCTCAGCCATCATAATTAGCTACAAATGTGCGTGTGCACCCGCATCAAATACAAGTAGTAAAAAAAAAATTTCAGTTGAGCATAGTAGTATAGCCGAAAAAGGGGAGTGCAGGAATTGTGCAAATTATTACGCAATGTTGCAAAGGGGGTGGGGTGTTGCAAAAGGGGTGGGGATTAGGCAACAACTCGATGTTGCAAAGGGGAGTGGGGCGTTGCAAAAAAGGGTATGGGGGGATGCTGCAGGTGCAACAAGGGGTCATGAAACTTGGAGGCGGCGTTATCCCCAAAGAGAAAGGAGGAGAGAAAGGAAGTGTTCACCTGGCAGGAACCAAGTGCATATTAAGACTTCAGCCGAGTAGGCGTTGTCTTATAGACTCCTAATCAGCCAGTTGGCTTAGAAGGCGTAAATGGCTTGTTCAGGTTGAGTTGCCAGGTACCACTTTTTATTGTATACATTATTATGGAGTTGCCAGATACCGTTTTAATTGTATTAATTATTATGGAGAGTTGCCAGATACCATTGTTCAGGTATACAGTTTGCCAGATTGTACCATTTATTTTCTTAAAAGTTGGTTTAGAATTCCGTTAGTAGGTTTAGAAGGCGTAACATGATATAATTAACCAAAAGAATTAAGTAAAACAACATTGCATCATTCTGTTTATTATAAATATATAGAAAATAAATATACATTTGAATAATCAATAATAATAGAAATATGAACGAGGAATATGCATATAATCATATATCCGTCAATATAACAGTACAGGAGAGATATATACACACACACACAATTATGGAGATATATAGAAAATAAATATACATTTGAATGATCAATAATAATAGAAATATGAACGAGGAATATGCATATAATCAAAAAAATATACACACACACACACACACACACACAATTATGGTAATATATAGAAATAAATATACATTTGAATGATCAATAATAATAGAAATATGAACGAGGAATATGCATATAATCATATATCCTTCAATATAACAGTACAGGAGAAATATCACACAAATATGTTAAATATATAAATACATTTCACTTTTTTTTTTCAAAATACTAAACTCGCACTTAATCGAATCTACAATTACATCATTATTGCTCTGCATTACGCAGTATATGCGGTTTAATAATATTTCACCGCTTAAAGTATAGGGAAACCTGTACTCGATATGAAGGGCTTTCATATCGTTCAGTACTATTTTTGTTCCCACTTTACAACCGGTTGGTAAGTCATCTTTAAATACGTCTAGAATATAATCAAAAGCACGGACAAAGAGTTCATCGTTAGCTACATTATTAAACACAAGTTTATAAACACGCTTTTCCAAGCGAGGGTTTATTTCTACCGACCCGAGCTTTTCAATCGTGAACTCGTCTTCACTCAACATAGCGGCAATTGAAATAATCTAAATCGCTACGACAACTGCTCGTTATATAAAGAAATAGTTCTTCAGGGTGAATGGTGTAGGTGAGCTCAGCCTTGTACCGATCAATTGCTTTGTACCAAAGTTCATGGTATTTCAAAGAGTCTAAACTTTTTAAATAAACGTCCAGCTCCAGACCATTCTCACCTTGTTCAGCCCTACACTCGGTAAACCCATCGAGCAGAGCGGTGTATGCGTATTGAAGTACTGTATCAAAATAAAGCATATCCGTAACACGCGCGTCTAATATAGGTTTCAGCTTGCGGAATCCGACGATTTCAAACATTCTGTCGAGGATGAAACGGTTTCGCGTAGGAACAAGAGCGTTATTATCAGAAGCATTCTTCCACATCAGCCGTATATCAATGCATGGCCGATCGTTATTTATACACAACGTACATACAACGGCGTATGAGGGTGCGTCACTAATCTGCTCTCTTCTTGTACCTACGTTAGCAGGTATTTTATAACGATCTTCACTCCACTTCTCAACTATCACGAAGATTCTATTCATCTCGACACTTAAATAAACCCGTTTGTTTGTTTGTCTACATTCCGTTTCCAGTACATAGCTAACGGTACCGGATTTACGCCTGAACACGCGCAACGATTTCGTCACGGACACATCGTACGAGGCGTTGAGAATGCTGCACAAAGGAAGTTCCATCGTATTCGAGGAGCGCACGTCCACTCGGTTCAAGCTCTGAGATAACTATGAGCCGTGTCAAGCACGCAGGTAGGCAGGAACTGTTCGATGGGCGGCTGACTCGATGATACGTGAATGGGCTTGTTCGAACTCGTATGATCCGCGAGTCGCACCATAATCGTGCGGCGAATTGTTGTACATATTGGGTAGGTGTTTTTCCGCTACAAGAATTAATTTCGGTTTTATCACTACCAGACTACGCACCAGACAGTTTCCCTCAGGATAATTTTCACGAACTAGGCACATTTGTTTTACTAAACATCTCCACACTCCGGCGCACTATTTGAGAGGAACATATGCTCATATTTTTCCTTCCTGCCCAGCAAACGATACTCGTCTCTAAAGTCTGTTAAAAACTCACGCAGGGCACTAGCCACAACCTCACTACGAACCTCATCATGATATACATTAATATAGTGATAAAAATACTTAAGATTGTCCATGATGACGAGATTCACATTTTCAGTCGTAGGGTATGAGTAATCGACATGGTGTAACATGACATAATACCGCTTGTCACACCACCCATCCACAAGACTCATTATCCATACCTGCTGCTTCTCTTCTGCACGCGTTGTTTCTTTTACTTCACGGTATATGTGAGACTTTATAAAGTTTAGCTCTACAGCATACTTCAGCACATCGTCTGTGCAACGAAAGCCTTCAACGGTCTCACCAGAACATCCGTAGAGCATTTGTACATCTTGCAACTTCGCACAATACAATGTGGTTTTAAAAGAGGCATAGGAGGGGGGACTAGGAAGTTTTTCGGTATCCACCACATCTTCACACTTTGCTGAATACCATTTCATAAACGTTGTACAAGCAATATTAAAGGTAGCCATTTTCTTCTGAATACACGTCTGATCTCCTTTTTTTCTTCTACGCTGGCGAATACACGTCTGATCTCAAGGGCTTACTGCAGTCGACTGACCACGCAGGGAATCCCGGATAGCAGCGTGACTCACGTTGCTGGTCTTACAGTGGGCGGAGCTTAGAACTTTCACCTGTGCACACACACAACAGTGGGCGGAGCTTAGAACTTTCACCTGTGCACACACACAAAGGAGAAAGTGAAACGCTAATTGAAACATGATTTATTTAATAAACGAGATATTCAAGTTATATATATTTACAAATACGATTTAATAAACGAGATATTCAAGTTATATATATATTTAGAAATACGTGTAATAAATAAGTTAACAATAGATACATCAAAGATTATATACAAGACATTTACAAATACGTGTCATAAGTAAGTTAACAATAGGCGCATCAAAAGTTATGGTATCCAAAGGGTACGGTATCATAGGTACCAGGTAACTGGTAACGTTTCCTATAGGTGTTACGGCACACCCTCGTACCCCTAAGTTCCTTCACGCCCCCCAGCTTCTGCGCCCGAAAATTGTGGGTGCCTACGTGCCTACAGTTAGTTGGGGAGGTCGTTCGCCCTCATCGTCCAAGCACACTAGATCATTCAACGATTCAAAGTTAACAACCCGCCGATTCGCATGGTTGAGCGTAATACCTGTCGAGGGGTATGTCCCTAAATGGGCCCTCGATTTGTTGAAGACGACTAAGGACGATGAATACCGGGGGTGGTCCCCTTGGTTAGAGTCGGAATTGTATCCGAAGGATAATAGACAACGTCACTCTCGGGTTACCAGTGGATGCACTCGGCGCTCGCGCCTTGTCAAAAAAATGTGTGTGGATGTCACTGACCACTCTTACCTCAATTGGTTGTAAAGTTTCGGAAGATCACCTTTGAGTGCTTCCGTACGGAGGTTGTAACGAGTTTATGCGGTGAATGGAAACACTAACTAAATTTAACAGTCTTTTTATTAATTCACTTTGGGACAGAATTCTTTTTATTGTAAAAATAATATTTAATTAAATTAAATGAAATTAAATTAATTAAATTAAATTAATTAATACTTTAACTTTAGTTACGTAAAAAATGGCGATTATATTACAGCTCTTAAGGTGAGACTTAAGACAGATTAATCGGTAACAAGTTAACTAAAGCGCAATGAACAATTATATATATTTTAAGTTAAGTTCCATTACAAATGGAAGCTAAATTGACCGGAGGGGTAGTGCCACTGCAGGAATAATTACAGACTTTAAGTCACAGAGTTTACGTATTATGAAGATGGTTAGAAGGCAAAGAACCCGTTTCCGACGCTCTCGGGGTTTTTATAACCTCGGGGTAGGCGGAGACGAGGTAAACTAAGGGTCACCCTCTTACGGGCGGAGCCTAACAGCAAGCGCCTATAATAGTTTTCTATATTCGAATTTAAGCGGAGGCGACGTTAATTGACTGCCTCGATTGGGAGATGGAACTTCGGGAGAGTTCCGGGGGCGAACCAATCATGATCGAAATAGGTTTCGCGGAATTTACATTTTTCTTTTGATAATAAAGCATAATTATAGGATCGAGAGGCGCCAGAGGGGCGGCATGAAGGAGGGTCGAACCTATACAAAAGGGAACTGATTTGGAAGGAATTTATAGGGCGCAAATGAATTTCATATTCGAGAACCACTTTTGCGTGATTCTTTGGAAAAGAGAAATAGGGGTTAGGGAGAGCTGAAATTTGGTATGCGAGTAGGTCGAGCTAGGGGAAATCTGGTGGGCTATAGGTTGACACAATTATGCTTTATCTATGGGAATAGGTCAAGATTTTAGGAAAATTTAATAATAAAAAATATAAAAACTGAGGTGTTTATAGACGCTTGCCTTGCATCACGTGATGCTGACAATAATAGAGACGCGGAGGGATCGAAGAATTCATGCGATGTGCATATTTTTATGCACCTCGCATCTAACAATTTAGATTGGGATTACTGGGATTTATTTGGATTACATGGGATTTATGGGATTACATGGGATTAATGGGATTTATTGGATTACATGGGATTTCTCCGCGTATGAAAGAATGCACACTCTGTGATGTCAGAACAAAGGAATTTTGGGTTCAAGGTTTAGAATGCAATTCGTCGGAGACGAACTCTTTTGTACCGTAAGGATTTACACTACGGGACACTACCTCCCCTTCTGCAGAAGTAACAATTAAACAAAAAAATAATACGATTAACAGTTTTAAGCAGAAACAAAAACTAATATGTACATGCTAGCTAACTAATTAAAATTTGGATTTCTCGGTGTAGTGACAGCTAACGGGGGGCCGAAGATTGGGGCAGACCGTCCGGGGCTTCTTCCGAAGGTGAGGGCTCCGAAGTAGGGGCATTCCACTTCAGTCGTCGACACGGGCGGCAAGCAAGGAAGATGATATAATTAGTATTAGTAAGACAGCGGCGGCGTTGACGTAGGTGAGGGGCTGAACGTGGGATAAGACATGAGACCGTTCTTGGAGGGTTTCGGTGATACGATCCAATTGCTGATCCCAAGGGGGATAGTTAAAGGAAGGTACAAGAGTTACAGAGGCAAGAGGAAGGTTGAAGAGAGGAATTGGTGGGAGGTGAGCCATAGGGTGTACAAGACGAGGCGTGTTGTTAAGGGAGCGTACTCTGGGGTTTGTGGATATAAAGCTAGAGGTAATAATAGAACAACCGGAGGGGATTCTACTAACTGGATCCAATTGTATCATACTACGGTTGTTCGGGCAATCCAGGGTTGCTTCACGTTTTTGGGGGATGGACAGGAGGAGGTCGGAACTTATTTGGAGCTGAACGGGGGTTGAAGGGTCGAATGCTCGGAACGTGCAATTTGCACGGGACGAATTTTGTAACAGCATTAGATAACAAGGTTTCTGAAAATGTATGGAAACAAAGGGTTGGAGTGGAGGGCAAATGAGGAATTTGGTTGACAAAGGTGTCCTACAGTGAGTAATGTCGCGGGTGGTAAACAGGGTGTACTGTTGGTAGGTTTTGGAAAGGAAAAAGTATGGGTGTTCTGTGTGTAAGATGAAACGGGTCACGTTTTCCCTCATAGAGTAAACTGTGGGAAAGGGGTGAAAAAGATAAGCGTTGTATATTTGAGCATCGAAGAAGGGTATAACAATAATGATAGAGAATGGAGAGCTACCAAGTAACGTCCAGGTGAGGTCGAGAAAATGATGGGCGTTGGATGAGTGTAATGGATAAATTGGGGTTAGAGCGAGTTCCTTACTAGCGTCCGTTATTAATGTATTTAGAGTCTTATAGGGAATTAGTGAATGGGGTGTTTGTTTTGACATGGCAGCATTAAGTGCGGCCATTACGATTTGATGTGTCTCGTGACTTGATCGAGATACTTATCAATGACAGTAATTTGGAGGTTAATTAGGTGGACATATTCAATTTGATTATAATTTCGGCGCTGTAACATAATTAAGGAATCTAGCTCGTTTAGATGTGTCGTGAGATTGCGGAGAAGGTGAAAATTTCGTTTGGCTGCAAAGACAGTACGTTTTAACACATCGCCCTTAACGATATTGTCACTCGCTAGCAGTCGGATCTTGCGTTGCACGCTACGCACATCTGCTGAAATGGCGACGCCAAAAATGGTCTTCAGCAACTGCCCGCCGAGATCGAAGAAACCGCGTTTAGTACGGTTTGAGGGACTGTTGGGGCGATACTGCTGAATCCAAGGGAGGGCCAGCGTATCGTTAAGTTTGTATTGTGTGGCGTGTATGTTTTCCAGAGTGTGAGCATAGGTGGAGGAGAGTAGTTGTTTATATATGGTAAACGACTTAGTCGGAGTAGAGTATGGTGGGTGGATAGGTGCTTTAGCAATAGCGATTGCGTGGGAGAGTAATTTTCGTTGGCAGGCGTTGAGCGTACGGAAAATAACGTATGGGGCTTGTAGGTCGAAAATCACATTCAGGTGGCCTTTTAAAAAATGGCCATCCGCTAAGGTTTCGACCACAGCGCCGGGGACGATGCGGTAGGTACTACTAGAAACAGGAAAAAGAATGAAGACAAAGGTAAGCACAGTGGACGAGGTTAACATTGCTGATAATTTCTTTTGGGTGGTTAGCGGTTACTTCCGAGAAGTTCTCCAGGAAGGGAATTTGGGTCTCACCTTAGGTTTGACCGAAGGTCGGTCCGGGGGACGAAGGGGGTGAGGTGGATGGGTCGCCGAAGTAGTGGCTAGTGACTCGGGTATTCGCGCAGTCGGAGCAGGCCGAGTCGATGGCAGCAGGGGTGTTTTCGGTGGTAGGGAGGGGCTTTGTGTAGGTGTCTTGTCTTGTGTAGGTGTCTTAGGGACGGAGTGGAGTGTGGGTACGGGGTCGGAGCTTGGCTCGAGTATAGGGCTATGTGTGTGTTCTAGTGACTCGGGTATTCGCGATCGGGAGCGAGTCCACGGGCCTTGCGACGACTCCTGTGGTCGAAATCGATACGTCACTGTAGGGTCTGTTTTAGGGTCGTCGATAGGTGAGGGTGGTGATGGTGAGTCGGGGGGCTCCTCACTGGCTGCGGGGCCCTCCGGTAAAATTTTAAAGTTTGGAGTTGTCTCCGGGGCTTCCCAACTCTGGTGTGGAAGGAGCAGCAGGGAGTGGCTCCAGTTCATTGTCAGGTTCAAGGGGTTCTAGGATAGCTTCCTCAGGCTGTACGGACAGGGTAGTCCGAGGGGGCCTTAGGTAGTCTTCCCACTCGTCCGAATTCTCGGTTTCGGTATTGGTAACGCGGGGTTGGGTTGTATCCCCTTGTTGTCGGGACGACTTCGGTTGAGGGGGATTCGGATCCTCATTCGTAACCTTAATTTGGTTGGCATGAACAACCTTTTTCTTTAAGGTTTGCAAGTGTTGGATCGTGAAGGTGTTATGCCCCAGGTCTTCGAGGACACGATATGGTCCTACCCATTTTGGACAGAGTTTACGACTGAGGCCCGGAGGCTTCGTACCTGTCAACCAGCAACGGTTTCCCGGTATTATGGTCCGTTGCTTAGGGTACCGCTTGTGTTGGTAGTGGACCATTCGGTCGGTCTCATGGTTGAGACATCGTCGTGTCTTCGAAAACTTGGAACGAATGGCGAGCCAGGTCGTCCGCATAGCGTTGAGGTTCCTGTAGGTCAAATCCCTCTTCGGTGGAGTCGTTTGGGAGGTCGAAAGGAAATCTTGCATCGTAATGATACAATCTAAAATGAGGGGTGTCACCGATGAGTTGACTGTGGTTGTTGTTAACAGTCCACTGCACCATGGAGATGCACTCGTCCCAATTACGTTGGTCCGCGTCCACGAGATGTCGTAGGACGTTAAGGATCTTTTCGTTCTGCCTCTCAACCAGACCATTTGCTGCCGGATGGTACGGTGTTATTTGTACCTTTTGGATGTGGAGACGTTTGCATAACTCTACGAACATCGCGGAGGTAAATTCCCGAGCGTTGTCCGAGAGCAGCACGACCGGCGTATTGTGCCGTTGAATTACTCGTTCGAGTAAACACTTGGCAATGATCTCCGATGTATGGGCAGGCACCGGTACAATTTCATTATACCTGGTAAAATGGTCGGTGAAAACGACAACGTATTTATTTCCGTTTCGACTTTGGACAAAGGGGCCCATCACGTCCATTCCTACGCGCTCCCAAGGTCTAACAGGAACGGGGTACGCATGCATATGCGCGGTGGGCGGACGCGCTCCTTTATGCCTGGCACATGCTGAGCATGCCTTGCAATGTTCTGTTACCTTGGTGCGCGTAAGTGGGAAATGGTAACGCGCTTGGACCAACTTTAGTGTCCGTTCAATTCCGGGATGCCCAGCACAAACGCTGTCGTGGCAAAGTTTAATTGCCACGCTTGAAGACTCTCGGGAACTTCTGCCACGTATTGCCCAGGAGAAATTTGATAATTCAAAATTTGATCCTGGAAAGCATACAACTGGTGAAGTTCCGAATTTGGTTGTGCTTTTAATTGCTGCACCAAATTAGAGATATACGAGTCCTTGCGTTGTGCCTCGAAGAGTGTGTCTCTATCGAAATTGGGAATAGTCTCAATACGATGAATTCCACGGACCTCTTCGGGTTTATTTATTCGGGATAAACAATCCGGGAGAACGTTGAGTTTTCCGGGACGGTGAACGTATTCGGGGCTAAAGTCCTGGACGGTAAGAGCCCAGCGACCTAATCGCCCGTCGGGTAGTTTTTTGGAAAATATAGAGGTTAACGGAGCATGGTCCGTTTTTACTGTTATTTTATACCCGTAGATATTCTTGAACTTCTTCAGGGCCCATACGATGGCTAAAGCTTCTCGTTCAGTCCCTGAATAGTTACGTTCGGGTTGGATAGTAACCGACTCGCATAAGCCACAGGTAGTTCGGTACCTTCTACTTCTTGGAGTAGGACGGCACCTAACCCGTAGTTAGAAGCGTCCGTGGCTACTATAAAAGGTTTACCAAAATCCGGGAACTGCAGTATGGGTTCTTGCAGGAGTTTGTCGCGGAGATCAGTAAAAGCTTTCTGATGCTCAGAATTCCATTCAAAAGTAGCCTTCTTTTTGAACAAATTGGTCAAAGGAGCGGCTATGTCTGAAAACCTAGGAATGAAATTGCGATAGAATCCTACAAACCCGATAAAGGTTCGCACTTCATCAACGTTTCGAGGAACAGGGTAATTTAGGAGAACCTGAAGTTTGGCGGGATCCGGTCGGATTCCGTCAGAGGCAAGAAGAAATCCTAAATACACAAGCGAGGATCGGAAAAATTGGCACTTAGCCAATTTTAGTTTGAGGTTCTCATTCGAAAGACGTCTGAAGACTTTGGCAAGACGTACGAAATGTTCTTCGACGGTATCGCTATAGATCACTATGTCATCTAGATAGACTAAGGCATGAGAACCTAATAATCCGGACAACACAATGTTCATAAGTCGAGAGAAATTCGCAGGACCGTTTCGGCATCCGAATGGCAAAACATTCCACTCGTAATGGCCCTGGTTGGTAGTGAACGCAGTACATGGCCGTGACTCTGGAGACAGAGACATCTGCCAGTACCCTGAAGCTAAATCCAGCGAGGTAAAATATTTAGCTTTACCAACATATTGAATGACCTCCTGCATGTTGGGAAGCGGAAATCGGTCTGGAACGGTCACTTTGTTGAGGCGTCGGTAGTCGATGCACGGCCTTAACGTTCCGTCTTCTTCTTGACCAGGATCAACGGAGAAGACCAAGGACTAACCGACGGTCGGATAACATCCAAATCTAACATTTCCTTTACGTGTTCCTCAACAACCAGCTGCTGGGAGTGCGGAACGCGATATGGCGGAATGTAGATGGGCTTTGTGTTATCCGCGAGATTAATATGAAATGGGACGAGGTTTGAACGTCCCAAAGCATCACCCTTGAGTGCGATGATGCTTTCGTGTTCGACCAAGAAGTCCAGTAATTGGTCAAACAAGTCCGGGTCGCTGCAAAGGAAAGAATTTGCGGGATCGGACTCTAGACATGCTTTGTAAGTAGCACGTAATGTTTGCTGAGGTACGCCTCCAGGAGTACACCTGCGTACGTCGTGAGAAATAAGAATAGGCTCAGCTTGGGCCAAATAGGCCTTGCCTATTAAAGTATTAGGTTGTAACGTAATGGATTCGGAACCAACATTAGCGCACAGTAGAGGGATAGTTGCCTCTTCGCTAGTGCACAGACTGCGTGCAATTACTAAGCCTGAATGTTGGACTTGGTTTTCAAGAACATTCTCCACGACTACTGAAGTCGCAGGATCCACGTAAGTACCATCGTTAAAGGTAACAATTACGCGGAAGCAGACCTGTTGGTTGGGCTCAATAACGAATTCTTCCTTAACTCTCAACTGAAACTCATCGGTTGGAACAGACTCTGAACTAACTTTCAAGGAACGCCGGACCTGGCGTGCAACGGGATTTTCACCCGACTCTAAACCATTACACGGCGACAAAGCCGGAAAAAATGGAATCCCTCCATTACCAGGATTACAACAATCCTGTAGGGTTCCATCAAAATCGGGAACATCTTCCGAAATAACCTTCAATCCTGCTTCAACAGCAGTAGAAAAACGAACCTCTGGGTTCGACTCCGTATTCACTAACGGAATAAGTTGTCCTTGCACTTGGACAACGTTTGATTCAAACTTAAGATCCCAACCATTTCCTTTAGGAAGGGATAACCGAGTAAAATGTCGGTAGGAAAGTGCATAGAGTCTTGTACTATTACGCAATCGGCATCGAAGCCTAACTTGCCGAGTTTCAGTTTAAGCCTAACTTGCCCCATGGAGGGTATGGTTCCTCCATTAACGTTCTTTAAAACAACCTTCGACGGGAAAAGTTCCAATTTGGAAACTCCCGGAATTCTATTCAAACTAGACTGTTTAATCAGGTTAGCGTTGCTACCTGTGTCTAGCAAACCAAACATATCCACACTTCGAACGCGAAGTGGAATAACAGCATCTTCAAACGTATTATTGATTGTGCAAACATATGACGTGGGAACGTCAACAGAGTTTGCCACAATTCTCTGTGAAGCGGGACGAGACTCATAGGTCTCGGGTTCAATGCAAGGGGTTTCTGAAAAGGGGAACTTAAAGGGTTCTACAGTGGTATCTGGATTATTTTGTGCAGGGCCCTCGGGGTCCTTAAGTGGAGTAGTAACTCCTGGATTTTCCCACGAAGGAATAGCTACCCTTGGGGAGGGCAACCCGGCTCGTTCCCTTACGGGAATCCTGGAGCCGGTAGGTCCTCTAAAAAATCATCGGGCGGATTGGTCGTCTCCCGACTTTCCAGTGGTAAGGCTGGTGATCTGGTATATCCCAGCTCGGTCAAACATTCTGTCAGAATATTTCGAACTATTTGGTTCGATGGATTAGGGGTAGGGTTACTTATATAAGAGGGGGTTCCCTCAGGGTATCCTTGTTGCGGTGGCCTTGTGGAAGGTCGAGCTCCTTTGGACCACTCATTCCGTCGCTGGGACGGTGCACCCTTCTCCCGGCATTTGGGACAATCTCCCCGCCGGTGACCGGATTCCTGGCAGGAATCGCAATAAGCAGCCGCCCTGCATTGTTTTATGCCATGTCCTACTTGGCAGCAGTTGTAACACCGTAGGGGCGAACTTGGGGGAGTCTGTCGCGATGAGTTTGGTCGAGACCGGTTCGACGGCGCGGCCGTTGCAGAAGCAAACTTTTGCTTCTGGGGCCTTCCTGTTTGTTCGGTTGCATAACGGATGGACTGGGAGGTTTTGGTTCGTTCTTCCCTCGGTCGACGAATATTCAGATCAGTTGAGTTTGGACACGACTCCTTCATTTTGTTCACGACCGTTGCTAACGACGCGGTGAGATCCGCGTGTTTCTGGAATCTACTTGGTGGTGACTTGGTAGGTTCGCATACATGGCCGAAAAGGACAATATCTTCGCCGTTTGTGAGGACATTTTATAATCAAAAGCTCCGTCAAGGGCTAAGATGACGCTATTCATAGTGCCTTGAATGCGATTCCTAAATTCCATAAAATCTTCACCATCCTGCCAACGCAATCGGAACAAATTGGTCATGGCCACAAATGGTTGAGTGTCGCTGACATCTCGGAAATTGTCCAAGAGAATCCGACGATACTGGGTCCATGTAGTGGCCGCTTCTAAGTCGGGGTTAGTGTCAACAAACTTCGATGCTGACCCTTCTGTTAATTCAACAAACCGTTGTGCTTCCAAGATCTTGTCCTTGTCCGCGATCACCTTCTCATTCTCAAAATATATTTCCAGTTTGTGGAGCCAGTGTTGAACAAGTGGCTCGGTGGCCTTTCCCGCGACGGTTCCCTTAAATCTTGGAACGGACGTTGGTAAGTTGAGTACCCTGGAAACCAGAACATTTGTGATAGGTGCGGTCGCGGCAGGCGCGGCAGCAGCAGCAGTGGAAGCAGTGTTAGTGTCAGCCATGTTGATGTTGGGAATGCTGCGACGTTTGGGGAAGGACGGGCGTGGAGGTGTAAGTGGTAATAAAAATTCCCGGTCGGAATCGGAATCGGAATGTGGCATACACGTCACGCGCGAAAACAAACAATTGAAGTGTGTTTTGGCAGTGTGGTCCTAGTATATATAGTATTAGCGTGTTTGTGTTTTTTTTTTGGGGGGGGGGGTCCAAATTAAGTAAACTACTAATTATTTAATTAAAAAAAATTAGAAGTTTAAAAATTTGGTTAACTTAATCAAACGTAAAACAATCGAGGAAACCTCAACAATGCAGTAACACACTAAAATATCGTATATCAGGAACGACGTGATTGCTAAAAAAAACAAGTAATGCCAGTATTGTTCTATCACTCTCATTAAATAGGTGATATCAGAGTAATAAAAAAAACGGAATATGAGAAAAAATAAAGGTTGGGATAGCAAAAGGTTACTTGTAATCCGATGGTCGAATCGTTGGTCTCCACTGAATGAAGAGTCCCACACAAAGTCCCTTTCCGTATCCTCGATCCTGACGATAGCAACGTAAGTTCCAGCGGTGGTGGATCCTACCCTCTGCCTGAGTCCGCAAGGAAGTACCCTAGTCGTGCCCCAATCGTATTCACGGATGTGGCCTGCAATTAGGTCACAAGCGTAATTTCCGTAGCACCAAGTAATACAAAAAAATGAAAAGAAAAACCTAACCCTACCTAACCTATTCAATTACAAAAATAAATAAAAATAAAATATTACACTCGGTAATTCAATAATGAAAACGAATTTAAAATAATTCACTTATTAAAATCGTTAAAGAAAAATAATAATAATTTTAAAATCGTTAAAGAAAAATAATAATAAATGACTACTCAGTCACAGTAATAGCGTATTTCACTATTACGTAATTAATTAAAATTACACGTTAATTTAAACTAAGTTTGATAATTAAGAAAAATTATTAAGTGGTAAAAATCACTTCACGGTTCCCACTTATTCAAAGTGAAAAAACAAAAAAAAGAAAATTAAACTTTTCTTAACGTTTGTTTGTAGTTAGTGTTACTAGTCACCATTCACCGTGAATTATTACGGTGGCAAAAGTTTGTTAATGATTAGTGTATAAACTGCGTACACAATTTAAAGGTTATAATTGGGTTAAGGGTAATCAGTGATACTTAATAGTTACGTTCATTTATCACTCAAACGTAAAAACGTTCGCGTGAAGTGGATCGAGAGAGGAAACTGAGGCGACTCCGTGTCGTGGCATCAGCTGGCGTCTCTCTCGATTTGAAGGTCACTCGTAGATGAGACAAGGGCTGGGCGGTGACGTCATGTACAGCCGTGGCGCCTTCCGAGAGGAGTGAGGGAGAACCCGGGGCGAGATGGGCAAGACTTCGTTCACCCAAATTCCGGGTCCTGGGTGTACCTGGGTCCTCTGCGTCTCGGTGGGACCTCCAGTGTCGAGGGGTATGTCCCTAAATGGGCCCTCGATTTGTTGAAGACGACTAAGGACGATGAATACCGGGGGTGGTCCCCTTGGTTAGAGTCGGAATTGTATCCGAAGGATAATAGACAACGTCACTCTCGGGTTACCAGTGGATGCACTCGGCGCTCGCGCCTTGTCAAAAAAATGTGTGTGGATGTCACTGACCACTCTTACCTCAATTGGTTGTAAAGTTTCGGAAGATCACCTTTGAGTGCTTCCGTACGGAGGTTGTAACGAGTTTATGCGGTGAATGGAAACAACTAACTAAATTTAACAGTCTTTTTATTAATTCACTTTGGGACAGAATTCTTTTTATTGTAAAAATAATATTTAATTAAATTAAATGAAATTAAATTAATTAAATTAAAATTAGTTAATTACTTTAACTTTAGTTACGTAAAAATATGGCGATTATATTTACAGCTCTTAAGGTGAGACTTAAGACAGATTAATCGGTAACAGTTAACTAAAGCGCAATGAACAAGTTATATATATTTTAAGTTAAGTTCCATTATCAAATGGAAGCTAAATTTATCCGGAGGGGTAGTGCCACTGCAGGAATAATTACAGACTTTAAGTCACAGAGTTTACGTATTTATGAAGATGGTTAGAAGGCAAAGAACCCCGTTTCCGACGCTCTCGGGGTTTTTATAACCTCGGGGTAGGCGGAGACGAGGTAAACTAAGGGTCACCCTCTTACGGGCGGAGCCTAACAGCAAGCGCCTATAATAGTTTTCTATATTCGAATTTAAGCGGAGGCGACGTTAATTGACTGCCTCGATTGGGAGATGGAACTTCGGGAGAGTTCCGGGGGCGAACCAATCATGATCGAAATAGGTTTCGCGGAATTTACATTTATCTTTTGATAATAAAGCATAATTATAGGATCGAGAGGCGCCAGAGGGGCGGCATGAAAGGAGGGTCGAACCTATACAAAAGGGAACTGATTTAGAAGGAATTTATAGGGCGCAAATGAATTTCATATTCGAGAGAACCACTTTTGCGTGATTCTTTGGAAAAGAGAAATAGTGGTTAGGGAGAGCTGAAATTTGGTATGCGAGTAGGTCGAGCTAGGGGAAATCTGGTGGGCTATAGGTTGACACAATTATGCTTTATCTATGGGAATAGGTCAAGATTTTAGGAAAATTTAATAATAAAAAAATATAAAAACTGAGGTGTTTATAGACGCTTGCCTTGCATCACGTGATGCTGACAATAATAGAGACGCGGAGGGATCGAAGAATTCATGCGATGTGCATATTTTTATAAGCACCTCGCATCTAACAATTTAGATTGGGATTAATGGGATTTATTTGGATTACATGGGATTTATGTGGATTAATGGGATTAATGGGATTTATTTGGATTACATGGGATTTCTTCGCGTATGAAAGAATGCACACTCTGTGATGTCAGAACAAAGGAATTTTGGGTTCAAGGTTTAGAATGCAATTCGTCGGAGACGAACTTTTTTGTACCGTAAGGATTTACACTACGGGACATACCCTTTGCCTTCACGATATATTTCATATCCTCCCCCACCCTCAACCGTACCCCATAAGTTTTAGGTCCTGTTGAGACAAAAGAGTCGGCGTATGCGTTGTCCCCATACTCATCCTTGATCTCATCAGTGAGCTCGCCGAGGAACTCCCCAATAGCGGGCATGTATTCACCCTCCCTCTCTGTGAATATCACGCTATCTGTATCGGCATACAATACTCTCCGCCCAAGAGAATGCAATAGACCCCAAAGTTTTATACGGGCGTAGGCTGTTGTGAAGCTGACCACAGGTATGTTTGTAACCCTTGAGGTATCTGTGGCCAATTCAGTGTTGTTGTACTTTATTATGTTAGTATTACCTACATTCACGATCTCCATGACCTCTTTATCGGGAGCATTGGCACAATCCCAGACATCACTATAACTTTGTGCCAAATGAATGTTCCCTTTGCCGGTATTCTGTGCAAATTTGCCCCATAGACTGTTTAGACACAGCTTTGCACCAAAGCGCTTGCCAGGATTCTTTGCAATTTGGGCACGATCAAGTTGTATACCTTCGCGATCGAGGTAACGTTGAATATAGGCAGACTTTTCATCTTCGGTATCAACTCCTCGCGGATAACCTGATGCCTCAACCTTATCCTTCAAAAATGCGTTTATATATGGTGTGAAAAGGTTGGGTAGCTTCTGAAACCTCCACACCTCATGTATCTTCACTATTCTATATCCATGGCGTACGGCTAGGGCCAGCTCAGGACTTGTATATACGCCTCTGATCTTACGCTGGTGGGGTATATGGTTACAATCGCCGTTATTCTCTTCCGCGCACTTCACGCACAGTGGGAACATGAGCTTGTGGTCGATAACGACAGGTAAGATTGGCATCCATAAATTGCGTGTGGGGAGTACGTCTACGAAAGACACCCCAAAGTAACGTTCATTCAAATTTCTTGAAAATTCATTGATGGAGGGCAGGTTAGGTCCCACCAGTTTCTCAGGAGCGCCCACTGGGTACGGATTGTTCTTCATCACGTGTGGGTATAAAGAACAGAAATCGTAGTAATGGAGCTTCACGCCCTCCGTAGGTGGAAAGTATAGTCTGAATGGATTTGTACGTCCTGAAAACAAGCTATCACCACATTTGAGAGGATCCAGCACCATTGAACGTTTGATCGTGTTTATTTCCTCACGGTACACCTCGTCTGTCTCCATCCGTGCATCATATTCATGCTCCCACAAGACTTTGTGAGTGAACTGTGATCCTATAAGTTGATCGCGGGTGCGGGTCCATGCAAGACATCGGCAGGAGATCTACCGTGGATATCTCCGGCGATTCCGCACTCAGGACGGGGGCATCCATGCCACCAGCATCCGTTAAAGGAGTACACAGTCTTCACACCAGTGACACGGTTTTCACTTAACCCATCAACCCAAAAAACACGTCCATTAATCTTAATTGGTACTTCACCCGTGTTGCGGGCGTGCTTTATGTATACACCTGTCTGTTGCTGTAGGTGTATGAGCCAGTAAATAGCCTTGTGTCCGTAACTGCGGGGCTTGTTTCGGTAAATAATGGCTAAGGTGGCTTTAGGCATGAAGTTATTCTTGAACACCGTAAAACATAATGACCCGATGGTGGTTGCGACTTGCAGCGGATCGCATTTGAAACGGCCTATGTACATCCTTCTAAAGGCCTGGAAACATACTCTAAGCACGCGCACATCATTCACGCAATAACGCTCACATTCATCAGCTATATTATAAGGGTTACTTTCATTAAAACTGTTGTGTATCGATCAAAGTCTTCACGTTCATCTACACTCATACAGTCATAGTTAAAATAATGTTTGGGTGGTGGTGGGCCTACGTAGTTTAAAGTCTCGCTGGTGAGGAAAGTGTAAGGGAAGTATCCTTTGGAAACTTCAGCTGCTACCCCCATCACCTTGGGTAGCTTTGCTAATTTACAAGGTGTGAATAATAAAGTGTCTTTAAATTGTACATTGCCTCTTATTTGCATCTGTATTAATTTGTTGCCTCTTTTCAATGGATCACCTGTAAATATCTCAGAGGATTCGTGCTCAAGCAACTCCTTATAAAGGAACTGCGTGTCAAACTTTGCCCCGTTATGGGCGAGAATATACACAGTCATTTTTTTTAACTTGTCGGCTCACTTGACCATATAGGACACAAATAGTTTCACAGGACTATCGTGGACATTCGTTTTAAAAACGTTTGTCCGTTTACCGCATTTGGGGCACTCGTCACATTCGATCCCCATACACTCATCACAGATAGTCTGGCTCACAAGTAAATGTGGAATTACCTCTTTGGTTTCAGCATTCGTATATGTTTCTATATCGTAGTATACAGTTATACAAGGGTTTTTTTAGGCTTAGCATCTTTCATATAACATACATGCTTTACTCCATCCTCCTTATATTCCTCCTGGCATGTAGGACAGTGAATTTCGTCACACTTGTGCTTAAATTTCCCCCAATTATCCATTGTGTGAAACATACCACATTCACAGATTCTCATTTTCCCGCACGTGCCAGTTGATTTATGGAGCTCAAAGCAGTTATTATTCAAGAATGTGCGTCTACACACATCACAGTCTCTCTTCTCAGCTTCAACTACACGGCTTTCACATTTGGCGCTTTTACACTGCTCACATACCATGTGACATTCTTTACAATGTCTCACTATATCATCCGCAAACTCGAGGCACCCCTTACACAAATCATGTCGTCTCCCATATTTTCGACTTTTGTCATAACTCGCGTAAAGCCACCTTATATTACGGATGGGGAGATACGTTGTCCGCGACAATCCTAAAATAAGTAGAGGTCTTGTACGATCTCTCACACAGCTTTTAAAAACATACACAGTCCTACGACGATCATCCAACCCAAATACAACTATACGGGCATTCATTTTCTGTTCTACCATTCTCATCTCTTCAGGCCCCATATTACAGTCAAATTCAAGTTCACAGTCTGCAGCTAGTTTACGGGCACGTTCCACGACCGTAGTCAGCCAAATTTTTTGAGTCCGTGTATTTTGTATAGTAAACATGTTAGCCAAGACTACTGCTATAAAGCCGCAACCACGATCAACGTTTATATGCCGTCTATAAATAGCTTGAGAATTGAGGTTAAGAGTATACAGTATGGCACTATGACCCGCAACACGGAAAACACGATCAATATTTACCGTGAAGTTGTCCATATTGAAGGCTATACTACTTTGGGCAGCTTGCATTAAACGTCCTAATATATATTCTACATCTTCAGTCGCCAAACGTCTAAATGGCACTACTACCCAATAATCATCTACATCACCGTCATCTGACCCGAATCCGAAGGACAGACTCGTCCTGACTTCCCGCTCGTCGCGATTCTGAAGAGCAAACTCTACAATACGCTGTACAACCCGGCGTAGCCCGCGCTCAATTCCATTGCTATACATGGCTCTATGGTCGACCCTGACTCTATAACGATTTCTAGTCAAGGCTGGGGTGGGGGCTGCGGAGCGCACCAACTCAAACGTTATATCATCCTCAACAGAACGGGGGACAACTGTTGTGGATCAATTAGGGGATATATTAGCGGGAGGTGCTGCTGGGAGGATTGTTGCGTATTTCGGTCGCTTTATACCTGACGTGGGGTTCTCTTCATCATACCTCCGCTTTGGACGTGCTACCGGTATCGCTGGTGAGGGTTCGTTGGCAGGGGAGGAGATCACAACTACACAGTCGTCGGGGTCATCCGTAATGTCAATGATGGGGTGCTGTACCTCATCGTCATTCACGGTTCTGTGGGAGAAGAAAACAAAATATAAGGAACAGCACTCAAAATTTGTAATATTTTGTAAATGATCCACTTAGGAGTGTGACGTGTTAGAAATGGACTCTGTAGAAAAATTCAGATTCACGAGCCCATCCACATGTATTATATCTGGACCTACAGGATGTGGTAAATCTGTGTTTATGCTTAAAATCATTAAAGAAAAGGGAGATGTTCTCGAAATTTGTGCATAAAGTTATATGGTGCTATTCGACGTATCAATCAGTGTTCAACGAGTACCAAGATGATATTTTGTTCCACAAAGGCGTATATGACGTTAATTCGTTAAAGGGAAATGAACATACAGTCATTGTAATTGACGATCTCATGTTGGAGATGGATAAAACGTTTGCCGAGACATTTACAGTATTCTCCCACCATCTTTACATAAGCGTGTTCTTCATCAATCAGAATCTATTTTTCAAAAATAGATACATGCGCGATGTGTCGTTAAATACGCAATATCTAGTCTTATTCGCACAACGTAGAGATGTATCACAAATTGGGGTATTAGCCAATCAAATGTTCCCGAATCAGCGTAAGGAGTTTTTGGAAGTTTATAAAGAAGCTACAAGCACGCGTTACGGATATTTGCTTTGCGACCTTCATCCGCGAAACACGTTTAGAGTGCTTCTGCGAACGAATATATTTCCAAACGAGCCTGAAACGGTGTATATTCCAGAATGACAAAGAGACTAAAGAAATACCGTGAATTAATAAAAATCTATCATCGACTGCCCCGGGCAATGCAGCAGATGTTTATTAAAAATATCGACGCCGACTTTTTAAAATGCATCTGTGAAATCTGTCTTAACGTTATAAATTGCAATGTATCAATGAAACCCCTCAGAAGGCTCGCCTACGCCGTTACAAGAACATAATACGTGCACTCGCTCGTAAAAGTCAAACTGTAGCGAAGAAAAAACGAATTATTGTACAAACAGGAGGGTCATTTCTCCCCATCTTATTTTCAGTTTTGGGTCCTTTACTGACTAGATTAATATAATGAAGAAAGTGGTAGTGATTCCCCACGAGGTGTACGCTTCACTGCAAAGGAATCCAGACACGGTTCTAGATCCCCGTAAAAGCAGACTTAAAAGAATGGAAAGCGAATTGCTAGCCCTATTAAACAGTGAAAAAACACCTGATGAGAAAAGAATCTTATACCAAGAAGCTCTGCAGAAATTTCTTCACGAGTACGAAAATTATAAGAACCCTACAGAGATTCCTGTGGTTATTAGGCACAGCACGGGGACGATGGACATGGCGACATAGGATCTGTGCCCGACGATACAGCTGACCAACCAAAAATTAAGGGATTAGCCACACAACATATCGAGCATGTATTAAAAAGCACCCTCCCACATACATTGAGGAGTAAAGGCTTAAGTCTTTATAATCTATTGAATGAGGATCCAGCCATACAATGGACCGATACAGGCGAGATCATTGTGGAAGGATCAAAGGTACAGGGATCGAATATCGTAGACATTGTCCATGATCTGGTGAGAAAGTGGGATAGGCCATCACCATCAGGATGGAAGCATATTAAAGCAAGACTACAACAAATAAATGTCCCTAAAACGTTGATAGGAAATCTGAACAGGTTAAAAGACTTGGAACATGCAACGCATGTGGCACAATTGAAGACGCCGTCACCCCCGGTAACACCTTTGAAGAGGAGAAAGAAGAGGTTAAACAACGGTCAACCCTACCCACGTGCCTCTAAAATACGCAAATGGCTAACGTATTAACTAAACGCTATTATGACATTTCTAACCCATCCTCTACGGCGGCGTAGATAGACTGTACAGAAGTGTTTACGGAGTAGGAAAAAAAGATGTTGAAAGATTTTTGAGGGAGCAGGACGCTTATACGCTTCATAAGCCTGTGAGAAAAAGGTTTAAAACAGCCAAGACAACGGCTTCCTCGATTGATTCTATTTGGCAAGCAGATTTAACAGACATGCAAAGATATTCTGTGTATAACGATGGTTACCGCTACATTCTATTCATAATAGACGTATTCTCTAGATATCTGTGGCTAGTTCCTCTGAAAAAAAATCACCTGAAACAGTTGCTAAAGCCACCAAAACGCTAATGTTAAAAGAAAACAGGGTTCCTGGCTATTTTTGTACGGATATGGGGAAGGAATTTATAGGCCGTGCTTTTCAGAACATGTTGACAGAGTTTAATATCAGCTATTACACAACCAATTCTATACATAAGGCTTCTTTAGCTGAAAGAGTTCAGCGCACCATAAAGGAACGCATGCACCGTTATTTTACACATAAAAACACACAGATTTCTAGACATTCTGGAATCATTGGCATCATCCTACAACCGCTCACACCATCGCACGATTGGGACAACACCTAACGAAGTTTTAGAAAGAGGTACGCTCCCGAGAAGAGATGGATCACCACCACCACCACACTCGGCGCGCTTCAAAATCAATGATTATGTAAGGCTGTCGCGTTCGGGGAATAAATTCGCAAAGGGTTTTGAGCAAGGATGGACACGCGAGATTTTTAAAGTTAGGGCTATGAGACCTAAAGGTGAGATAATGATGTATTACATTGAAGATTTGAATGGGGAAGAAATCTCAGGAGGCTTTTACCGCGAGGAATTGCAGAAAGTTGCGTTTAATTTAGGAAAAAATGTGTTTAAAATTGAGAAAATTTTAGGAAGCAAAGGTTCAGGAAAGAGAAAAATGTACCTGGTGAAATGGCTAGGGTACCCAGAAAGCTTCAACACCTATATAAAAGCTGATGCAATAATGAAGCTTAAATAGTATGCAACATGGCTCCTAACCATTTCTACGTCACACTCCCGTCCTCCTCGTCCCTGTCTGTACACCCTAACAACACACTAGCCAACTTTGTAACAGAACTCCACGGGCACATTGAATTGGGTCGTGATTCGTATGAGGTGGGGATATGCGAAATTCAGCTGGACACCATCTTTTTAAATATTGAACATAAAGAAACCGTTTTTACGATTCTTAGAGACATTGACGAGTGTGAAAAAGCTGGGGTAGCTATGGATGAAACTATACGTATCGCTCGGACTAAGGTTGCACGGTATTACAGTACAGAAGTAAGACTAGGACCGGGTCAATATGGTTCGGTCGAGGATGTTGTGAGAGACTTAAACGTAAGTTTAAGAAACTCAAACCTTACGAATGATTTAGTATACGAAATCGTAAACAAAGGAAACCCTGCACATACACTAATCCTAAAATCAAAGACTAACAGACGTATTAAAGACCGTAGAATGTTCAAAATTCTAACCAATGGCCGATATAGCGCAGCCTTCCAAAGAGACACATTTCACGAGACACAGCATGACTTGTCCAGATTAATGTATCAATTGAAGATGGAGAAATTGGCTGAAAGCTCTCAGTCCCCAGACATGTGCTATATTTACAGTAATATAGTGGAGCACCAGTTTGTTGGGGATACCCAGGCACGCCTGCTGCGCATTGCTCACATCCCCAACCATAGAGGAAGGAGTTTGAGTATTACATATGACAGACCCCATTATGTGAATGTCGCAACTAATTTAATAACCAATATCTCAATATATATAAGAACGATTGAGGGTGAAAACTTCCCATTCGGTAACGGGAGCTTAACAGTGAAGCTACACTTTCGACGCACTGAGTTATAATGGATAGAAAGCCTTTCACCGTCTATCGAGGGGTGAGATACCAGCGCGGTAGTGGACTTGGATCCATTTTTTCATCCATACTACGTACGGCTGTTCCTTTGCTGAAGAGGGGTGCCAGATACCTCGGAAGGAAAGCGCTACAATCAGGTCTTAACACTGCAGAAGACATATTGGCCGGGGCTAAACCTAAAGAAGCTCTAAAAAAACATTTAAAGCGTACACGGGACGAAATCATCAAAGATGCAAAGAGAAAAATGCGTGGTGGCGGGAAGAAGAAGAGGGCTGCCCGGAAGAAGGGGTCACGTGGTATTAAACGTAAAAGGATATCAAAAAAGAAGTGCTGTAAGCGAATGAAACCTATGGTTGACCACTTTTTTGACTGATATAAGCTAAGGACATTGATCTCATGAATCATAGTTTGTTTACTACTTGTCGAGAGAGGAGGCACTATTTCTAACTCGTCATGGCACGCTTCATCCACCCATGTAGTTCACAATGCTGTAAATCGGAGCTGTCCCTTTTTGAGCTGCCTCCAACTCAAGTTTCTATTGAGCACAGTGATTTTATTACAATTAACCCTTTAAACACAATTAGTTCCCCGAGTGCACCTATAGAATTCGTGATACCCAGCTCAGGCCCTTACTTTTTTGATCCAAGCTGTGTGCACATGTACGCTAAGCTACGTATAGCCCATTCTGATGGAACGGTCTGCGATGACAAATATGCTGTATACCCTGAAACAAACTTTCTGCACTCCATATTCAACCAGTGTGACGTATATTTAAATCAGACCAACATATCGGCAGGCACGGGGTACTATCATCTACGAGCCTATCTGGAAAATGTCCAACTTTTCCAAAGAAGCGAAGGCTACCTTTTTAAGTGCCGAGGGATATTATCAAACTAAAGATGAAAGTAGTATAAAGGACAAATTTAAAAATTCTAAAAAGAAAATATACGAGTGTTTTGGACGGCTGCACACAGATTTCACTTTCCAGGAGAAGTTGCTTGTCAACGGGGTGGATATGAAAATAAAGCTCACCCGCACGAGTCCTGAGATCTGCTTAAATCTGGATGCTGATCAAGAAGAGGGTGCAAAGCCCGTTGTGGTTCACATTATGGACACATACCTCCGCGTACGGCGAGTGAAATTAAGTTCACCAAAACAACTAGAAATTGAGAAAAATTTACTAAACGCTACAGTGAAATATCCTATTAACAGAGTACAAATCAAACTATATACGGTGCCTGCAGGGTTGGCATCGAAGCAGATAGAAAACATTGCCCTGGGAAATCTTCCTAAAAGGATATTAATCGGAATGCAGGACCATGCTTCGGTGAATGGAAAATATAAAAAGAGTGCCTTTAAATTCGAGAATTTCGGACTTAAAAATATAACTCTATACGTTAATGGCATTGCTTTGGGTGGAACATGGATACGGACTATTCATCAGACGCTGTGTTACCTCTTTGCCAGAGCCTATAGTAATCTGACCCATATTGCAGGTGATTGTGATGAGCTTGGTAATGGGGTAACGCAGGAAGAATTCATTGATCAATTTAACCTTTATCCGTTTGACATTACACCTGACTTATCTGCTAGCGTAAATACGCATTTAAGCCCACAGCAGAGCGGAAACATCTCAGTGAGGCTGGAATTCACCAAGCCTATAGACGCGCCTATTAGTGTACTAGTATATCTCGAATCGCAAGCCCTATAGAAGTAGATAGATTTAGGAGCGTTATCACTGACTTTTAAAATGGATGCTAATACACTTCAGAAAGTAATGAATAGTGAACGAGTCACACGTTCCAAATTTATCGGCGTGTTTGCGAAGAATGAAACATTGAGTTTGCCAAGTACGCGAGAATGCGGTAGTCTTATTTGAACACAGATGTCATCGGTAATGAAGGGATTCATTGGATCGCTGTCTATTTTAAAAATAGACAGCGCCTGTACTATTTTGATTCACTCGGTACTCAACCCTGGAGTGACCCTATTATTGTAAAATTTCTCGCTCAGTTACATATTCCCGAAGTTGTATGGAACCCGTTTCGTATACAAGGATATTTTAGTAATACTTGCGGAATGTACTGCGTCTCATTTCTCATGCATATGTCATGTGATAAAGAATTTATAAATTTTTAAAATTTATTTGACCTGTCACACTCGCCGAAACGATGAAATGGTATGCAGACAGATAAAAATCCGTTTTCCAATTGTACGTACTCGTTGTATAGTATAATGTTTTTGTTCGTGTGTATATTTGTAACGGTATATTCTGTAGTTTAAGATGGTTATTGTACTGATTTCTTTCATTTAATAAATTTATGAAAATATATTGTCTTCTTCCCCCAAAAAGATCGAAAAACACTTACATTATTTCGGTGTGACATTCATTATGCTGACTGATCAGTATATCCTCCGTATTCATGACACGAGATTCTTCAAAAGATTGTATAACACGTGTCAAATCCTCATCGGACCTTAAAGGAGAAAGAATAATGTTCATATTGATTCTTTTTTAATAAAAACATATACAGAGTATACAGACAGACCCCATTATGTGAAGATATCTTTGGTTCGAAACTCATTTAAGAGGTAAATCCGAATAACATTTAAAACACGCAAAAGATTGCCATAAAAATTTCGGTTTTAGCATAATGGTGAGTATCTAAATGAAGTATTTGACGAGATACTACATCCCTCCATATATATAAAATCATGTTTCTTGTGAATAAAAATAAAATTATAGACACTTACATTTCTATGGTAGTCCCTTGCGTCGGATTGTAAGGAGCGTCACTGCAAATATCTTCAACGGTTTGCGTTGGAAATAATTCATCACGGTCAATCGCGTTAAAAAGATTAATTGCAGTCAATGCTGCAGTGTCACCTTCTTCATACAAATCCGGAAAAGCGTAAAGTTCGTGGTCCATGGTGGAGGGAATGCACTGGCAGAGGGAATGATTATTCACTGACGCGAAAATAGCTACTGTTACTCCCAACTGAAAAATATTTCCTTTTATATGCACAATCACCAAGCGCCGCCCAAAAGATTAAGACCAGATGTTCGTAGTGATTGGTTGTCAGTGTAGCTGGTGGAGCTATGATAAGTTTGTGTACCAATCGTAACACCGCTATAACGGGTCCGGACGACTAATGGCATCTTTATATTTTCTCCAATAGATTTAATGCTCGTATTACCCCTTGCTGTCTTTACCATGTCAATATTTTTCCCCCACTATTCCCGGATCATTAGTCACTATGTAATCGAGAGGATTTTATAATAAAGAAATTATAAATATATCCATTCCTTTAATTATATTTTTAAAAAAGAAAAGAGCATTCGGTTTCCACGTTAAACTGTGGGTCTAAGGTGGAGTGAAAACCTTAACCGTTGTTACAATTCGGGGAAGAGCTAGTTGTTGTTATTACTAAAGAGAAAAATCGTGCATTAACATGTTTTGCGGTCATACTACCCCCGGATCAAATGATCCTGTTATTTTAAATCTGTACCACCCTATATATATATATATATATATTATTTCCATATATATATATATATATATATACACGGTGTCCAAAAAAAAACTAAACACGCTGAATTTTTTGGACTCCGTTTTTTAATAAGCTATAATTTTTTTTATAGTTTGAAATGTGAACATAATAGTTAATAATTATAATAATAATGAATAATATTTATAATAATAATTAATAATTATTGAGATATGTTCATATAATTTATCATTTTGGTATAATATAAATGGAGCTTGCAAATTAACGTTTTTATTTTCCATAGGTTTGAGTAACCCCTGATGCCGTCATATGATGAAGAAGACAAAATTTTAATCAAAAACTTAAGATTATCTAAAAGATGGGGTGCAAGAAGAATGATGCAAGAGTTTCCTAATAAAGATTGGACACAATCTGGCGTGAACTATCTGATAAAAAAAATAGATGAAACTGGTTCGGCAGATAGACGTGAAGGAAGCGGGCGTCCTCGTTCCGCAAGGACTGATGAAAATATTCGACAGCTCGAAGCACTCATTCTTAGTCAAGAAAATAATCCTGGTACACATCTCAGCAGTCGTAAGATTTCCCATGAACTTGGAATTTCTCGTGGAAGTGTTTTCAACATTGCTAAAAATGATTTAAATCTTCATTATTATAAAAGGCAGCGTGTACATAAATTGACACAAGCTAATAAACAGAGACGTAATATGTGCGCACGAGAACTTTTAGAGCGATTTCCAGATGATAGATCGGTATCAAAAATCTGGTTTTCAGATGAGAAGATCTACCATATAACTCCTCCAATAAACAATCAAAATGATAGGGTTTACTCAAGGGCGGATAGAAAAAAAGATGTTAGTCCTGAACGTTTGTTGAAAGAAACGGCAAGAGTTTCTCAAGGTGTGATGGTGGGTGCGTGCGTATCGAAGATGGGCAAATCTCGGTTAGTTTTTATTGCACCTAGAGCCAGGATTAATGCAAACTACTACATTAATCATGTTTTGCCGATTTATCTAGAAGATATGTAAGCCAGATGTGGTAATGATTTCACCTTTCAGCAAGATGGCGCACCAGCACACAGAGCTCGTCAGATAATAGGGTACCTCAGAGCTCAGGAGGTTAGTTTTATCGAGCCCGAAAATTGGCCAGCAAATAGCCCTGACCTTACACCAATGGATTATGGCATATGGGAAGCTCTATCTTCTAAGGTTTACATACCTGGGCAGAATATTGAAGATTTAAATGATTTAAGACGCAGACTCATAGATGGTTGGGAAAGAGTTTCACAAAATTATGTAGACAAGTGCGTGGACGAGTGGCGATCGCGTTTGGTTAAGTGTATAGAACAAAATGGTTCCCATATTGAAAAATTTTTCAAATAATAATATAAATTTGCATTAAATTTATTGGAATAAGAAATCTTAATTATTATATTCTAACTTATGAGAACGCATACATGTTATTAATTTGCGTGTTTAGTTTTTTTTGGACACCGTGTGTATATATATATATATATATATATAATTGTTAGTACTTTCAGGTTTGCCCACCTCATGCACCTTATTTCTTTTGCTGATTATTATTTAATATAATTGTGTGTATGTCTTTCAATAACAGAGATGTTATCTAAGAATATGACACCATACAAATTACGTGTAAATAAAAATATAAAACATTTTCTTCGCTTCGAGAATGTATTTCATTGTAGAAGTAATAACAACAGCAAAATTAAGATTTGGAGTGAAGCGAGATTTATCCCGAGTAGACTGGAACAAAGGTCAACTCGCGGTCAAAAAAGGCATCAGGGTAAACGATTCGAATTGACCCAGATTCTCGGTAACCCTTTCCTCGTGTGTGTGTGTGTGTGTGTGTGTGTGTGTGTGTGTGTGCACGAGTTGTTCAATCGTTTATTATATATATATACAAGCACAGATGGGGTGAGAAGTTTGGGGGGAATGAGGGAGGAGGGGGGACGACCGTGTGTTTTGAATTGTCGTTTGTTTCAACTTTCTTCTTAATGTTTCTTTTCTTTTAATTGTTTAATGATTTTTTAATGTTTTAAATCACTTTAAGGTGAAAATCACTAAGGTGAAAATCTATATATATATATAAGGAATGACAAAATTAAATACAGTTAATATGATTCTTTCTATATATATATTAATATATATATATATATATATATATAATATATATATATTATATATATATACAGGGTGAGTCAAAAGTAGCGCCCGATTTCTGTCAGTTGATTGTTTGTTTGCCATTTGTATTACAGTGTACAAGAAGGTAGAAATAAATGAATGACACGTTTATCTAACCATTTATTCGGGGGAAAATTATTACGGAACTGTACCAAGCTGTTTTACTTGCAATTTTCAAAGTGCCCTCCCTCGTGATGGATGCACAATTGCAGCCGAGCAGGCACAGAGTGGCACACACGCCTGCAGAGTTCGATATCAATTTCCTCAAACTTTGCAGTGATTTGAGCCTTCAATTCCTGAATGGTACGAGGCTTTTCACGATAAACAAGGTCTTTCATGAGCCCCCAAAGAAAGAAATCTGGAGGTGTAAGGTCTGGGGAGCGTGCCGGCCACTCGATCGGACCGCGGCGGCCGATCCACTTTCCGGGAAAGTTTTCATCAAGCCACTGACGAACATGACGTCCATAATGAGGTGGAGCTCCATCTTGCTGGAAATAACAGTCCTGATCTTGTACCCTGGGCCAAAAGAAGGTTTGCAGCATATCCAGGTAAATTTCTGCAGTGACAGATCCCTCAAAGAAAAAGGGTCCAATTATCCCTAATGGAGATATGGCTGCCCAAACTGTCACGCCAGGTAAATTTACCTCCTTCTCAACTGTCACTCTTGGGTTCTCCGCAGCCCAGTAGACAATTGTGTCTGTTAATTGTGCCGTTAAGCTTAAAACATGCCTCATCTGACCACCAGATGTTGTCTAGCATTGTGTCCTCTTCGTCAAGTTTAGCTAAGAACTCTTCGCAAAATTGAAGACGGCGGTCGTCATCTCCATCATGAAGGGCATGCAGTAAGCGTGGAATGTAAGGTTTCCATTTTTTCTGGTGAAGGATACGGATAACACTTGATTGGCTCACTTCCAACTCTGCAGATAAACGGCGAGTTGACTTTTGCGGACTTGGTTCCAGTCTCCTGATGGCTTCTTCAGCCTTAGCTACATTCGTTGCCGTTTTCGGACGACCGGACTTCTTTGCAGTGGCTACCGACCCTGTTGCTTCAAATTTCTCGACAATCAATCGTATGTTTCTTCCCTGGGGTGGGTTAATATCGAATTCCTGTGCCAAACGGCGTGCCGCCATCGTTGGTTGTTCATTACATTTGTAGTAATGTTTCACGGCCGCAATGCGTTGATTCATTGAAAGGTAATTCATGGTTCAATTTGGTGCAAATTCAGTAACTTTCAAAAACTCTCAGCAATAACCTGCAAAACAAAAACAAAAATAAATAAACTAAGAAAATTAATAATCTGCAAGACAATTATTAACAACATGACTTCCCAGAAAGAATCTGACAGCCGAAAAAACAGAAATCGGGCGCTACTTTTGACTCACCCTGTATATATAAGGTAAGGAGAAAGTTGTTCATTTGTGTGTATTTCGTCTGAACTAATATTTTGACGATTGTACGTTCGCGAAGGGTGAGAGGTTGGGGGGAATGAGGGAGGAGGAGGGGGACGACCGTGTTTTGAATTGTCGTTTATTTCAACTTTCTTCGTAAGGTTTCTTTTCTTTTAATTGTTTAGTGATTTTTTTAATCTTTAATTCACTTTAAGGTGAAAATCCCATATTATATATATATATAAGGAATGACAAAATTAAATAAACACAGTTAATATGATTCTTTCTATATATATATATATATATATATAAGGTAACAAGCACAGATGGGGTGAGCAGTTTGGGGGGAATGAGGGAGGAGGAGGGGGACGATCGTGTGTTTTGAATTGTCGTATGTTTCACCTATCTTCGTAAGTTTTCTTTTCCTTTCCCACTGTTATTCGTGACAACAGCGATTAACTACCATCATATAAATATATTGTGGTATTTAAATGGATGATTAATATATGGTTTAATTTAATAAATATTGCTATCTGGCATCTCAGTCTTCGATTAATATATGAATTAATTAATTAAATATATAGCACAAACTGGCAACTCAGCCTTCTATTGGATTTAAATACATGGCGCTATCTGGCAACTCAGCCACATGGCGGGTTAGAGGTCTATAAAAGAGCGAGAGGCTGACGACGGAGTCATACAAGCTCGGCTCCCAGCCGAGCAAGGATCTCTGGTCCTTTGGGAAAACCCCTTAGAGGCCTCTTAGATTAGGTATACCCCTTTGGGGGAGAACTCCGCCTCCAAGTTGCATGCCCTTGCAATCCCATTTTGGGGTTGACAACAAAGGCCGATACAATCTCTCTCTCTCTCTCTCTCTCTCTCTCTCCTCGCGGAGTTTGTCCCCTCGTTAGTGAGGGGCTCTTCAACCCCCGACAGCCCTGGCTGTTCGGGAAACGGGTCGTGCTAGGGGGCGGTCAGAACAGGGGAGGCTCCCTCCGTGCAATGCTTTTTAATGCTAGGTCGATCAGGAACAAGTTTGGCGAGCTACGGGCGCTCTTAGCATCAGAATACCAGGATATCGTTGCTATCACCGAGTCCTGGATTCATACTGATCGTAGGGACTACGTTGGGGAGTTCGAAATTCCCGGGTATAGAATGTTTCGCAAAGACCGCACCCGTGGGGAGGGGGGTGGGGTACTAATATACGTCAGGGACACGTTGAGTCCGGTTGACTGCCAGTTCCGTCCGAACGGGAGCTGCTTGGCGTCGATCTGAACGTGGGAGGGACGAACTATAGGTTAATCTTGGTGTACAGACCTCCGCATCTCCTCCTCGAGGAGCATACAGCCCTGTACACCGAACTCAGTAACCTGCTAGGGGATAGGGTGTGTGTAGTTTTAGGAGACTTCAACTGTCGCGGCATAAAGTGGGAAAACAGGACTGCCGATGCTGAAGGGAGGAGGCTAGTTGACTTTGCTGATGAGAACTTCCTCACTCAGTGGGTCAACGAGCCTACACGAGGCGAAAGCGTTCTAGACTTAGTATTCACGACCGAAGACAACCTCGTCACTGGCCTCACCGTTGACGAATCATTGGGCGGGAGTGATCACGGTCTTATTAGGTTCCGTGTGTGCGTCCCTCGGGTGAAGCGTAGTAACTCGAGAGGCAGTAAGCTCGATCTCCGGCGGGCGAACTTTGTTAGCCTCAGGGATAGCGTAGGAGAGATGGGGTTAGAGGTTGGCGGCGATGTTGAGGGAGTGTGGAGTGCATTCCGGGACGAGTTTATGGTGCTGCAGTGCTGCCATACCCTCAAAACCGGTCACCCCTGCTTCAACGCAGCCTAAGTGGTTCAATCGTGACATCGCTTCGGCTATCCGAAATAGGAAAGTAGCGTATAGGAGGGCGAAGGCCAATCGTTCCCACGAGAACACTGAAGCGTATGTCCGACTGTGTAGGGAAGTGAAGGCGAAGGTTAGGCTAGCGAAACGTAACGAAGAACTACGGGTGGCAAGCCTCTGCAAGGGGAACCCTAAGGAATTCTTCAGTTATGTTAATAGTAGAAAGCCCATTAGAAGCATGATAGGTCCGTTAAAGGATGGAAGCGGTGTTCTGCGGACCTCCGACGCGGACATCGCTAATGTGCTTAATGAGTACTTTGCGGGAGTGTTCACCAGGGAGGATACCCGCGTCATCCCCGAGCCAGGCGTGAGGCACGAAGGTGCTGGCCTGGATAGTGTTAGATGTACCGCGACAGTCGTTGCCGCTAGAATAGACAAACTGAGCGCGTTTAAGGCTCCTGGGCCAGACCAGTTTCTCCCCAGAGTGTTGCGAGAAGTGCGCGACCAGGTGGCTCCCCACCTGGCTACAGTCTTCAACAAATCGTTGGAGATGGGCCAGGTACCTGGTGACTGGAGGGAAGCCAACGTGACCCCTATCTTTAAGAAAGGGGATCACGAAAGTCCAGGAACTATCGTCCAATTAGTCTCACTTCAGTTGTAGGTAAATTATTAGAAGGGATAATAGCTGATAGGATCGTTGACCATTTGGATTCCTACAAGCTGCTTGGGGACTCCCAACATGGGTTTAGACGGCATAGGTCGTGTCTCACCAACTTGCTCGAGTTTTTCCACGTCATGTTGAGTGAGTACGATAAGAGTAGGGTGATTGATATACTTTATCTCGACTTTCAGAAAGCCTTTGATAAGGTACCTCACCGCCGGCTAATGGCGAAAGTGCGCGCGCTGGGTATCGGTGGGGAAATAGGTAGGTGGATTGAAAACTGGCTGAGGAATAGGCGGCAGAGGGTGGTAATTAAAGGGGCTAGTTCGGGTTGGGCCTCGGTCACTAGTGGGGTTCCTCAGGGTTCCGTTTTGGGGCCGCTGTTGTTTATCATTTACATAAATGATATCAACGGTGGCATCGTCAGTCGGATCGCCAAATTCGCTGATGACACCAAGCTTGGGGCCAATGTTGGGACGCCCGAAGCGATCGAGGAACTGCGTGCGGACCTAGGTAGGATAGGAGAGTGGTCCGAAAAATGGCAAATACCGTTTAACTTGGGTAAATGCAAAGTGATGCACATTGGCTACGCCAATCCCAAGTCGGACTACTCGATGTTGGGTAGTAATATCGAGGTGACTGATTTAGAAAAGGACTTGGGTGTGCTAATTAGCAGCGATCTTAAGTTTACGAAACAGTGTGTAGAGGTGGAAAAGAAAGCCCAGAAACTATTGGGTTATATCAGGAGGCAATTTCAGTTTCGGAACAAGGAGATTGTGCTCTCACTGTACAATTCCCTTGTTCGGCCGCACCTGGAGTATGCTGTGCAGTTCTGGTCGCCCACCCTCAGGAAAGATATTGAGAGCTGGAGCGAGTGCAGGCGAGGGCCACAAAGTTAATCCCTTCCGTTAGGCATATGGGCTACAATCGACGGTTACGCGCCCTGAACTTGTTTTCGCTTGAAACTCGGAGGCTGCGCGGTCAACTGATCGAGGTTTTCAAGCTCTTACGCGGGTTCAACGATGTCGATTTTAGAAGTATGTTTAGTTTAAATGATAACCCAACTCGCAACAATGGTTGGAAGTTGGATTTGAAACGGTTTAGGACTAGTGTGTGTGGGAATTACTTTACGTATAAGATCTGTGACACATGGAACAGGTTACCTTCGGAAGTTGTGAACAGTTCCTCTGTGGATCAGTTCAAGAAAAGGTAGACGAAATCTTGCACACTATTTGAGTGTGTAAAGACATTTAGACCTGTCTGCGGAAATTTCTTTTCCTATAAAAGAGTTAATATCTGGAACCAACTTCCCTCAGAGGTTGTTTCCAGTCAAAGTGTAAATGTGTTTAAAAATAGGCTAGACGAAGTACTGAATACTCTCATAGTTTAAGACTAAAACATAAGAAAACTCTGCAGGAGATCGCTTGCACGGTGTCTCTGTGAGCAAGCTAAATATAGAGCTATTTATATATTCTCCACTTTCCTGTAAAATTTCCTTGGCTACTTTTCCAGGGTCAAGGTATTTTCTTCAACCTTTTTCCGTACCTGCCTCTGGCAGGGAGGGAGCGGAGGGTGGGGAGAGAGCCTTCTACTTTTCTATCCAGTTTTCTACTACTGCTAGGATAGTTCAAAGAAAAATAAACTTTTACAAAGTTTTCCCTGGCACCCGTTGCCATTGGTACCTCCTCGGTATGGGCCGCAAGGCCTTTTGAGGTACTTCTTTTCCTTGTAACTCCTTGTAACACTCTCTCTCTCTCTCTCCCTCCCTTCAGGTGTACCCCTCCCCCTTGGCTCCTTCTAAGCCAACTGTCTGATTCAGCCAACTGGCTGATTAGGAGCCTATAAGACAACGCCTACGGCTGAAGTCTTAATATGCACTTGGCTCCTGCCAGGTGAACACCTCTCCTCCTTTCTCTTGGGGGATAACGCCGCCTCCGAGTTTCATGACCCTTGTTGCACCTGCAGCATCCCCCACCCCCTTTCCTTTTTGCAACACCTCTTGCAACATTGCAGCATTACGTAATAATTTGCAACATTCCTGCACTCTCCCCTTTTGCGGTTATACTACTGAGCAGTTTTAGTCATCCAACAAAGAACAATTTGCCTAAAAGAAGAATGTTGAATCTTTTATTCTTACCTAAAAACTTTTAATTTTCTTATGTACAAGCATTTAAATTTTTATAAACTACAATGTGACATTTGTATGCTATATTAGGTTATGTCAATTTTAGTAAAGTCAACAATTCAAAAATTACTAATGCTCAAATAATGTCATATTATATAGCAAACTTAGAAATATCTTTAGTGTTGTTTAAAAATGCCATTTACCTACTTATATTTGACCATAAAGGTTTGAAATATAACCTAAATATGACTGTAACATCGTATATCAATGTGCCATTGATATGTGTGGTCAACTTTGGTTATTTTTGGTGTGCAGTATGGTTTCTAAGTTTCACATAGTCACAAATGCTGGAGTTTTGATTGTGAATGCATGTGTTTTCCTCCTCTTTGACAATTTTGATTACTTCGTGATGTAAATATTGTGTAATTCAAATTATTCGAAATGTTATGCGTGACCCAAACTTTCTGTATATTTTGATATGATAGATATATGAAATTGTCAATACTTTGAATAATTAAGTCTTGTACCTATAACAACAACCTTTTATCTGAGCTTGTAGGAAGATATTAAGAATTTCAATTAACTTAATTTTATGTAATCATAATCAGTAGGCCTATCCAAATTTCAATGACATTTCTTTTGTTCACAGGTCCACAGGATGAGTCAAAGAAATCAGAACCCAAAGCAAATCAAGTTGTCACCTAAGTCATTTGGTGAGGACTGGGAGGGAACTTCCCCCTGCTGAGCTGCCCACAGCCAGAGATCTGCTGAGGTATGGTTTGTTGAGGAGAGAGATGAGTGAGGAAGACAGGAGGAATTACCCAGTTAATGACCTGATTAACAACGGCATTGTTCCAGGGCTACTGGCTCAGTGGAGAAAGGCCAACGCTCTATTCACAGGACCTGTAATCAACACTGAGGTCAGGATCAGGGCTAAAGTGAAGGCACTGTGGGATGAGGCAGTGAAGGTGTCCATTGGCAATGTGAAGCTAGAGGTCAAAGATAGGTTCATGATGAAACTGGACAAATTAGTGGACATCCTGACCTGTCACTGTGTGATCAAGAGCTGCAGTGAGCTTGGGTGCAACCCTGCCTGCAACAGTGAGGTTCACACTGACTGCAGCTGCAGGAGCGAGCAGAAGATACCAGTGCAGGAGCTTGCCTTCATTAAAGGTCAGAGAGAAAAAGGTGGGAAGTGTGGGGGCACAAGACTCGTAATCTTCGTCTGACAGACGTACTATTTGATAAAGCCCCATGCAAAGAAATCTAAAGGGGTTAAATCTGGTGATCTCGCTGGCCAAGGTCTGTTGCTTCCGCGTCCGATCCAGCGATTTGGAAAACGTCCATTTAGATAATCCTGAACAATTTTGGCATGGTGACAAGGAGCACCATCATGTTGATGGACGGGGATAGGATTGTTAGTACCGTCGTCTATCAACATGATGGTGCTGCTTGTCACTATGCCAAAATTGTTCAGGATTATCTAAATGGACGTTTTCCAAATCGCTGGATCGGACGTGGAAGCAACAGACCTTGGCCAGCGAGATCACAAGATTTAACCCCTTTAGATTTCTTTGCATGGGGCTTTATCAAATCGCACGTCTGTCAGACGAAGATTACGAGTCTTGAAAACTTACGTACACGTATACGAACTGCTGCAGATAACATAACCCCGCAAATGCTCCAGAATGTGTTTAGAAATGCTGCGGAACGATTTGAGCTGTGCAGGGATACTGATGGGCGTCACGTCGAATCTTACTCTTAGTTATTTAATAAATGTTACCACTTTATCATTTTATGATTGAATTCCATATAATTTCCAAGTGCTTCACAAAAATAGATCCTGACTTTATGTACACCCTGTATATTAAAAAAATATATTTTCTCTAATTTATTACTTCAAAAAACGCAAGAAATTTTTAGCTGCTCGTAAAAAATACAAAGTTTGTCATTCATATTTTAGTCTAGCTAGAGGTTTGTGGGTGCAATCGATGATATGAATTTGTAAAGCAGTGCACGAGCCGAAAAAGATTTGACAACCCTGCTCTACATTGAAATAATTTTGGCGAACATTCACTCTTTCATTGGCATCTCCTTTTCGCACAAAGAAAAACAAAATACAATACTTAACAGCAGGGATGGGCTCAAATACACATAAGCAAATACAAATATTTCAATTTATGAATTATCAAATACGAAGTCTCAAATAAATACAAATACGCACCATTACTTCCTTGCCATATGATATAATACTGTCAAAAAATATACAAAATGTATTTAAGAAAAAACTATTGATTTTCACTGGTCTACAGCCAAAATGCTTCGGAAATAAAAGTAGTCAATCTTCACTAATTTTGGGTCATTGAATACGAAAATGATGCCTAAAATTGCCAATTGGCTCTATTTATAAAGATATCAGGCAACCCTGCACACAGGCGTCTACATATTACGCCACAGCATCAGTTCATTCGCGGAAGTCATACGGTGCACCCTTGTCAAACTCTTTTTAGTGTTTGCTTTTGAAACTGAATTTTTTTCAGCCTAATTTGAACAAAGATGCCTTGTAATTGCGTGAACAGTGTAAATAACTTATGTTTGTGGAGAATTGACTTTTGCATTACAAAAGCGTGCTATAACCGCCGTGATTAGGAAAGCCTATCACCTTTATTTTGGCTGTAAGATTGGAGATCAGGACAAGAGCTGGGCCCCACACATATGCTGCAATACTTGTGCAACAAACCTTCGCCAGTGGTTGAATCGGAAAAGGAAATCTATGCCTTTTGCAGGGCCAATGGTGTGGAGGGAACCAACAGATCATGTCAGCAATTGTTACTTCTGCATGGTGCCTCTAGTCAAGAAAGGTTTTGCAAGAAAAAGTGGATTTTACAATATCCGAATATACCCTCTGCTATACGCCCGGTACCTCACGGCGAAGGACTACCCGTTCCTGAGCCCCCACACTCATTCTCCCTGGAGTCAGAGGACGAGGAGAATGAAGGAACCTGCGAAACCTGTGAGCCTTCAACTTCACAAGACCCTGAATTTGTTTATAACTTGACATCTTCTAAACCGCACATGATAACTCAGAATGAATTAAACGACCTTATCAGAGATTTAGAACTGCCAAAGAGTAAGGCAGAGCTGTTGGGCTCCAGATTGCAGCAGTGGAATCTCCTCGCTGAAAATGTTAGTGTGTGTAAGTTTCGTGACCGTCAAAAAGATTTTGTCCCATTCTTCATCATGGAAGGTGACCTTGTAGCTTGCAACGACATCGATGGCCTGATGGCAGATCTCAACATTATTCACAATCCTGATGAGTGGAGACTGTTCGTTGATTCATCGAAGTTGAGTCTAAAAGCTGTTTTGTTGCATGTTGGCAACGTATTGCCATCAATTCCAGTTGGTCATGCAGTCCACATGAAGGAAACATATGACAAGATGAATCTGCAACTTAAGAACTGCATAAACTATGACAAACATCAGTGGCAGGTTTGTGGTGACTGACAAGTTGTAGACAGATCACTACGACTGCAGTCGGTACAGACACAATATATAGAAAATTTTCTATCACTTTAAAAGATGGACTATAATTTCAACTCACATGTAAAAAGACATTTAACTAAAGATTGGCCAATCAGATTAAATATATCTTCGTAACACGATACAGTTTGCCGGTAGGCTAACTCTGGCGAGACTAACAATTTCAGTGTAGCATTAAAAAATAAAAAATTATAAAAAGAGTGAACAAATTTGTTCGAAGAATTACATGAAATTTAAATACATAAGCATTGCGTAATCGATGATGATGCACAAAAACACTTTACATATATGAACTTTACTGAGCGATTTTCTTGACGGAAATGAAGCATAAAAAAAAATATATATATTTCCGGTGATAAAAGGCATAATATGTTGCTATCGTGCTTGGACTGCAGCCGGGCTACACAAAGTATTTCTCTCTTCTATGAGAATGGATATCGGGCTAAGACTTGAACAACACGTAACTTGATACTGTTCTGCCGACATTTGCTCTTACTCTGGCGAGGCTCTGACTCTGCGAGGCTGCCATAAGATTAATGATACGTATGTATTAAGTTCTTTTACTTAACTAATGTAGATTACTATTGATAAGCCGGCATATTGTTTGATTAGACTGGACTGACGTACGTTATTCATTAGGTGACGAATAAGGTGTATTTTAAACTCCTCAACGTCAGGGCTAATAATAGTACTTGCATGAGTCATCCACACATTATGACGTCATTGCCATTAAAAATGACCAAGTTAATAGCCCTGAAAAAAAATTGGCGAGTGACGTGGGGCGAAATGTATCATTCTTGCGGCGCAGCACACAACGCAGGTAATACTAGCTGCGTTGTGCTGCAAGAGGCAAAAATAGACTGACGTGTGACCAGATGGTGAGAATGAAATTTTTTTCCTTTTGTTTGTTTATTGTTTTATACCATACAACTTTACGTAAAATACAATTCTATTTATATTAAATGCATATTCATTTTGTTGAGATCCCTCTGGAGTATATTTCCCAACATATATTCGACCTAATGACCTTGTTAAATCATTAGTACTAATCGTAATCAAACTCTGTGGGAATTGAGCAGTGACTTGTTGACCTAATTGACATACTTGATTTAGTCTACGATACATTCTAAACCCTTTAAAAGGGGAGAACCACCTAGTCCTTGGATGCATCATTACTTGCTCTGCACTATGTGATGTGTCTAAATTAGGCTCAAACAAAACAGCATGGGGAACAATTAAATAAGGTACTGGGGATATGTCTACTTTAGGATCTCTTTCCACAGTCTCTCTAACATCTTTCCTACGACCTAAAGAATCCTCGAAATTTATAACATAACCAGACATATTCATTTGGGGTATACATTGAAAAGATACACCACTTACTTGATAATAATTAAAATTTAAAATTGTAGCTTTGGCCTCAGTGCTTAATAAATCTAAAGACAAAGTATAAATTCCATCAGTATTAACACCTAATGTATTTTTATCTAAATAAACAAATTTCATTAATGCTGTAAACATATTCTTCCTCCCACGTCTTCTTACATTCCTTCGATGAGAACGACGATTAAATTTCCTTCTACGAAAATGATGACGTAAGCGGCCACGACGATACATATTGTAAACAATGAACATCACAAGAGAAACACGACTATTCACTGCAAAAGCAATACACAGACTGATGACTAAGAACGAAAGGGTCTATTTATAAATTGTGCTTACGTCATGTTACGTACATAATCCTGATTTCGCTTAGCTGTTCATTGATTCATCGAAGTTGAGTCTAAAAGATGTTTTGTTGCATGTTGGCAACGTATTGCCATCAATTCCAGTTGGTCATACAGTCCACATGAAGGAAACATATGACAAGATGAATTAGCAACTTTATGAACTGCATAAACTATGACAAACATCAGTGGCAGGTTTGTGGTGACTTGAAAGTTGTTGCTATCGTGCTTGGACTGCAGCCGTGCTACACAAAGTATTGGTTTTGTGTGTGAATGGGATAGTCGGGCTAGGACTTCTCATTACATCAAGAAGGATTGGCCACTCCGACATTCATTGGAACCTAGAATAAAAAATGTTCAGTGTTCTCCACTTGTAGAATCGAGCAAGATTTTGTTACCACCCTTACACATCAAACTGGGCGTCATGAAAAATTTTGTTAAGGCTATGGATAAAACGGGGGCAGCTTTTAAGTACCTCGGTGGTAAATTCCCAAAGCTCAGTGAAGCAAAAATCAAGGAGGGTGTATTTGTTGGTCTACAGATCCGCGAGCTTCTTAGAGATGAGGAGTTTGACCGTATCCTAGGTGGTGAGAAGAAGACAGCGTGGAATGCTTTCCGGTTAGTAGCAACCAATTTTCTCGAAGATACCAAAGCTGACAATTACAGGGAGCTGGTGGAAAACCTGCTGTTGTCCTATCAAAAAATGGGCCGCAATATGTCTTTAAAGATACATTTCCTCCATTCGCACCTGGAATTTTTTCCGGCCAACTGCGGAGCAGTCAGCGATGAACATGGTGAACGTTTCCACCAGGATATCTCAGCGATGGAGAAACGCTACCAGGGGAAATGGAGTCCATCATTGTTAGCAGACTACTGCTGGACAATAAAAGAGATGCTCCAGAAGTTGAATACAAGAGACAAGCAAAGAAGCGACGGGTTGAATCAATATAAGTGACTGCATTATACAGGTATGTTACTAATATATGGTATACATACACGCAAAACGTGTAACTTAAATTTTCTTGGAAACTGTAGCCAATCGACTGCTTTTATTCGACTGTTTTTATGGTCATATTCGTTTTCAGCACCCTAAAATCCATAATAGGAAACACATTTTATCTCCGAAGCACAAACTTTTTAAAATTTGTAGAGCAGTGTTACTTGTTGTTACTGGTTACATTTAATAAAAAATAAATCTTCAAATCGTGAACCACTTAAATTACACCTGTCTCCACGAAAAACTGCCCACAGTAACACTGAAGTCTCTTTACAGAAGATATACAGTATATTACTGTATACAGGGTGTCCCAGGAGGAAATGTCAAGAATGCTCCATTTCACTCTTTGGGTATTTCTAAGTAGTAAGTATTATATCGACATGTGCCTGATTCCCAACCGTTACCGAGATACAGGCCTCTACATTTGGGTAACTATAACATAATAAAAAGCCGATCTTAGATAATATTCAATGACATTTAATGATACATTGGCAACTGTGCAGATCCTCACATTATTTATTTACATTATTTATTTAGGTACATCTTAACACCTGCTCACTGAGTCATTGAGGGCCGCCTAACATCTGTACAATACAGAAATTTTTTAGAACACGTCATTCCCCTTTTATTTGATGATGTACCTCTTGCATTCAGACAATGGATGTGGATGCAACACGATGTAGCACCACCTCACTACGGCAGGGAGGTTACTACATACTTAAATCAACGGTTTCCGGGAAGGTAGATTGAACGTGAGTAGTATAGCCGCAAAAGGTTAGAGTGCAGGAATGTTGCAAGTGATTACGTAATGTTGCAAAGGGGGGTGGGGGTGTTGCAAAAAAAAAGAACTTGGGGGCGGAGTTCTCCCCCAAGCTATTCCCCCCAAAGGGCCAGAAAGGAGAGAAGGAGGAGAGAAAGAGAGGTGTTCACCTGGCAGGAGCCAAGTGCATATTAAGACTTCAGCCGAGTAGGCGTTGTTTTATAGGCTCCTAATCAGCCAGGTGGCTGAGCCAAGGGGGGAGGGGTACACCTGCAGGCAGGAGAGAGAGAGAGAGAGAGAGAGTAGTTGCCTTTGATTGCAAGGCATGCAACTTGGAGGCGGAGTTCTCCCCCAAGCTATTTTCGTTTACCTAACCTAAGAGGCCTCTAAGGGGTTTTCCCAAAGGGCCAGAAAGAGAAGGACCAGAGGTCCTTGCTCGGCTGGGAGCCGAACTTGTAATGACTCCGTCAGTCGTCTCTCGGTCTTTTACAAACCTCTATTCTGGCTGAGTTGCCAGATAGCGCCATGTATTCAGTTGCCAGATAGCGCCATGTGTTCCAGATTGCAAAAACCATATATTAATCATCCATTTAAATAGTGTACCACAATATATATTTATATGACGGTAGATGAATCCAATTAAATTCTGTTTATTAAATAAATAATTTTTACACACTTAATTTTTATTATAAATATTTAAGTCACGAATAACGAAACGAAAAGAAACTTTACGAATATATGCGATACAGTTCAAAACACACGACCCTCATTCCCCCAAATTCCCCCACCCATCTGTGTATATATATATATATATATATATATATATATATATAATAAACTAATGAATCACTCGTGTGCACAAACCATATAAAATACCACAATATATATTTATATAGTTAATCAATTGGAAGATTCAACCGTATAAAAAACCACAATATGTTTATATAGTTAATCAATTGGAAGATTCATTTAAAATTGAAATTAGTCAAAACACAATACGCTATAACGGGGTCGGACGACTAACGACATCTTTATATTTTCTCCAATGGATTTAATGATCGTATTGCCCCGCCCCCAATCTCCCATGTATTATATATATATATATATATATATATATATATATATATATCAGATACCACTTTTTAGCATTATTATTGCCAGATACCGCTTTTTAGCTATACCATTGTATGCATTATTATAGACTCCTAATCAGCCAGTTGGCTTAGAAGACGTAAATGGCTTGAGTTGCCAGATACCACTTTTTAGCATTATTATGGTGAGTTGTCTCCAATTAAAAGATTTCGTGCCATGTATTCAGTTGCCAGATACCACTTTTTAGCGATACCATTGTATACATTTAGAATACCGGTAGTAGGTTTAGGAGGCGTAACAATTAGAATTAAGTAAAACAACATTGCATCATTCTTTTTATTATAAATATATAGAAAATAAATATACATTTCAATAATAATTGAGGAATATGCATATAATCATAACAGTACAGGAAATATATACACACAATTATGGAGATATATATATAAAATAAATATACATTTCAAATAGAAATAAATATACATGTAAAAATGAACCATAAATAATTCCCATATTCCTATATTATCTTATCCTTCATGTAATTCTTGTATTCATTTATATAGTCTCTCTATCCATTGTAAGAAAAAGTATCCATTTTAAAAATTCATGTGTTATATGGTTCATGTATAATCTTATATATTTAACTTTATATAATGCCTATACTCATATGTATGTACGTGTGTGTATTCATTTTTACATAAGGACCAAAATCGCCCAACGCGAGTTTGGATAAAATATTTGATTCGCTTTCTACTTTGCTAAATAATTGGTGACCTGTTGTTTTTTAAAATCTCATAATCATTTTTTAGATTTCGCTTAATAAGGAATCCTGTTAAGCTTTGCAATGTTCACATTTTGTATACACTCTCTTTCGTTATAAACAATGAGATCATGTCTTGCCTAAGCATTAAAATTGTACATCTTAAACCTTAAAATTTCACTCATATGCATATTTTAGTGTAAAGATGCATAATCCGATTTCCACTTTTAGTTAACTTGGCAGATCATGATAACATCAGATCTGAAAAGTCGCGGTTTAAGATAAAAATATGGTTTCGTCTTCAAATATTTTGTTTACTCGTTCAAGCCTTACCACAGCTAAAAAATTTACTTATTTTCAAATATTGTGCAAAAATAATACAGCCTTCTTAGCATTTAATAATAATAATGTTAGCAGTTTTTGGGTATATAAACCCATTAAAATTAATCCATTGGCATTCAGAAGCTAATTCAGAGGCTGAGCACTACCTGTATCTTTTAGCAGTAAAGTTACAATTAAAGAAACTTTTTATTGTCCCCTTCGAGCCTTGCTCTCTTCAGAAAAACTTAGAAAACTTTCCGGATACGCTATAAGAAGAATCCGGAACCTTCAGCATTTAGATTGCAAATCTACCAGAGTCCTCCGAGCGACTATAGAAGAACTCGGAGAGTAACATAGAAGAAAAACCACTTCAAGTCACACATCCGTTGCTTGCCTCCTAAACCAGAACCCCCGTCAATCCGAACCACCCCAGGGCCATAGACGGAGGGGTTAACATACATTTTAATAATAATAGAAATATGCATATAATCATAACAGTACAGGAGAAATATCACGCAAAATATATAAATACATTTCAATAATAATAGAAATATTTATAATCATAACAGTACAGGAGAAATATCACGCAAAATATATAAATACATTTCACTTTTTTTTCAAAATATTAAACTCATTTAATCGAGTTTACAATTACATCATTATTGCTCTGCATTACGCAGTATATGCGGCTTAATAATATTTCACCGCTTAAAGTATAGGGAAACCTGTATTCGATATGAAGGGCTTTCATATCGTTCAGTACTATTTTTGTTCCCACTTTACAACCGGTTGGTAATCATCTTTAAATACGTCTAGAATACAATCAAAAGCACGCACAAAGAGTTCATCGTTAGCTACATTATTAAACACAAGTTTATAAACACGCTTTTCCAATCGAGGGTTTATTTCTACCGACTCGAGCTTTTCAATCGTGAACTCACTCAACATAGCGGCAATTGAAATAATCTTCTAAATCGTTACGACAACTGCGCGTTATATAAAGAAATAGTTCTTCAGGGTGAACGGTGTAGGTGAGCTCAGCTTGTACCGATCAATTGCTTTGTACCAAAGTTCATGGTATTTCAAAGAGTCTAAACTTTTTAAATAAACGTCCAGCACTAGACCATTCTCACCAGCCCTACACTCGGTAAACCCATCGAGCAGAGCGGTGTAGGCGTATTCAAGTACTGTATCAAAATAAAGCATATCCGTAACACGCGCGTCTAATATAGGTTTCAGCTTGCGGAATCCGACGATTTCAAACATTCTGTCGAGGATGAAACGGTTTCGCGTAGGAACAAGAGCGTTATTATCAGAAGCATTCTTCCACATCAGCCGTATATCAATGCACGGCCGATCGTTATTTATACACAACGTACATACAACGGCGTATGAGGGTGAGTCACTAATCTGCTCTCTTCTTGTACCTACGTTAGCAGGTATTTTATAACGATCTTCACTCCACTTCTCAACTATCACGAAGATTCTATTCATCTCCTCGACACTTAAATAAACCCGTTTGTTTGTTTGTCTACATTCCGTTTCCAGTACATAGCTAACGGTACCGGATTACGCCTGAACACGCGCAACGATTTCGTCACGGACACATCGTACGAGGCGTTGAGAATGCTGCTCAAAGGAAGTTCCATCGTATTCGAGGGCGCACGTCCACTCGGCTCAAGCTCTGAGATAACTATGAGCCGTGTGAGGCACGCAGGTAGGCAGGAACGGTTCGACGGGCGGCTGACTCGATGATACGTGAATGGGCTTGTTCGTATGATCCGCGAGTCGTACCGAATTGTTGTACATATTTGTTTTTCCGGTACAAGAATTAATTTCATCGCTACCAGCCTACGCACCAGACATTTTACCTCAGGATAAGAACTAGGCACATTTTATGTTTTACTAAACATCTTCACACTCCAGCGCACTATTTGAGAGGAACATATGCTCATATTTTTCCTTTCTGCCCATCAAACGATACTCGTCTCTAAAGTCTGTTAAAAACTCACGCAGGGCACTAGCCACAACCTCATTACGAATCTCATCATGATATACGTTAATATAGTGATAAAAATACTTAAGATTGTCCATGATCACGAGATTCACATTTTCAGTCGTAGGGTATGAGTAATCGACATGGTGTAGCATGACGTAATACCGCTTGTCACACCACCCATCCGCAAGACTCATTATCCATACCTGCTGCTTCTCTTCTGCACGCGTTGTTTCTTTTACTTCACGGTGTATGTGAGACTTTATAAAGTTTAGCTCTGCAGTATACTTCAGCACATCGTCTGTGCAACGAAAGCCTTCAACGGTCTCACCAGAACATCCGTAAGTATTTGTACATCTTGGAACTTCGCACAATCCAATGTGTTTTTAAAAGAGGTATAGGAGGGGGAATAGGAAGTTTTTCGTATCCACCACATCCTGACACTTTGCTGAATACCATTTCATAAACGTTGTACAAGCAATATTAAAGGTAGTCATTTGAATACACGTCTGATCTTTTCTTCTGAATACACGTCTGATCTCTCGGGCTTACTGCAGTCGACTGACCACGCAGGGACTCCCAGATAGTAGCATGACTCACGGTCTTACAGTGGGCGGAGCTTAGAACTTTCACCTGTGCACACACGCACACACAAAGGAGAAAGTGAAACGCTAATTGAAACATGATTTATTTAATAAACGAGATATTCAAGTTATATATATTTACAAATACGATTTAATAAACGAGATATTCAAGTTATATATATATATTTACAATACGTGTAATAAATCAATAGATACTTTACAAATACGATTTAATAAACGAGATATTCAAGTTATATATATATTTACAAATACGTGTAATAAATCAATAGATACGATTATATACAAGACAAATACGTGTGAGTTAACAATAGAAGCATCATACGTTATGGTATCCAAAGGGTACGGTATCATAGGTACCGGGTAACTGGTAACGTTTCCTATAGGTGTTACGGCACACCTTCGTACCCCTAAGTTCCTTCACGCCCCCCAGCTTCTGCGCCCGAAAATTGTGGGTGCCTACAATTAGTTGGGGAGGTTGTTCGCCCTCATCATCGTCCAAACATACTAGATCCTTCAACGATTCAAAGTTAACAACCCGTCGATTCGCATGGTTGAGCGTAATACCCTTTGCCTTCACGATATATTTCATTTCCTCCCCCACCCTGACCCGTACCCCATAAGTCTTAGGTCCTGTTGAGACAAAAGAGTCGGCGTATGCATTGTCCCCATACTCATCCTTGATCTCATCAGTGAGCTCGCCGAGGAACTCCCCAATAGCGGGCATGTATTCACCCTCCCTCTCTGTGAATATCACGCTATCTGTATCGGCATACAATACTCTCCGCCCAAGAGAATGCAATAGACCCCAAAGTTTTATACGGGCGTAGGCTGTTGTGAAGCTGGCCACAGGTATGTTTGTAACCCTTGAGGTATCTGTGGCAAATTCAGTGTTGTTGTACTTTATTATGTAAGTATTACCTACATTCAATCTCCATGACCTCTTTATCGGGAGCATTGGCATAATCCCAGACATCGCTATAACTTTGTGCCAAATGAATGCTCCCTCTGCTGGTATTCTGCGCAAATTTTCCCCATAGACTGTTTAGACACAACTTTGCACTAAAGCGCTTGCCAGGATTCTTTACAATTTGGCACGATCAAGTTGTATACCTTCGCGTCGCGGTAACGTTGAATATAGGCAGACTTTTCATCTTCGGTATCAACTCCTCGCGGATACCCTGATCTCAACCTTATCCTTCAAAAAGGCGTTTATATATGGTGTGAAAAGGTTGGGTAGCTTCTGAAACCTCCACACCTCATGTATCTTCAGTATTCTATAACCATGGCGTACGGCTAGGGCCAGCTCAGGACTTGTATATACGCCTCTGATCTTACGCTGGTGGGGTATATGGTTACAATCGCCGTTATCCTCTTCCGCGCACTTCACGCACAGGGGAAACATGAGCTTGTCGTCGATAACGACAGGTAAGATTGGCATCCATAAATTGCGTGGGGGGAGTACGTCTACGAAAGAGCCCAAAGTAACGATCATTCAAATTTCTTGAAAATTCATTGATGGATGGCAGGTTAGGTCCCACCAGTTTCTCAGGAGCCCCACGGGGTACGGATTGCTCTTCATCACGTGTGGGTATAAAGAACAGAAATCGTATAATGGAGCTTCACGCCCTCCGTAGGTGGAAAGTATAATCTGAATGGATTTGTACGTCCTCCAAACAAGCTATCACCATATTTGAGAGGATCCAGCACCATTGAACGCTTGATCGTGTTTATTTCCTCACGGTACACCTCGTCTGTCTCCATCCGTGCATCATATTCATGCTCCCACAAGACTTTGTGAGTGAACTGTGATCCTATAAGTTGATCGCGGGTGCGGGTCCATGCAAGACAGTCGGCAGGAGATTTACCGTGGTTATCTCCGGCGATTCCGCACTCAGGACGGGGGCATCCATGCCACCAGCAACCGTTAAAGGAGTACACAGTCTTCACACCAGTGACACGGTTTTCACTTAACCCATCAACCCAAAAAACACGTCCATTAATCTTAATGGGTACTTCACCCGTGTTGCGGGCGTGCTTTATGTATACACCTGTCTGTTGCTGTAGGTGTATGAGCCAGTAAATAGCCTTGTGTCCGTAACTGCGGGGGTTGTTTCGGTGAATAATGGCTAAGGTGTCTTTAGGCATGAAGTTATTCTTGAACACCGTAAAACATAATGATGCGATGGTGGTTGCGACTTGCAGTGGATCGCATTTGAAACGGGCTATGTACATCCTTCTAAAGGCCTGGAAACATACTCTAAGCACGCGCACATCATTTGTGTATATAACTTTATGCACAAATTTCGAGAACATCTCTCCCTTTTCTTTAATGATTTTAAGCATAAACACAGTTTTACCACATCCTGTAGGTCCAGATATAATACATGTGGATGGGCTCGTGAATCTGAATTTTTCTACAGAGTCCATTTCTAACACGTCACACTCCTAAGTGGGTCATTTACAAAATATTACAAATTTTGAGTGCTGTTCCTTATATTTCTTCTCCCACAGAACCGTGAATGACGATGAGGTAGAGCACCCCATCATTGACATTACGGATGACCTCGACGACAGTGTAGTTGTGATCTCCTCCCCTGCCAACGAACCCTCACCAGCGATACCGCTAGCACGTCCAAAGCGGAGGTATGAGAACCCGACGTCAGGTATAAAGCGACCGAAATACGCGCCTGTTGCAGCGGTAATAGATCCCCAACCCTCAACCTCTTACGCAACAACCCCCCCAGCACCAGTTCCCGCTAATATATCCCCTTATTCATCCGCCACAGTTGCCCCCCGTTCTGTTGAGGATGCGATAACGTTTGAGTTGGTCCGATCCGCAGCCCCCACCCCAGCCTTGACTAGAAATCGGTATAGAGTCAGGGTCGACCCCTAGAGCCATGTATAGTAATGGAATTGAGCGCGGGCTAAGCCGGGTTGTACAGCGTATTGTAGAGTTTGCTCTTCAGAATCGCGACGAGCGTGAAGTCAGGACGAGTCTGTCCTTTGGATTCGGGTCAGATGACGGTGATGTAGACGATTATTGGGTGATAGTGCCATTTAGACGTTTGGCTGCTGAAGATGTAGAATATATATATTAGGACGTATTTTGCAAGCCGCCCAAAGTAGTATAGCCTTCAATATGGACAACTTCACGGTAAATATTGACCGTGTATTGCGTGTTGCGGGTCATAGTGCCATACCGTATACTCTTAACTTCAATTCTCCGACTATTTACCGAAAGCATATAAACGTCGATCGTGGTTGCGGCTTTATAGCAGTACTCTTAGCACGTATGTTTACTGTACAAAATACACAGGCCCCAAAAATTTGGTTGCCTACGGTCGTGGAGCGTGCCCGTAAACTAGCTGTAGACTGTGAACTTGAATTTGACTGTAATATGGGTCCTGAAGAGCTGAGAAGGGTAGAACAGGAAATGAATGTCCGTATAGTTGTATTTGGGCTGGATGATCGTCGTAGGACTGCGTATGTTTTTAAAAGCTGTGTGAGAGATCGTACAAGACCCCTACTTATTTTAGGATTGTCAGGGACAACGTATCTCCCCATCCGTAATATAAGGTGGCTTTACGCGAGTTATGACAAAAGTCGAAAATATGGGAGACATCATGATTTGTGTAAGGGGTGCCTCGAGTTTGCGGATGATATTGTGCGACATTGTAAAGAATGTCACATGGTATGTGAGCAGTGTAAAAGCACCAAATGTGAAAGCCGTGTAGTTGACGCTGAGAAGAGAGACTGTGATATGTGTAGACGCACATTTTTCAATAATAGCTGTTTTGATTTCCATAAATCAATTGGCACGTGTAGGAAAATGAGAATCTGTGAATGTGGTATGTTTCACACAATGGATAATTGGGGAAAATTTAAGCACAAGTGTGACGTAATTCACTGTCCTACATGCCAAGAGGAATATAAGGCGGATGGAGTAAAGCATGTATGTTATATGAAAGATGCTAAGCCTAAAAATAACCCTTGTATAACTGTGTACTACGATATAGAAACATATACGAACGCTGAAACCAAAGAGGTAATTCCACATTTACTTGTGAGCCAGATCATCTGTGATGAGTGTATGGGTATCGAATGTGACGAGTGCCCCAAATGCGGTAAACGGACAAACGTTTTTAAAACGAATGTCCGCGATAGTCCTGTGAAACTATTTGTGTCCTATATTGTCAAGTTAGCCGACAAGTTAAAAAAAATGACTGTGTATATTCTCGCCCATAACGGGGCAAAGTTTGACACGTAGTTCCTTTATAAGGAGTTGCTTGAACACGAATCTTCTGAGATATTTACAGGTGATCCGTTGAAAAGAGGCAACAAATTAATACAGATGCAGATAAGAGGCAATGTACAATTTAAAGATACTTTATTATTCACACCTTGTAAATTAGCAAAGCTACCGAAGGTGATGGGGTTAGCAGCTGAAGTTTCCAAAGGATACTTCCCTTACACTTTCCTCACCAGCGAGACTTTAAACTACGTATGCCCACCACCGCCCAAACATTATTTTGACTGTATGGATGAATGTGAAGACTTTGATCGATACTACAACAGTTTTAATGAAAGTAACCCTTATAATATAGCTGATGAATGTGAGCGTTATTGCGTGAATGATGTGCGCGTGCTTAGAGTATGTTTCCAGGCCTTTAGAAGGATGTACATAGCCCGTTTCAAATGCGATCCACTGCAAGTCGCAACCACCATCGCTCATTATGTTTTACGGTGTTCAAGAATAACTTCATGCCTAAAGACACCTTAGCCATTATTCACCGAAACAACCCCCGCAGTTACGGACACAAGGCTATTTACTGGCTCATACACCTACAGCAACAGACAGGTGTATACATAAAGCACGCCCGCAACACGGGTGAAGTACCCATTAAGATTAATGGACGTGTTTTTTGGGTTGATGGGTTAAGTGAAAATGTATATTTATTTCTATATATTTATAATAAAAAGAATGATGCAATGTTGTTTTACTTAATTCTAATTGTTACGCCTTCTAAACCTACTACCGGTATTCTAAATGTATACAATGGTATCGCTAAAAAGTGGTATCTGGCAACTGAATACATGGCACGAAATCTTTTAATTGGAGACAACTCACCATAATAATGCTAAAAAGTGGTATCTGGCAACTCAGCCATTTACGTCTTCTAAGCCAACTGGCTGATTAGGAATCTATAATAATGTATACAATGGTATCGCTAAAAAGCGGTATCTGGCAATGATAATGCTAAAAAGTGGTATCTGATATATATATATATATATATATATATATATATATAAACACACATGGGAGATTGGGGGCGGGGCAATACGATCATTAAATCCATTGGAGAAAATATAAAGATGTCGTTAGTCGTCCGACCCCGTTATAGCGTATTGTGTTTTGACTAATTTCAATTTTAAATGAATCTTCCAATTGATTAACTATATAAACATATTGTGGTATTTTATATGGTTGAATCTTCCAATTGATTAACTATATAAATATATTGTGGTATTTTATATGGTTTGTGCACTAGGGTTCTAACTTTTTTACAACCTAATATTCCTGTACTTTAATTCGATGAACCTTTGCCTAAAAACAAAGAAATGAACTTTCATTTTAATATCTTTTTAGAAAAGGTCACCCCGAAATCAAAAAATCGATTATTGCATATAACTTTATTGCATATTCCATGTAATATAATAAAAGAACTCACAACATAATCGTTATAATACTTGTACATATATTACTGCTTATTGCTTAGAATAAACCGAAGTTGCAGTTTGTTTTTGTTTCTGCAGGCAGCATACAGTTCCTGCATAACTTTGATTGCACGTTCTGCACACTGATTACTTCTTGGTATCTTGAGTGGGGATGGCTCCTGCTTCCAGTGATTTTCCAATGAGTTCAATGCTTTTTTGTAAGGTTTCAATATTTCTGACAATTCTTGAAGTCATTTTCATTGTACATCTGATTAGTAAACCAATATTCTGCCCAGTTGTATGAAATGAATCTGCATACCTTCTCCAAAGTCTTCCTTGTTGTAGGTATAAGAATAAATGCAAGGATAGCTAGATGGCTCTTGAATGCCACCTCGCATTGCTGATGTTTGGAATTTTCTGAAAGTTAATCAAAGGAAAATTCTTTTCTTCAAAGAATCTAAACACCCGTGTTAGATGGTACAAAAACTTAATATCATCTCTCCATCCTGATTTCTCGAGGACCTCTTCTGTTCCATTAACAAACTGTGCTTTTAGTTCCTCATAATTCTTCACTAGTTGGGATACAAATGGATATTCGATGTTTGGAGAACTGGTGTTAGCACCAAGATCTTCGTCCATTACCAAACGGAGAATCCTGTCCAGAATGTGATGCTGACAACTGATAAATTGTGGTTTGCAGATACCCTTCTCTGAGAACATTCGTTGCAATTTGACAACAACCACTCTTTTTCCCAGTGTTAACACTTGTTGTATCAGCAACGATCATCTTTATTGCATTCCATAAGGTGTATTCATCAATAACTTTTGCAATTCCTTCAGCAATAGTTTCAGCCTTGCCATCTTTCAGACGCAATGCATCCAATTTTACTTCGGTTCTTTCATTTTTAAGTACCACTACTTGATACTCATTTTCCTCAATGCGCTTTCCATCAAAATGTAAAGACCACTCTTCCATCTGTAAATTTTCAATCATTTCCTCCTTCAATTTAGCAGCCTCTTTTATGCTGACTTGTAAATTGCTGCTTGACTTGGTGTTGAATGTCAATACCATCAAGT